>VWZY01009511.1:582709-627362 GCA_013399075.1 Chloroceryle aenea
TTTTTTTTTTCCAGGGGGGGCAGAAATGTCTGCGCCTTTTTTAATTATTTTCTGACACTGTTTTCATTATGTTTATCAATACACTGTAATTTTAAAAAGCTTTAGGAAGAAAATTCTGAGAAGAAAAAAGGTTGGCATCTATTCAGTCATGTCATAAATCAGCTCAGCAAACACTTGAACTTATCTCTGTGCAGTTGCATCCCTGCTCTTCAGAGACAGCACTTTGTAGCTGAGCCTTGATCCCCGAGTAAGTGGCAGAGACCCCATGGCTTTCCCAGTTACCTTGCCAGGACCTGAGCCTGATACAATTCTTAGTATGCGAGGCCACGCAGAAAGCACAAATACTATAGCTTAGAAAATCCACCAGGAAAAACACAGGGAAAGCCCAAGAATACTGAGTGCATAGATCCAGAAGCCACCGCCAGCTGAGGAAGTCTCTCATCAGCAAATCACTGGAAGCCATGAACAATATTGCTGCCCAGCTATTCTGTTCAGAACATCTCCCCCTGCCAGCACACCGCTTGAAGATGCACGGCTGATCAGTGAGTGCTTTTAGGAAGGATGTAAGCTGGGTAAAAATAGATGTGCCCTCCTAGTTTCTAGCAATCTGCAACTTCAGGATTTCAACAGCTGAAGGCCCATACACACTAGCAGGCTTTTCTAGCTGTTTGTTTAATCAGTTTTTGATCTGTGTACACTTTCAAGATCCACAGCATCCGGTGGTTTGGGGTCTATCACAATTTAGTTGAGTAGCAAGTAAAAAAAAATTAAAATGGCCTAAACATTTCCATTGGTAATCCTGAGTTCTTTTGCAATAATGAATGGCGAGTAGTTGCTCCCATCACACCACTTTCACGTCAGGCAGTCCTACAATGTAATTGATGAAGATATTAAACAGCACTAGTACCAGTATGGACATCTGAGGGACACCACTTGTCAATAATCTCCATCTGGACATAGAGCCCTGGACCACTACCTTCTCAATGTGACAATCCAATCAGTTTTCTGTCCGCTGAACAGTCCACCCATCAAATCCATATCTCTCCAATTTAGAGAGAAGGATGTTGTTGGGGACTGTGTCAAAGGTCTTACAGAAGTACAGATGGACAACATCTGTAGCTCTTCCCTTGTCCACTGATGTCGTCACTCCACCATAGAAAGCCACTAGGTTGGTTGGGCAGGCCTTGCCCTTGGGGAAGCCCTGCTGGCTGTCTCGAATCACCTCCCTGTCCTCCATGATCTGCTCTACTGGGTACAGTCGTGAGGCTGAGATGTTGGTAGTTTCCAGGGTCTTCCCTTCCACCCTTTTTAAAAACATGTGCAATGCTCCCCCTTTTCCAGTCACCAGGGACTTCACCTGACTGCTGGGACTTTTCAAATATCACAGAGAGTGGCTTGGCAACTACATCAGACAGTTCCCTCGGGACTCTGGAATGCATCTCCTCAGTTTATAATGTTATCAATTATGTCTGTAAGGTGTCTCAGATAGTGTTGGCCATTTACAAATTATACCTAACAAGTCATAAATAGGATTAGGAGAAAATATAGCCTCTTAAACAGGAGTTTGCGAGCTACATTAGGCAGGATATTAAAAAGCCTGCTGTCACCAGGCAGTATTAATAGGCCCCACTCTCTTTATTGGCAGTTCATAGGCAGAAGTCTGCTGTAATCAGAATGACTGGGCCAGCATCAAAGAAGATTATG
This sequence comes from Chloroceryle aenea, assembly GCA_013399075.1. Taxonomy (NCBI): domain Eukaryota; kingdom Metazoa; phylum Chordata; class Aves; order Coraciiformes; family Cerylidae; genus Chloroceryle; species Chloroceryle aenea. The sequence goes on from VWZY01009511.1 coordinate 584,414, forward strand.
TACTTGTGTTGTTTAAGACCATGAAATGTCTGTGTGCCATCACAGAGTCAAAAGTGTGTGCTTATGTATGATAATGTCACAACTCCTTTGGCCATCAGGGACCTCCTTCAGACTGAAACCTGCAGAGATAAGAGGGAACCTTGCTGCAGCCACACATGAGTCTCTGCCTTTGCCAGCAAGGAAGAAAGGCTGGAAATAAGGTGAGGAATAGTGTCCACCTTCACACATCCCGTTAGCACCAGAAAAGGTATGATGGAGCAAGCAGCTTGTATAAGTACTGGCTGGCGTGTGGGTGAGGCCAGTTTTCTCCTGTTTGGGTTGTAAAAGATGTCAAAGAATTATCCTTTCAGTGAGTTATGTGTTATCGCCTCCTTTTCTGCAGAGAGAGTCCCAGGACCTTAAATACGCCAAAGTTAACCCTGTGCTCAAGAAACCATCAGTCAGCACTGCAAGTCCTTGTCCACTATCTCAAGCTATGTGCAGGCTAAATAAAAACAACACTAGATTTTAGAGAAGTCACAGTATAATCCTTTCCTGCCCCTGGAGAATTTTCAAGAATTTGGCAGATTTCCTAGTTTGAATTAGTTGAAAAAAATTAGATGACTAACATTTTTCAGAGGGCAGCCATAAAATGCTTGGAGTAAATCAAACTATTTCATACGGATAATTAGACATAGCCTAAATTAGACCCCAAAAAAATAATTAATTAATTTAAATATTTTCTTTAAATGTTAAATTATCAAAAGGGTAAAATGTACCACAATTTTCAAAATGAGACATTTTAAATTAGTTTAGGTCTCAGTGAGTGCATTTTTTTTATTTAGTGCTATGCAAGCCACATTTATCATTCCTCACTCTCACCCAACGGTAGGAAATTTCTCTCACACCTCCAGAAGCCAAACAGGATCCCTCCTCAAAGCACTACATCCTGACATGTCTTCACAAAAAAAAAAAAATAATCCTCAGCAGTAATGCAAAGGAGAGGTGCTGTAACCATGGCCATGATGATTTCTGCTTTACTCAGAAAGGGCTGGCAGCATCCCTTTCTTCTGCATTTTACAGCACACCCTCTTAGATGGAACTGGGAGCTGCAGCACTGGTGGTCTGACTGAGGGGCAGGTCTGGGAATTAGCACTAACCTGGAAGGAACAGTCGGCTCACATCTCTTAGCTCTTTGTTTCAAGGTGCTGCAGATTTGGACTACAACCTGTCACCATTTTGCAGTTCTCTTTTCCCATCCGATGGAATAAACACATATTTTTTTTCCAGTAAATTAAAATTGGGAATTTGATACAACAGTATGCCAGTATGATCTGGAGCCTTTGGCTGGTCCTCCCATTGTCTGTGCTTCAACCAGTCAGCTCACATCAAGATTATAAAAAACCTGACCCAGGAGTTTACAGTCTGAAGCCCAAATTGAACAGAGCAGTCAGCAGATTATGTATTCCACTGAACAATGAGGTCTTCCATCCCTTTTTGAACCAGTTTTCACTACATGAATTATGTTTGGATCATATTGCTGAGAATTACAGTAAAGTTTTCTTTTTGAAATGAGTACAGCAGACAACAATGTTGTCAATAATGCAGGTAGTTAGTAAAGTGTGTGTATGAAAAGCAGCACCAGAAGCATTTCGGAGAGCTCTAAGCATGTTCAATACCACACCCATATGTATGCAGCATTTCAGAAAATGTTAAGCTTTACTACTGTATTATTTCCTTTGAAAGGGAAAGCTAAAAGAGGATGTTCCTATACATTGTGGTTTGCTTATGATATTTTATATGTATAGAGCCCCTACTGAAATATATGATGCAAGTAGAAAGAATATCTAAAAAAATATTACATTATACTGTTGGCATTTCTAACAAATATCCTATCTTCCCTTTATAGTCTATTCCCTACTATTCCCTATTTCTTCCTAATAAAGCTTTAGAGCTACTACTTTGACTTCTCACCCATGCTACAGAAATACTATCCAGATGACCAAAGATTTTGTAATCAAACAAGCTGCAACATATATCCAGCTGAAACAGCAATTTAGCGGGCTCAGAGCAAAAACAAACTATTTTTGTGGCATATAAAATTATGAAGAGCCTTTCCCAATATATACTGTGACTAATAATCATCAGCCCGAACAACAGTGTGCAACAATGACATTTTAGCCACTCCCTCTGTGGTCACCTTCCATTTGCAATCATCATGCCTGCTAAAAACAGGATGAGAAATTACAGTTAAAAAGTGAGATTTTATCAGCTTTCCCAGACAGAAGCGGTTGGGAAAAATGAGAAACAGAAAATTTCCTTTCATAGTTTAAGGAGTAAATAAGCAACTAAAATTCTAATGTAATAAGTGCACATATCCTGCCAACAAATTTTCTTTTGAATAACACAAAGGAAAAATTATTATGGTGTTTTGATTTTGCTTGAGTTTTGTTTGTCTGTTGTTTTGTTGTTTTTTTTCCAAAGAGTAAATCCCACAATTAAATTAAAGGAATAATGAAAAAAAAAAAAAAGTTGAGCAATGTTCACATAGAGAGTTTGAGCTGGGAAATCACAAGGCAAATGTTCTTCTTCCAGCCCAGAAATAAAATCCTAACCTGCCAATTCAGACACTCGGTTGCAGTGCAACCAGCACTGGCCTGGGTTGATAATTCTCTTGAAAGACCTGTGAACCTTGAACAGCATTTCTGAAATCTGTCGTTTCTGCTACAACATGCCTGGCCGTTGGGACAGAGGTGATGTAACTGGCCTCAGGTTTATGTTCTCCACATCAACAGAGCTCTTGATTTCCTTTACTGACATGGGGGGATGCTGACATGCAGCATCCATAAGGTGAGTAAAAGGGCATGGCTTGCCCTGGGTCTCTTGTATGTCTTCATCAGCTCTGTCCAGTCCATCAAATCCTCTGCATTGCACGTGAGACCACCTCAGCCAAATCTGAAGATGAGCTCATATTGCCCATATCCAGGGTACTGCACCATGGCCACTTTCCTGCTGCATGACTGCCCTCCTGCACCATGGTCTATGGGATGATGACCTTTGCCCTACAGGGTCTCAGAGAGAAAGCCAGGGAAGGGAGGTGTCATACAACTCCATGAAATTCCACTAAGTAGCTCTTATGTTGTTTTCATCTTGTTATTTATCACAGAACCATTACCCATCAGTCTCCAATCATCCACAACGCTGCCACTTTGGCCCTTCACTGTCACATAATCCCACCTAGATGACATCTCCTCTAGGGTGTAAGAGGCTTTGCATTATCTCTGTGCTAGAAAAGGTGCCTGAGACACCCAAATGACAAAAACTCACCAGCCCTGCAGGAAGGAGGTCTGGAAGAGCAGCACAGCACTCACTAGGGCGTGTTAGCAGATATAGTACCCTCCAGCTGTGGAGTCTTCTGGGACAAACTTCATCAGAATGAGAATCTTAATATAAACAAATGACTACTTCTGAGTTCGTCCAGCCCAGCAGGCCAGAACAGGTAAATAGCTGCTTATCTCAGCATTCCAGCAACTATTAGAAATACCCACAGAGGCTTCAATCATGCTTAATAATTAAAAGCAAGGATGGGAGTTTCAGGTATTGTGTTAATCAACAGGTGCTAAAGGAATATGACCTTCATCAGAGGCAAAGTCTGACATGACAGACAATTTTTTCCATGACACGTACTAGAAAGCACAGAAACGCAATCAGCAAGATGATTTCCTTGCTTCAAAACTTAGTATTTTAACAAAGGAGTCACAGATACATGCTTCGGATACTCCTATGCTAAATCATATGTATAAATCATATGTATAAAATCCACTCTTGCCCCATAAGCTGCCTGTAATAGTTTTTTTCCAAATACTGACCTAGAGAATGTCTGGTATGTTTGGACTGATGTAAGAAGTCTGGATTTTGTACTCATGATCCCAGTTTATCAGCAGACAAATGTCATGCGAATGGACTGTCTCAGAGCTGATTTCAAGAATTAAGGAAAATTCAGCAACAGAAAAAACTTTGCTGGTCCATTAGCTGAAGTCAAACCTCATCAGAAGTATATGCTTCCTTTGCTTTAGTAAAGGGAAGACGTGGTTTTGTCAGACTGCATCTGAGTACGCAATAAAGAGTTCATGACAGAAATTGATAAATACGGAAGGAAAAACATTAATTAGCACATGCCAGGAGAAGTGTAGAAAAGAGCTGTTAGGGGTGATCTAATGAACAAGGTAAGGGTCTGGGATTCAGGAAAACTGGATATAATTGCAGGCTCTGATGCAGACTTTCTTTATGACCTTGGGCTACCCACCAGATCTTGCTGGCTTCAAGTTATCTAGATACACAATGAAGATGTGGTTACTTAAAGCCCCTTACTCTGGTGTCGTGGGCTTTCCTGTATTGTTACACAGAGACACAGACTGATAGAGAGAGATTTCTTTGCTCATGAAGAAAGGGAAGAATCCACTCAAAGATGAATGTGGTCTGATACAAGAAACAAGAAAAGCATAGGTTTGGCAAGCTTGGGCGCTGAAGGAGGGGCTTCACCCATGCATATGGTATGGTTGTGAGCTGGTGGGACAGTGATTGCTGTTGAGCTGTCAGGAACATTAGCACTGCAGGGAGGAAAGACCTGCCTGCAGGGAAGGCACAAGTTTTACCAGGCAAAGCCACAGCTGCCAGCATGGTCACATGGTTGGTGTGCCAGGAAGGAACATAGGGAATGGAGAGAAGGGAGAAGTTTGTAGGAGACCTCACATCAAGGAGATACAAATGAACAGAGAAGCCCACATATTTCAGCAAAACAGGCTGAAAATGACTGTAGGGGGCATCTAAATATACAGTCAGGTCCTCAGGCCTGGCCCACACTCTAGGGATTTGTCAAGACTAGCCTTGTCCATCATGATGGCAAAAGAATCACGCTCATAGCATGACAGCTAAAGCCTCGTACTAATACTGCTGCATCAGCCAAGCAGCCTCTGCCACATTATGTCCCTTCATGCAGGGAGCTGGAATCAGATCTACCACTCCAAGCACTCTCTTGTGGGTATAAGCTGTGTTACTGCTCAGAGGGTTTGACAAAACAGATACACCGGCAAAGCAGCTAAGGTTGTCAAAGCCAAAGTCATCTCATTTTTCTTCAAATAAGAGCTATGCTGATTTGCACCAGAGAAACAACTGGCTCTGAAACCAAAATAGCTCATTAGTCAAGGGCATATCCGAAGGCTTGAATCATCTTTAGCAAAGGAAAGGGGCTTAGTGTCGGTGAGTTTGACAGGGGACTCAGGAAAGGCTAACTGACCTTTATAGAGAATGTCAGCACGGGGAACCAAGGCTTAATCCTCAAAAAGCCCTGAGGTATCACTCTTGTCAGTGCCAGGAAATTGTGTCCCTCTGAGCAGGCAGGCACACTTACCGACAGAGCATGCAGGTTCAGATGCTATGTGTGCTTTGATTATTGCATAATATTATCAGATGGGATTTTTAAGGACCTTTAAAATGCCCTGCTCAAACAAATTAAGCTTTCTTTTTCAGAGGTCAGACAAAAGACCAGCTCATTTCTTGAAGTAAATGTTAACTAATGAGTATGTTGAACCTCCTCCCTCCCTGTATCACCTCTTTCTTGAGGAAAGTAAAATGGCATGTGGTTGGACACTATTCATTTCCCAAACAAGAATACTGTCACTAGAGCATGAATTGAGTGAGTTGAGGAATTTGCTAAATATGGGATATCTCAGCAAGTAACTATAAGAAACACAGTGCTACTTACAGCTTTGCCTAGTAAGGGGTAATAATGAGAAGCTCTTGACATTCGTAGATTTCTGAGTTTACTATAAACCTACTGGATTCCTTGTAAAATATTTTTAATTGCCTTGGCAAAACCACTAAGCCTTTATGAGGATGCTGTTGCAATTTGCCTTTTTGAGCTCCAACTCCCATTCCTGTTCCAAGTGGGAGCAAGCCAAGAACTCCTGAGGTCTCTGTGCTATACTGCCAGTGGGACTGGACAGTCTGCCACTGATGGGGGCCGGCTGCTGCCTTTCGCTCACCACTACCCATGCCACTGCCTTCAGAATTATTGCCGTTGTTATGGGGGGTGCTATAGTTGTGTGAGTATAAATAAACGCAGCGCTAGTAGAAGACACTCAAGGATAAATAGCAAAATTATGTGTGACAAAAATAACTCTGTGCTATTCACTGGAATGTACCTTCTGCTGGCTGTCATGTACCTGCTCTTACCAGCCAGGGTCCTCGTCTTCCCCTGAAAGGCAAAAAGTATGCGTTTCTTTAAAAGCCACGGGCCTTCTCTCTGTCCCTGCAACATGGTGACACTGAGAAGCTGGGATGCTCTTGTAAGTACACTGTGAGTAACAGTGCTCCATCTCCAAAATCTGCCAATGTTCTCGGAGCTATGAAGATCCCAGGCAAAATACCAGCACCCATATGGACTCTCCTCCCTCTCTTCCTCCCTTGCAGTCACAGGGTCTCTTCAGCAGCTCCCTCTCACAGGGCCCCATCTGGGGGGCTCAGCCATGCTCTGTACCCCCAGAAGAGGCTTTACAGATGACACGAATGAACCAAAACACACAAATGGCTGATCTCACTGGGAAGCCAAAGCAGCGTGACAGAAAGACTTGGGCTAAACTAAGTGTCATATTTTGCCTGAATCTATCTCACCAATCTGAGTGAGGTCTGTGGGTGCTTGCAAAAATGAGGGGAGAGAAGGACGTGACAGGTCTGAAATGCCCATGTTTTGTTACAATGGGTGACTTAAGTGAGAGCCAGGGGTCAGGTTTGCAAATCGGACCAATTAAATACCAGTTTGATCCTAGACTAATGAAAGAGACAAATCCCTGGTGTCTGACTCCATTGGTACTAATTCATCACAGACAAGCTTGGCTTGGATGATACCTCAGATGAGAACGTGAAAGCACAGAAAAGTATTCTGTCAAAATACAATATCCAGACAAGATTCTGATCTTCAGTGTAACTGACAAAGACTCACATCTAGAACTCATTGAAAAGGTAAAGCAATGTTTTAGCATTAATAACGGTGTTTGTAAACACTTGAATTCTGTTATTTTACATTATGAAGTTGCTATTTCACTGCTTCCTTCTTTCTTTGCTTATTATGTTTTAAATTAGAACATTATGGAGAAATCCAAACCTCGGAGCCAATTTCTCTGTTTGCTCTCACTCAATGTCTTTTGCTCTGCTGGGTACAGTGATGTTTATTTTGAAAGGACTCTTTGAGTGATTTTTGCTTAAAAAAAAAAAGAGTTAAAAAAATCCAGAGACAATTCTTATCCTGCAGTGCTTGTTGTATTACATGTAAGCCCATTTAAGCAGTAAATGACACTTGATATTAAAGCTAGATTCCTGGATTTTTTCCTGTCTTCCCTGCTTTGCTACTAATCTTCTGCTCAGTGCTGTACATCAGTTTTCTCTTTGAAGCAAATGTGACAAGAATGTATTCTAGTCATGAGAGAGAGAGTTTCTCAATGTGGAGAGAAGGTCTAAGACTAAAAAAGAATATAGTTATACTCATGCCAAGTGTACAGTGACACAGCAATCAAGGCCTGTTTAGAAATGAACACTTGGAATTGCACAGAAACCTCCTGTTCTAATGTAGATATGCTCTCAGCAAGGTTTCTCACATTTCCTTAGTAGCACAACTTCTGCTGAAAGATTATACATGGGATTGACATTTGGACTTTCAACAGGTGATAGTTTAGACTCAACATGTGTTCAGAGAGATAATATACATTGTCTACTTAGTTGCTATTGGGGACATGCAACTTTAAACATGTCCTGTATAAAGTTACACCCTTACTGTAAGGCTAAGTTCAGTTCTTGTAGAGTTTTCCTTCCCAAGATTTCATCACCCATCAGAGGCTTCAGAAACTTTCTGAGTTTTGCTCCAGAATATTCATGGCTCCATGTAGTCAGTTAGCAGGGGACAGATTGTCTCACTTGTTGAGATACACAGTCTGCTGCTATGGGCCTGAAAAATCTGCTCATGCTTCCAACTAGAAGTCTCCAGAAGTTTAAGTAGCCTCCCAGACAGTCCTTCTGAAACAGTGTTGAAATAAAAGATGTTATCATCTCTGAAACACTGATTAAACCTAAATTAAACCTGAAGTACTTACAGTAGCTTCACAACATCTGAAGCAGCAGCTGTTTGGGTACAAGGTAAAAGCATAACAAGAAAACCAAGGTCTTCTTGGGATATGTTTGCACTGTGCACTGGAGGATAGGTACCAAGAGCTGTTAAGATAAAGTAGCATAGGTGCCAGCCCACTCTAGCAACCTGAGTATGTGTTCAGGCTTCTCAAAGAACTTGTCTACTGGTGACTAATCCATGGCAAGACCATCACTCTACTGCTGTTGTAACCTGTGCCAGCTCAGTGAAAAAAAGATCAGATCCACTATCAGCTTCAGAGAGGTCTCAGCCTACCCAAGACTCTTGAAGAATGATCTGTTAGGTACTCGAGAAGTCTTTCATTTCCCTTGAGCACTAGGATGTTCAGGAGAGGATGTCCTGGAGTACCTACAGCACGCCTAAAGGACAACAGATGAGAGTGGAGAAGCAGAGAGCACTGTTTAAACCCTGCTAATCCTCATGACCACAGATTAGAGACCTTCCTGGCAGCTGCAGTCCCTGTACCACCACTATTACCTTCTCCCCTGGATTACTATATCTCACGGGCCATTTGGGGACTCTGTGGCCATACTACGTTCAATGTTGCACAATTTAAGCCCCATTTCCAGGGGATCCTCAGTTTATATTCAGATGCTTACTGTGAATCATAGAAAAAAATCATGTTGGAAAGGACTTCTGCAGGACTCTCATGCAATCTGCTTAATGAAACAGAAGGTTTCTCAAGGCCTCATCTAGCTGGGTTTTCAGTGTCTTCAAAAATAGAAATGCACCCACTTTCTGGGCAACCTGCTCTAGTGCCAAACAACCCTCACTATGAAGAGATTTCTTCCTTATGCCTAGCTGGACTGCATCCCAGCTGGTCCCATGGATTTGTACATATCTAGTTTACTGAAGTGATCCCAGCATCACTCTCTTCAACTGTGGGTAGTACCTCTCTCTTCCAAACTCTGCTGTGAGACATGGATGCCTGGAGCAGACTCTGCCAGTAAAGACTGAGGCAAATAAAATGTTGAGCACCTCAGGCTTCTATGTGTCCTTCATCATTAGATTGCATGACCTATTTAGCGGTGGACCTGCATTTTCTTGGTCTTCATTTTACTGCTAAGGTACCTATAGAAGCCCTTCCTGTTTCTCTTCACATCATCAGCAGTTATCAGCTCAAGTCTATCTCTGGCTTTCCTAATCCCATCCCTCCGCAGTTCTACACTGCTCCTTGAATGCCTGCCCCTGCTTCCCCCTATTACGTGTTTTCTTTTCATGTTTGAGTTCAGTCAGTAGGTCTCTGTACACCCAAACTGTCCTCATACACTGCTTGCTTAGCCTGCTGCATAACAGTATGGACTAGTCTCAGGCTTTGAGGAGATGGTCCCTGGAGATCATCTGGCCCTATGTGTCCCTTTACTCTTCACAGCAATATCCTAAGGGAAGCTGCTTGCTAGTTCCCTGAACAATCCAAGGTCTGCTCTCCTGAAACCAGGGTCATTGTTCTTCTACTCACCTTTCTCTGTTTTCTCATGATCTTAAATTGTACCACCTCTTGGTCTCTCTAAGGCTGCTATTGACCACAACAACCCTAACCACTTCTTCCTTGTTTGTGAGTAGCAAGTCAATCAGAACATCCCTGCTCAGCCTGTCTAGCACCTTTATCAAGAAATTGTCCCTGGAATGCTCGTTCCCTACTGCTTCCTGTCCAGCAGATCTCAGGTCAGTCAGTATATCCTATAAAAGCCAGGGCTTCAAACAGTGACACTTCTTCCACTTGTCTAGAGAAGGCTTCATTTATTTTGTCTTCTTGATGAGGTGATCTGTAGCAGATGCCTACCACAATGTTACCTGTGTTGTCCTTTGCTCTGATCCTGGCCTGTAAGCTCCTGACCAGCCCATCACACAGTCCACAGCAGAACTCCATGCATCTGGACTGCTCCTCTCTGTGCAGAGCATAGACATCTCGCTCATCTCACCTTCCTCCTTCTAAAAAAACACACACCCATCCAGCACTCCAGCTGTTAGAGCTCTTATAGCTTCTAAGTACAAAGGAGGAATGGGTGGGTCAATCCCCTGCCTATCCAGGTCTGCAATAATGTGTCTCCCAATCCAATCAATATACAGCTCTGGGAACTGTCTTGAGGTGACTTGCTGTGAACGCCTCAATTAGATGGTGCACCTTTGTCTCTTGATTATTACAGTGAAAAATTATAGTAACAGCCTTGGGGCAAGTCTTTAATCCACAATCCCCACACATGCCATTACAGTCAGAAATATGTCATGTGTAGTCTTCCAGGTTCAGTAGAAAGAATAACCATCACCTTTTAGAGGAGTAAAGACAGATGAACAATGGAAGCCCTCTCTCAAAGATCTAGTTTCCATGGCAGAACTTCACAAAATCAGGGACTTCCCCTGCTTGCCCAGATACAGTCCTGTTTGATGTGCTTGTACTGTCTTGATACAGGAGAGAGAAAAGCCAATTAGGAAAGATTCACATAGAGGGGGACCCATTTGAAGTCAGACCTTGTGAGGATAAGCAGACTTGGAAATGTGTGTCCAAAAACTACTTATTTGTGTTTGTTTCTACTGTATTCAAGGAAGTGGGAAAAGGCTTTGTTTATTCTTATGTAAATAAACAAGATCACAGGAAGAAATATACTACATTTACATTATCAGCATCTGTCCCAAACAGAAAGGCTGTAACTGTTGCTTGCAGCCTGTTCTGTGAATGTTTAGATGCTCTCTCTCAAATGGAAAAAGAACTAGGGTAAGAACATCTTCACATTCTGCAAACTGCAGCTTGATTTCTTTGCTTCAAGCTGTAAAAATCTCACTGCAAACATTTAAAATTTTGCCTGAGCCACTGGAGCTGTAACCAGCCCATGATGCTTCCAGTGCAGTTTGCTTACAGGATGAAGGCCTTAGTCCCAGCCAGAGCAAGAACACATATCACGACCATTTTGCTTTGCCTAAGGAAATCCAGACCAACAGCCTCTGTTCCTACTGAAAATCACTGCCTGGTCCAATTTCCAGTCTGCCTGCCACTCTCTTTCCCCCAGCACACCTACAGGTAAAAAGGCATCACAAGCAACACGTCTGTCCCCAAGTGAAGTGATGGTGCCAGCTGTCTGTACGAAGGAGCTGCTTCTGGTCCTCCTTAGCTGGAAAGATGGTAGGTGCAGCTTTGGCTTTGAGAGGGCAAGGGAGACAAGCGCCACAGAACAAACAGGAGCAGTAAGAAGCATCTTCAGAGCTCTGCCAAGGATTCATGGAGTGCTTTGTGCATCTGAGAGGGGAAAAAGACAGACTAAAAAATATTTCTCCCCTAGGCAGAGAGAGGACACTGGCGGGATCAGGAAACATGATAGCATCTTTCACCACTGCAGCACCCAGTGAGTCCCCACTTGGCTAGTAGCAACAAAGAGCCATGTTCCTGAATGCAGATAGGAGGGTTAGTCCCCTAGTCCCACTGGAGCTTAACATGACTAAAATGCCTGTAGGAGTCCAAGTAAAAATGGACAAGACTTGTCATTTGCTGATGAAATCCTGCTTTTGGCCAGTCTCTCCTGCACAGAAAAATGGGCAGGCTCAGGCAGCCCTGGTTTTCCATGTATAACAAGCACTGGCCCCTGATGGGATAAGAACAGGACTGAACCAGAGGGACCAGAGACAAGACCTCCAGGTCCTGTCATGCCAGCTCACAGAGAACTTGCTGAGCCCTGTAGCCTTGCTACTGTGTGGGTGCTGCCTTCATAGGTTACTGCTCCAAAACCACCTGTAACATGAGTAGAATGGGCTTGAGCTTACTTTGCTTCCTTCCATACTTCAAGACACATTATGGTCACCCCACATCTTCCTTTGCTACACTGACATCTCTCTCCCAGCTGCAAAGCCTGAAACCCCCAAGGGCAGAATTTCCTTAATTAATCATCAGGCAGGGTTTTTTTTCCCTCTCTGTTTCTTTTTCCATTTCTGAGTTGCAATGTTTCCTGCCAACTTTCTGCTTGGCGTGAATTTCTACAACAGAGCAATGTAACTTCTGAAAATAGATCCGTACATTGAAGATCCTGACACACCCTATATGGAGCCTGTGAGTGACAGAACCATAATCAAAAGCCAGTCAAGACGCTAGACCATGCTAGCACAGTCAGCTAATGCTTTGAGCAAAGCAGCCCTACAAGAAGCAAATAAATGGGAACTCTCTAAATGCTGTTGCACAGAATTCCCCAGGCTCTTTTCACCACTGAGAGTTTTGAGTTTGTGCTCTTTATGGTAACCTTAGCTCAGGCAAATTATTCCAATATAGCTGGGAAGTTCAGAAGCCCTTTAAAAATAAAAATTCATGGAAATGACCAAGCTGTCCTGATTTCCTGACATGAAATTGCATGCAAAGCCTATGGGAAAAAAGCCAGTAGACATATGATACAAGTCTGAGCTCTGCCTGTCATTAACAAGGGTGGGTTTTTCAGGGTAGAATTCTCCTGGGCCAAATAACAGGAGACTGATAAATAAAGCTTGTCAACTGCCCTTTCTGACTCACTCTCTCCTGTTGGAAGGATGACTCACTGTCATGTGTGAAAGGCTGCCAGGTCTTGCTTACATGCTTAAACAAGCATGGGTTGTCTGTGTTAGACATACATTACCCTCAGAAGAAGCAAACACTTAACGCTGAGAAGGCAGCCCTGTAAAGGACTCTGCTGACTAAAGGATCTGAACTTCAAGGTATTTCTCAATCCTTTCTGGAAAGTTCAAGGTTGTTGTTAGATTACCACAGAAAACATAGACCCAAAGCCATGGCTGAGGGCTTGGCTGATGATCACAGTGAGTGTTTTAAACCAGGGCTCACTAGGACCATCAGATTCTACCCAGGTAATTCCTGCAGAGTAAGCCAGACAGCATGCTCTAGGTGCAGAATAACCGAGACCATGTCTGCTTCAGAGATTCTAGTGTCATGCCAAAAGCAGTCACTTGTTGTTCACTATTTCACGACCAGAAAATAGCCCCATGGGGCTGCTCCTTGAATCTGAAAGGGGCAAACATAACATGTTCAGCACCTTCTCTCAGTCTGAGTAACTCATCAACTGCTTTGAGCAACACCAATAGCTGCTCAGCGCCTCCTCCTCTCTGCAGTTACCTCTCAGATAAGCTCATTCACTTCCAGGAGCTTTACTGCCTCTGTGACTGTGCTCCACCCTTTGGTCTCCTCTTGCCATCCTAAGCCCACCACTGGCCAAGTGTGCAACTCTGAAATTTCTGCCCCGGTCACTGCAGGAACTGTTCACAAATCCCAGCTATTAGCAGATACCACAGCCAACATTGCAGGACTGATGTGTCAAAGGACACCTTTCCCTCTTGCTCCTTCTAATGCCCCATAGAATGCCTGTTTGCTTGCCATGACAAAGTAAGATGCTTTTGCAAGGACTAGTGTACTGGGATGTCAATCAACAGATCAGAGAGCTACAAAGACAAAGCTGTACCCATCCTTTGCCATATAGAGGTGTCCTAATACAGGAATTGAAAGATTTCTCCCAAGACCAAGAGAAGGAAACGGGGCTGTAGCCTTCCTCAGCCCCAGGTATTTACCAACATCTTGCTGCATCATTCGGTAGGGAAACCACACTGCTGCAGGGCAGTGATACCACAACTGCCTCCTGAGTGTTCGGCCAGGAATGCACCATCCAGGAGTTGCCCATGCAGTCAGGAAAGACAGTAGTACATGCTTTGACCCAGCCAGGCTCTCAGAAAACCTGCAACCAAAGCACCATCTCAAGATTCCATCACCTTTTTTCAGACCATAGGAGCACTAACCTGCCTACCCAAAATGAATATATAACCTAGAAATGTTAATTTTGAATAAAGAGTGTACTGTTCCACATCATGTAAATGAGGAAGACATAGCAAGCTCACACACAGTTCTAAATATATCTTTTCTACTTCTTCTCCTTTGGGAGAGAACATGTTTTTCCCATCCCAGAAATTTTCTAAGAGGTTATTTTTATGTATCTTTACTGTGTATCAGAACAAATCAAATGCTAATGGAAAAGTCCTAATGAAAAGCTTCAGAGACAAACTGCAAGGCACAACATCCTCATCCAATGGTAAAAGGACTCACCTGACACATGGAAAACAAGCCTAGGCCACAACACTACTTAGGTGTTAATAAAACAGCTGCCAGTCTAAGTGAAGAGACTAAGTAATAGCTGTGAAGCTGCAGTTCAAGTGTCCGTCTCAATAAAGCAGTGCAGGGCCTTCTCACAGAAGTGATCTAATCCCTGGAGTATTGGTTACCCCAGAACAAGTAAATTTCTTATAATTGTGCTGCAAAATTTCGTCCTTTTAAAAACTGAGACACATGTTGCAAGGGGAAGTGGTATTATTTTCATCCAGCATAGAGATATTTTGCTGAAAACATTCCACACCAGCATTGATGTGTGAAATTTCTCAACGATGATGAAAATACCACCTCTCTGGTTTTCTTCCACTTCCATCCATTATTTTTTCATTGTTTCTTATTGACTATTACAAAATCAGGATTTCACCATAAATTTTCCTCCTGATGCTCATGATTAGCATGTGGAGATAGAGTTAGTTTTACAGGTAAAATGATACCATTTTTTACCATTAATACATTTTGTTTCAAGATACTGATATCTCAACTGCATATTTTAAGTTTGAACATCTAAGATCTGCTTTTCTAATCACGTAAAATCTATGATAAAAAAATATATCATTACAAAGATAAAGTGAAACGAAGACTTGGCAGATATTTTTATCTATCAGCATTTCTCTTTGCTAAACTTATTTCACAATGACTCATAAATTATGCTAGCTATATCCAAGTACAAAATGAGAAATGATAGGAAAAAAAAAGTAAAGTCAATATATTAAAGGTTCACAGTAACTTCCTTCAAAAGCAAAACTTCATCAACTTTCAGACTGTAGTAAGTCATGTTTCCTGCTTGCTTTGCTAACCCTTTAGGAAAAGAGGGTTGGCATTAAAATCAATAATCATATTCATCTGCAGGTGTCAAAGCACTTCCCAATATAAGTCAGTAAAATAAGCTTCTCAGAAATGGTGCATTTCTGAGGCACTGAGATGAAGGACAAATTGCTAGTGACACTACAAGGAATTACAGTCCAGCTCTCCAGTCACCCAGTCCAGGTCCTTGTGTGCTTAACTACACCACCTCTGACAAATGAGTCAGGCTTCTCAAGCTGCAATTTCAAGTGATTTACTTAGCAACATGAAACCGTGCCACTCAACACAGACACCACTGCTAGTTGCTCTAATTACAGTCACCTTCTGCCACTGCTCCTGAGAGCACAGTGCTCTGACAGCTAAGCCTGTTTTGGGGGCTTCTCAGAGGTGGCAAACTGAGGTCACTTGTCAGGTTGGAGAAACCACTCATTCTTCCTCCTTCTTCTTTTTCTTCCTCCTCCTCCTCCATCATAGGCATACTCACAAGAGATTTTAACTCACTGCAGTGAGCTCCAATGATGCCCACCCTATTAGAAAACATTGTGTTAATCTGCTTGATGCAATAAATGAAGCAAAGCAAAAAAGGAGAATGGGGGACAGGTTTGTCATGTTTCCTAGGCAAGCCAGCAAGGAACCTTGCCTCCTTTAGCAGACAATATCTGCTCTCCCCCAGGGTAAAACAAATAACCATGCTTGTACCCTCAGCACCTCACGCACCATGTCAAGTGTCTGTCTGGAGCGTGGACGCACACAACATGAATTGCACATGTCCAAGTGAAGCTCAGCACTCCCTGGGAAGTTTGCATATGAATTACATGACTCTGTGCATAAGCTATAAAGCCAAGATGCTCAGGATGCACTCAGCTTCCAAACCAGGCACGAACTATTAATATAGGAGCATTTGCAGCAAATTTCATGCTCAGGAAATACCAGCCTGGCTGTCGTGTGTTGTAGATATGTCCTAAGATTTTGCATGTGTAGTGAGTGCTGTAATATTCATTAGATTGCCAGAACTCTGAAGATCCAGACAAACTAAGGCAATTCTGCAATTCTAATTTTCGGGAAGAAAAAGATTTATGAGGGAAAGTCTTATAGGGAGTTTTACGTACACTTCAACAGAGCGAAACTGAAAACTGATTTACAGTGGTCATGTTTAAATGAGTTACTACATTAAAAAGTACTGTAGTGATACTGCTGTTAACTGTGGCTGGATGGGAAGTGGAGTTTCTCTCGTGTGGAATACCTGGACTTGACAGTTTTTGGTTTATTGTGAATCGGAAGAAAAGGTTCTATTTCTATTACAAATGAAATTATATTTTAAAAGTATGATGTTGTAACAAAATTACCTTTTCACAATAAAGTAAATCAGTAATGTTTGTTCAGAACACTATTGAAAACTAAAAGCCAAGAAGAAATACAAAATTTGAATAAATAGTGAGAGGAGAAAAAACAAATAAACATCCCATTTTTATCTTGAGAGGTTTGGATTAATTTTTGTTCAAATTCGTGTTTAAGTGTGTTTTCTTTCCCCTGAAAACATTTGAGTTTTAACAAAGCACTACGATGGACAGTAGCTGCTTTGCCATCAGTTAACCGACAGTACTACCTCTGCCAGTTTCAGGCTCTCTCAGGTCTCTCAGGACCTACACTCCTGTTCCACTCCTGTGGACTAGATCCTCAGTCCAGTGGCCCCTCTCCCAGTGAGGAAGAGCCAGTTGTCCAATATCCTTCCTCAGAGTCAAACCTTCCCCTACCAAACCTATTTATGCAAAGAAATAGCCCCTTACTTGGTAGTGAACAATTCTGAGATGTCCAGCAGGCCATCACATGTGCAAGGCCGAGGGTCTCTGCCCCAACAGCGGTACTGGGAGGGGTACTGAGCACTGCCCTTCAGTAAGGGCAGCAGTGTGCTGAGCAGTGGCGAGCGCTGGTGAACCATGCTGTTTATGGAAGGACACTTGGCATGGGCTTTTCTTGAAAGAAAACAAATGCAGGTGTTACCTCAGTGTATTCAGACAGGTCAGGTCCCCTAAGGACTCACCAGTGCATCAAATGTGTACCTCAGATAGGGCAATCGCGCTGTGTTTGCATCAGCAGTCCGGTCTCCTGGTTTCTGCAAGTCAACACCGTTCTTGCCTCTGAAGGCAGGATTGAACATGTCGGAGCAAAAAAGCCTGCCGATTTCTTCCCGAATCACTTGGCGGTGCTTCCGTCTGAACACAAGCCAAGCCACACAGCTGCAGAAGTTGTAGAAACCCTAAATCGAAAACACAGGTGCCCCTCTGGTAAAAAGCCCAGAGTCCCACTGAATCCCAGGGTGCAGGTTGGCATGACTCTGCACTCTGCCAGCAACCATTTGGCGTCAGACTTTACCATGCATGCAGCAGTGAAGGTTTGAAAGAACTCATTTTTTAAAGGTATGCAGACAGGTGAGGCTAGAACCAGAGTGAGCTCAGATGGATTTCATCTTGCTCAACTCTGACCAATCTGGCTTAGTCTGGATGCTAGAAACTAAGGACATTTCCCTCAACAATCAGTGGAAAGAGTCTGATGGGATGAATCATTCTGTGGGGGTTCCTGTTGCACACACCTATCTCAAGAAGCAACAATTCACCCTCAGGCTGAGCTTCTCTTTTCTGCAATGGCTGTCAAGGCAGCTGAAGGGCATAGACTGACTGGACAGCTACTGATTGGGCAGCTGCAGGTAGATGAGATGATCTCCACTCTGAATGACAGCATTATGATCACAGAAAATAGTAATAGCAGATATGAACCCGTCACATCTCACATCTGCACGTCTGCTTGCTGATTTAAAAAACAAAGTCTAGCTTCTGACTCCTGTTTAACATTTGTGATTCCTGGCATAAACTGAATCACCTCCCAGTAAATGGAATCTCTACTAAGTCTGTTCTTGAATTCAGTTAGAATTGAATCCACAGTTTCCCTCTTCCAAGGAAAGGCTTCCCAGTTTATGAAGTACAAAATAATACGGACTCAGCTGTTTCGTATTAACTTGCTGAAGCCCTGCTACATAGTGAGTCTCATGAACAGCTGATGGAGCTGTATGTTGTAGGCCAGAAGAGCTTATTGGCATCCAGAAATGTCACCAAGTGTGATGGAAATAAAAGGTGGCTGTAAAATTTCTTACCTACAGAGATGAAACTATAAGGCAAATGATAAGAAATCTGTAGACCAAACTTCCCAGAGGGACTGTGGTGGGAACTGCCCAGGGTCCAAGACTGACAGAGGGACTGAAACTTCCCAGCTGAGGGCTCCAATGGAAAAGGCTTGGGCTGAAGGGCAAAGAGATGCTATTTTACAGGGACATGTGGGCCCTGGAGGTAATTTTTTTTTTCGAGGTACTCTGACCTACAAGTAAACTACAGGGGGATCCAAAAAGGCAAGGAGCATTTGCATGTGCAAGGGAGGGACATGCTCTGTGCTGACAGTCACACTCTCCATTTATCTTTGTGTCTTTCTTACCTCAAAGAAGCTCCAATCTCTCTGCAATGATGTTTTTCTCCTAAGGCAGTGAACAAGAGCACAAAATTAATAGCAGCAGTCATCCTTTCAGTTCTCTGGACAGACCATTGAATATGATTCATGGGGCTATGCCAAGCTGGCATTTCACCAGGGCAATAAAGTTTTTGCTGGTAGATCTTATTACTAGCATGTGGGGACCCACTGCCCAAGCAAAAGGCAGGACTTCTGCATTGCCTCAGAAGAGAAAATGCAAAATATTTTATGGCTCCATTAATTAAATCTGACAGAGAACAAAGCTGGATGTGATGAGCAGGCAAGGCTCCCCTGCTATGCCATCTAGACTGAGCTCTCTGCATGGGCCTCTCAAAAGTGGTCAGTGCTGATCTAACCCAGTTCTCACTGAAGTCAATTAAAAAAACTCTTCCTGACATCACTGGAAGAGCAACAAGCAGAGTTACCAAAGGCACAATGCCAAGCCAATGCTGAGACAATAAACTTGAAAACCAGGAAGGAGATGCTTGATGTACCTCCAAGAAGAAATGTAAAACATGCCCAAGAATGACAAAAGGCCTTTGTTAAAGAAACAGCAATTTGCCCAATGGAAGCCTGAGGGACGCTCTCACCACCCACTTGAGCCGGGGGATTCTCACACAAAGCCAAATATGACTGTCCATCATGGAAATGGCCACTAAAGCAGAGAGTGATGCACACAACCCAGCAGCCACTCAGTTCTCCTGGAGATGGCACAACTCACCCTCATGGAAGTGAAAACAATTCTTCCCTGCTAGCCTACAAACACCCACAGATCTGGCTCGGTCCTGCCAGATGCACAGGAAAGCCTGCCTTCCCATCAACTCACCAACTCCTGACATGTCCCTTATCTTCCTGATAACATCAAGTGCTGCACACATCTAGGGTATCCCCAGCTGCCATCACCCCAGAAAACAATGCAGAGCGGACCACGAAGATAATACCTTTCACCCTATAGCTCTATTTACCATCCTCCCACTTTTATTTATTGATCTTTTGATCAAGAAGACCATGTATCTCCCTACTTGGCTTCCACCAGCCATAATACTGCTGACACTTCACATATTGTGCAAGGGAAAAGAAGCTTGACGCTGCAAGCATGGCATGGCTGTTTGCCAAAGGAAAACTCCCAGAACAACTCTGATGCTTTTGATTCCTTATGAATTCTGGTTAAGCAGTCTTCTGACTTCAGAGTAGCAGAGCAGAGAAACCTAAAATGACCCCAGCTGAAGCAGTGTCTTAGAACTAGTCCCTAGTTTAGTAAAGAAGCCTATGTAGAGGCCATCAACAGAAGCTAATGCTAATGCCAAGAGTCAAATAACAGGGGTCTCCACCCTTCTTTCTCCCAGTGCATTCTTCCCTCTGGTGAGGTATTAAGCTAAGAGACCTGCTTTAAGTAAAGCCTTCTAAAATAAGTAATTAATTAGGAGGCACCTCCCATGTCTGGAGCACAGATGCTAATTACCTAGGAAAACACAGAAAGGGTCAGGAAAACATCAAACTTGCAAAAAGCATCAAGACTTGGCTTGTAAGAAAGGTGAAAGAGTGATCAAAAAGCATCATGCCCTATATAGTAATACTGATTTCTCAGAGCTGTGAGGGGGACAGGATGAGTTCATTCATAAAAGAGGGGGATAGCACAGCCAAGGGCAGACAGTGCAGAAAGTGTGGGGTTTGGACAGAGGATGATAGTGGCTTCGGACACCTACAAGAACTAGTGCTGCTGATAGGGGCAAAAGGGGAAGAAATCCTTCCTGTGCCATTTCACATCTCCCTCCACTGCAGCCGTGACTCTACTTGCCATGGCTCAAGCCAGCTGCAAGGATCAGTGAGACCTGGCTTGACTGTGTTTGCACCATCGCTGCGGCACCTTTGGGAACACTCAGTATTTTTTCCATTATGACAGATGCTCGTAAGGAAACTGGCACCACAAAAAAAAAAGTTGCACAATCCCCATCAACTTAAAAGGAGAAAGCCAGGCACACCTATTCCTTCCTCAGCACTGAAGACACAAAAGGACTAATGCTAACACGCACAAATAACAGGCCTGGAGGAAGTCTCTCAAATTCCAGTCTGGGATAGTATCAAGATAGGATTTTAATGCTGCATTTTACAAATCGTGTTAATTGTTAGGGTGAATATGTTCTCCACCTAAGCCTCCTTTTATAAAAATTTGGAGAAACCCTTTACATTGAAAATCAGTAATTTCCTATGAACACATAGCCATTTGGCACATCTGGAAGGAAAGTAGTTTACCAACATGGAAAAGATTTCATTAAAATGTTGCTATGTTGAATTAGAGTGAAAAGCAAAAACTTCAACACCATCATGAACACATATTTGGGTCCTAAGAAAGTATTGTAAAACTGGAGGTGGCACATTATATATAGCTTCTCATTTTTTTAATCTAAACATTTTTCAGGTTAAAAAAGCCTCTTCAAAAGTAACATTGCCCACAGTTCCCAATTTGATAAAGGACCTTCCCCATCCAAAAACATGGGTGCTCAAAAAATTCCTAACCATCTTTAATAATGAAGAGTGTTAATCTGTTCTGTCCCTTAGCTGTTGTATTTGGCAGTTCATATAATGGTCTGGGAGGATCCAGATAACATTTGAGGCTAAAGTGAGTCAGCCTGGAAAAGATTATCTTTACATAATTGCAGTATGGTATGGGAAGATCCGTATATTATAACATGCTCAGCATGAGCCTATTCTGAAGTCAGCTGCAGTTAGCTACCACCACCCTGCTATGAGTAACTCTGTGAGGTCTCTCTTCATACAGCATCTTACATCATGAAGGCTTTAAGACACAACTTTTCTAGCCTTTGTGTTTCCATAGCCTGGACACCAACATCCCAAGCCACTGCCAGACTCTGACCCCCACTCTGATGTAAATATGAAAGAACACGTTTTTTTCTTTCAGCTCTCTGCTGTCACTGCCGTGCTGGTGGCTTTTTGCCACCAGACCTCTTGCTTGCCTCAATCCTGCACTTCCCCATCCACCAGACAATACAAGTGAGCAGAGAGGGAGCAGAGATAACTAGCTGGGCATACAACAGGCTGTTTTATCCAACTGCATCCAGTTCCTGGTTTCAAGTAACTTTCTGCAATAAGTTCCTCCAACTGGGTCTCTTTTAAGTACAGACATTAGGGCCACCCAACAGCAATAATTAAAAGCTGTCGTGATCCTCCCTGTCCAAGCAGCAAACAGGTTAAGAGGATGCCTCTCCTCAAAGGAACCTGGAAGCAGGGATTTGGTACAAAAGGCTGCTCCCAGGAGTGCTCAGTGAAACGCCAAAGTGCCAGGATGCAGAGGGACACATTCTTAATTCTCAGTCTGGCACCTTGTGGGATGGGGTACGCTAAAATGAAAGCCCTGTTGAGAGAGCAATTTCAGCTCCCCTTTGACTCCATCATTTCACAGCTTACCTTCTCCTCTTGATTAGAAGGAAATCCAAGTTCCCCCACCCCAGCCAGGAGCAAGGTTGCCCAGAGCTGTGTTGCAGAAAGACAGGTGAATGTGACAACTCCGGGAGACTGGAAGCAGTTTCACAGCAACTGACTGAAAAAAACTGCCTGAAACTGTTCAGAGATTATCCTATGGAATTGGGATGCCAGGTGGGGACTGCCAGCTCCTTTCTGCTGACAGGGAAAGGAAACGTTGTGCAGGAGCATACATGGCTGAAGAAAGAGTTCCTAACACTCACACAGTGTATGATCTCTCTGTCATTACGTTCTCCTTACACTAACCATTTTTTGTGGTGCTTAGTTGCTGGCTAGGGTCAAACCACAACAACTTCATCTCCTGTTAAAACTTCCCTTTTCTTGTCCTCGTCATCTCTTGGTTTCTCTGTCTTTTCAAACACACTCCCACACTGCCTTCTTCAGTTTCTAATTCCTAGTACAAGTTTCTCTCCCCTTTCAGTTCATCACTGGGACCATCACATCTAAAGAGCAGTCTGTTTCCACCACTCTAAAAAGCCATGCACCTTCCTCCCTGCTCAGAGGTAGCAGTCCTACAATTCCGATGCCCAAGCACAACCTCTTCTTGTTTTCTAATCCCTTCACCTTCTGCCCTTCAGGAACATTGTCTCCTTCACTTGCTAGACTAGTCTTATGTTATTTTGGACTTGACATAAGAGGAAATTTATGCAGGGATCCACAGCAACCAGCAGCTACATAACCATTTACTTTCAAGATTTAGTTAAGTGGAAGTGGCTGGGGTAAGATCCAGGGCTGGAACTGATGTTTGCCTTGCTACCTTTCATGTTGAAGCCATTAAAGTTTCCAGCTCCCAGCAAGGCTTCCACATACCAGGGCTAGAGCTTTCCAGTCTGGTATCCAGAGCTCTGCTGTAACTCACTGTGGCCAAATCAGTTGGCAACAGCTCACCAGAAGCACTTTTGGAGTTGGTTATGAGATGAGATAGAACTGCAGGGAGATCAGGGCACTTCTCTGTCTCATGGTCCCTTAACCCTCTGTGAATCCTTGATGTATAAGACATGTATTCTTGTAAGCATTGACATATGTCACTCAACAAGAGTCCTTGACCTGGGCTTCTGTGGCCCTTGACATAGTGAGAGTCCCCAGAAGGGATTGGCTTACTTTCTGCTAGGCACGTGGTGCTGCTGTGCCATGCCTCGTCCGAAGAGAAGTTTACAGTACACTTTGGCAAAGTGAATCCTGGCCACTGTTAACTTTGCCAATACATCATCCATTTCTTTATTCTCTAAAATTATCACAGTCCTGTTTAAAACAAAAAGGGAAAAAGGTTTTATGGGAAGTTGATCTGAACAGAAGGGATGCTAGAAAGAGTTCCTGAGAACTAAGTGTGCTTTTCAGGTGCATAAACCAACATGCTGCATGACACCACTATAAAGGGACCCCTCTGTAGCAAGACTGGGTGCAGATGCTTCCAGCGCAGCTTGGCAATGCTGGTGGGGCCACAAAGCCTGGGGCCTGGGCCCAGACGATCTCTGTTGCTCCACACAACTCATAAATAGCATGCCCACAGCCCATCAGGTTGCCATCTTTGATCCTGCATAGCTTATGAACCTTTTCTGCAGCCTGCATAAGAGCCCTGGAGGTGCATTGAACTATCTCCAGGCTCAGGCTCTGTCACAAGGCAGCCTGGAGCAGTGGGTCTGGCTCTCTCAGAGACAGCACTTAGTCCTCTTCAAAAAGGCACATGAAGGGCTTTTGGGACTGCCTCTGAACAGGAATGGCTGACACTGCAAGCCTGTATTTTAAACCAGTTCAGATCAAACACTAAGGAAATGCCAAACCAAAGAGCTTTCTATTTCCTCTGCTTCCCCTGTAATCCAGCCGGCTGTCTGCCGGTGCCTGGGAGCGCTGCCGGCCTGAAGGCTACCAGCCTCCTTTCACACTCAGGAGAGCTGGTTTTATCTGTCCTGATGTCCTCCAGCTCTAAACCTTCCTACACAATCCACCTTTAATAAATTAGGACAATTACTCTGGGCTTCTCAAGGACGATTGTTAATAAAATTCAGCATATTTTCCTCAAAAGAAATAAAAGGGTTGGGAGCAGAAACAGACAGAAACTAAAGAGGAAATAAAATGCAGGACAGAAATAATAACCCTTGTTCCATTCATGTCTCATTCACCACTGCTGAGTTTTTGTTCTTAGAGTCACATATTTCAGAGGTGAATACTCCCAAGCTGTCTCCAGTGGGGGAATGCCTCATGCCCGCTGCTTTGGAAAACTGGTCAGTTGTTTTTGAAGTTAGTTACAAGATCTTCCTGAATCTAGAAAAAGCCAGGAAAGACTAAGGCTTGGACTTAAAAAGAATCAGAGTGTCATCGACAAAAGACAAAGTCACAAGAAGTCAAAGATGTCCAGATTCATCCTGACTTTCTCTGATAGGAACCTCTTACAATACTTTCTTTTCCAGAGAAAGTTTAATGCACAGAAGCAATGGCTTCTGAAGCCAGGATGGTCTCAGATGTTCTCTTGAGGCACTGTGGATGCTGATACTTCTACACAGTCTAGGTTGAAGACAGTTGAGGAGCTATTCAGACCACCAGGCCTGGCTCCCTGGGGACAAACTAAACACAACAGATGAGTTAGGCATCTCTCACAGGCAGCCCAGATGGCAGGAACCCCAGAACACACCAACTAGGAGCAGGAATAACCAGCACTGCTTCCTGTGCTACTAGGTTATCACACAGGGTCTACAAGAAGAACAGCTTAAGGACTGCACAGGCAATGGATGTGTCTGTCATATAGGAACATGAGGCTGATAAAGGACTAGGCGGGTCACCAAGCCCTGTCTCCAAGTAACCCGTCTGTCAGTTTAACTGGGAGCAAATTATAGGTATCACTAATGAGAAACATTAAATGGTACCAGCGTATCTTGCCTTCAGTCTGTCTCTACTTGTGGCACGTAGCCAGTGATACATGGGAAAGCAAAAAAGGCTTCTGAAACAAAATTATATCTTGGAGGAAGGGGGAGGGAATTTTTGTCCTGAGCAGGCCACCAGCAACAGCCCTGAGCCTGGGATTTATGTGGGATAGATAAAGGAAAACTATGCAATCTTCTTTCACATTCTCTCAAATACATCAGCATATCACAAACCAAGGATTCTTATCACAAGTGTAATTTTATGTCATTATGATTGTGTCACGTAGTTATAAAATTCCTTTCACAAGCTCACGTGGCTCCACCTTTAGAATAAAAAGTAGTTTTGTTGTCTGCCCCCACTACTTCCTAGTGGAAGACCATTCCAGAACAGTACTCCACTGGAACGAAAAGACAGTCCTAGCTACATTTGATTTGAAATATAGCACATACCAAGGTTGGGATTACACCAGGTAGATAACAGAGGATACAGGAGGCCTTGAACAGGGAAAGAAAATGCGGTATCAGAAAGCTCTTCACTCCATGATTAATATCTCCCTGCTCCTCCAAGTCAGCTAAAATGCTAAAACAATTAAGGATGAACTTCATTAAATAGGACCTAAAATTGCCTTTTGTCATTTTATTTTCCTTCCTTGTATTTGTACTTCAGTAGATTAATATCCTGAATTCCTGGTTCTGCATGGTAAGTGTCTTCTCTTTAAGATTCTCTGATGTTAACACTGCATGTAGGTAGTCGTGACAAGCAAGCCACTTCCCTTCAGAGCAGGTAATAAATAAAACAGTATTGCAGCAGTGGAGAGTCAGTATATGTTTCCCATTCAAAGGCAGGACTCACTTTGGGAGGACTGTGTGGCAGAACACACCAAAAAGTCTCTCCTGACTGGATTTATCCAGTGCTTGTAGCTGATACTTACTAACTAAAGTCCCTGTGATCCAGGAAACATAACCCTATATCGCAATAGATCCAAAATCCAATTTGTTTCAGTCTGTTTCTGTATTTGCCACACCAGTAGATGATAAGAGCCATACTGAAGTTTGATGACCCACAGGGCGACCTCTTTGTCCTCCACCAGTCATGAACGAGGGGATCACTCTGTAAATTGCAGACCAGAGCACCTCAGTTGAATCTATAGCCTTAATGTATGAAAATACACTAATGGATTTCTTTATTTATGAATTATTCCTTGCAAAATGAAAGAAACACCTGTCAATCTATGGATGTAGAACAAATCAATTCCTTAAGGCCAGTAATTCTCCAACAGTCTTTTCTTCAATACAGATAAATCAGTCCCTCTTTATACCAAGGCTTCATGAATTGTGAAGGCATCATTAAGTATTTTAAGAAAATGGTCAATCAATTCTCAGAGGCTATTATAGACCCCAGCAAATCACTGAAGTTTCTTGCAATCATGATTTGTAACCCAGCAATACTTTTGCCCAAGTCACGTGACCCTCTAACACAGTAGCTCCCTGGCATCCACACTTCCTCTCTGCAAGGCAGCAAGTGTGATCACACACCCTTACTTGGGAACTGCTTTCCTAGCATATATTCCTCATGTTGTAACATGTTTCCAGCACCTAAGAGTCATCTGAACCTGCTTTACTAAGTATTTAGAAATGAAGTCTTAAAAGCAGTGTGACCCACAGCACAAGCTGGCACCCAGAAGACTCAGTTGCAACTATTTGCTGCTCTGTATTGCAAGCAGAAATGACTGGGTGCTAAGGTTATTACTGGGAAATGGCACTATGGGACAGTAACTCAATCCAGGGCACTTGCACAGATTTCATGTTGGTGGTAGTAGTAATGATTTATTCAAATTGCTGCGCTACCTTGAGGAGCCAAATTATTTGGTGACCCCATTGCAGTAGGACTGGATCCAGCTACCATCTTGAAAGGGAGACTACAGTGATACCATGCCATGTACACAACAGTGCATGCCACTTAGGGCAAAGCTGGGGCAAAGCAGGGTTCAAACCTTCACAGAAAATCTGTCTCTCTACCTAGGTAGAGGAGCCTATGTCCTGGAGGACAAACAGGCCTATGTCACAGAGCCTATGTCACAGAGGACAAAGGGAGGGGAGACGTAAGGGGTGAGACCAAGGGGATTTTCTCCTTGGTATTCCATATATAGTTTGAGCCAGTATAGCAAGAAGTCCTTGCTCATATGCAGAATCCCATTGATTCTGACACAAAACACTGCCCTGTGATTCCAGATTTGCTTTGGCAAGCTCTGTGTACCCCTGAAGTCTTTTACTCACGTAATCAAGAAACTGCATTTCTTTTCCAGGGCAATTTTTTCCAAGTAAAACGATAGATAGAGGAGCAGGGCCATGAGGAACTCATCCAGTTTCTCATTCCTAAACGGAAGATAGAAAGGTAACTGTGAAGTTGGCATGTTTGCAGGTATAGACACCACCAGACCATTATGAAAAAGAACAAAGTCTCTGCTCAA
The DNA here is from genome assembly GCA_013399075.1 of Chloroceryle aenea. Lineage (NCBI taxonomy): Eukaryota > Metazoa > Chordata > Aves > Coraciiformes > Cerylidae > Chloroceryle > Chloroceryle aenea. The sequence continues at coordinate 611,861 of VWZY01009511.1, forward strand.
GGGCCTGCATTATACAAAATATTAGCTGCATAGTTGAGACCTCTTCGTAGCAAGCACTCCACCCCACAGTAAGACTTTGAAGGCTTTTAGAGAATTACTAACAGAGTCCAACAAACATGCTGAAAAGTGGATTGAATTGGGTATTACAGACATAGTCCCAAGCAGCATGTTTTCTGCACTGAAACTGCTACAAGAGTGGCATCCACATTCAAAGGAAAAGGGGGACACATTTCCCTTCCAAGGGGGCAGTATGGCTAAAGCTCAACAAGGTCTACAAATGCATTCAGAAGTCGAAGCCAATGCAGCCACTGTATGGCTCTGGTGATCTCAGGTATGTGCCTCTGAGATACAATGCTCTGCCTGCTGTCTTCTCACTTTCAGCCTGTAGGGCAGTAATGCTGATAAGTGACAGCAGCAAATACTGAGCCCTGTAACACTGAGAACAGCAGCCCAGGAAGGCAGCCCAGGTTCCCAGTCGTGTCAGCACTCCCGATGCACGTGGTGTTGCAGATGCACTGGCTAACATGAAATTTAACTTAGAGTAAAACAGTTAACAACCTTTGGGTATTTAGGCCCAAGTTCTTAGCTTCTTTCTCGGTAACAGAGTAGAAGGTAACAGGTAATGGGTGATGGGATTATTTCTCTGCATATGTCAAGGACAATATACATTTGGTATTTTTCAGAACTGAACCTCACAGATATTAAACTTATCACAGACTTTAAACCTCTGATATGTCATATTCTACTTCTCATACACCCTGGTCAGTCTACCACCAGCTACACACATGTAATTCTGAAAATAAACTCTAAATGGCATACCTCATAACTGCTGAAAATGATAACATGTGATGTGACTCATTTGCTTCTTTCAAAAGCAAAGCAGCATCTGAAAACATACAGAGGAGAAAAAGCAGCATTTCCTAAAAAGATGCTAGTGCTAGTAGAAATAGCTTTCTGACTTGTATGGGCAATGCCTTGCTGATATGAAATACCTGCATTTACTCACATTTGACATCCTCCAATGTCACATGTTCATGTTGTACCCACTTGGACAACTTTTCTTCTTTGTCATACAGCATTCTTTCAGGGAGTGTTGCACTACAATCATCTTGGAAGATGCTAGTAGTTGGCCAATGCATAACATTTAAAGAACAGCATTAATTCCAGACTGAGAACATAAAGATTATCTACCTGGTATGTACTCACTTCATTGCACTCAGTTTCAAAGGCACAGGCAGTGAAATGTGTTTGGCAGGTATCCTGAACTAACTTTCAACTATTATAACCACAAAACAGGCTGGGGATGTTGAGAGAAATAGGACAATTCACCTCTAAGGTTGCGTCTGAAGTTGTTCTTTTAGTTGCTAACATAATAAATTGCAACTGTATTATTTAGATCAAAGAGGTTTTAAGTAATGGATGAAAGTCAGCTATACCATGTTGTGAATTTATAAAATTATTAATAATAATAATATCATCTTTGAAGTGCCTTACACAGATGAATTAATTACCTCACAATACTCTTTAGAGTAGAGTAGAATTATTACCTCGTTATGAGCGATCTGGAAACAGCAACAAAGATCCTGAACAACTTGACCAAAGTCAGACCAGGCTACTGCCTGAGCTAGCATCCAACACAAGGCATGTCTGGCTCTGTTTTTATGTTCAGACCACTCATCCTCCCTGTTGAAATGACAGCTGGCTTCCTTTTCCACGTGTTTTGTTCAGACATGATCCTCAGACAATGGATGAAAATATTCCTACCCAAATGATCTTGGGTTGTTTTTTTTTTAGCTAGATTAGTTGAATTGAAATACCTCTTTAATGCCTTGACACGCATTTCCTGAAAGAGAATATTTTTTTCTTCTTTAAGGTTTTCCTCAGCTTCTGCATTGGAGCTGAAATACAGAGCACGAGCATGCAGTAGCATGAGTTTAAATTGCTAGCAGGAGTACAAATTGGTTAATAACCCATGGTAGAAAGGCATATCTCTTTGGCCTCTGACTGACACAAAGAAAACGTCTGGGTTGTTGTAAGGTCTGTGTGATACATTGCTTTCAAGAACACAGAAGCAAAGAGTTAAGGGGCTTCCCCAGGTCCTCCTGCTTTGTCTTCTGCCACCACATGCACTGCACCACGTAAACCCTTTAAGCAACCAGTGCCTTAGGTGGTTTTGGGAATATTTTAAATGTAAACTGCTCTGTTCCAGAGTTTTTCTTTGGGATCGTTGAGGGCAGAGACAGGCAGAGGTCACCAAGGAGCTCACACCTTTCCCTGGAGAGCTACTGGGCAGATTCAGCAGCGTACCCAAGCCCAACAGAGAAGTTGGCCAGAGCTGCTGAGGCACAGACCATGAAAGGTGACTGCTGTAGCCGTGTGACCAGGAGAGAGGTGAGCAGCCTGGCTCCACTGTGACAAAGACCTGGAAAATGCCCGGGGGGGCAGGAGGCAGCAGCGGGCAGTGTGTGACTGACCTACCACTGCCATGCTTCACCACGCTCCCTGCCCTGCACTTGAGAAGAGATTGGGGGGTATAGTTTGGGTGTTGGTTTTTTTTTGTGTTTTTTTTTCTTTTGTCCCAGTGGTTTATATGGCCTGATAAAGTCTTAATCCACAACTGCCACAGACATTCAAGGCACAGGTATATGCACTTTGCCCCCTGCAGAGATGTGGTTTCCCTAAAGGAATGAAGTCCTCTGGTGCTCACCATTGCACGGGGTCATACCAGCAACAGGGAACATCATTCTGTGGACCTCTGCCTGTAGACAGCTGAGGTGGCACTTGGCTTTTGTGTCCAGAACTGCTGCTCAGTGCATGGTGCACATTTCAGACACGTGGCAGGACTCGCCACACACCATCAGCTGTCCCTCTGTAGTGGGTTCAGCTTGGGAGCAGTATGGAATAAATGCTTATTTCTGGTCATGCCACAGAGCAGCAGTTACAATATTAAACTCTCATTTTACCTTACCTGGAACTCCCTTATCAAAGCCTAAACCTTATTATTGCTCTATAAAGGCATATACACATTATTTGAAACTAAAAATATATTTTACCTTGCAAATTCGAGTGTGTTAGTAGTGTCTTCCCAGTACCACACACCTGGAGTTAGTTTTAACTTCTGCAAGAAAAGAAGTATATAGAGTACATGACATAAATATGTGCTCATGTTCTCAACACAACAAAGTATTTATAAGCAAGCATTGTGCATATGGGCCACTTTCTATTTTTCTTCAGCCTGCTTTTCCCGCAGCTGTTGTTTGTGGAGAGGGTATTTGAATAGAAGTTCCCTGAGTTTAAATGTTGCCAACACAGAAAAGAAAAATATGTTCTCTCCTTTGTTACGCCTTTCAGGTTATTAATAAAAAACTGAAAGTTCTTTCACTTTCTTCCAGTGGATCAGTAAAGAGAAATAAAATTAAGTCATGCATTAAAAAATACATTGCTTCTATTTGATTTTTTAAAATAATATTATTTATGTAATTATAAAGACTAAGTACCAGGAGAAAGGAAATCTCTTTTTAAAAAATGGAATATGTTACTTTCCTGATATTCTGATAACTTTAAATAAACACCAGACAGACCTTTCAGGGGACACTGGACAACACAACTACTAACAGCATTTTAAAGTATCTTTTTTTTTTTTTTAAAGCCATACAAAAAGATTCCCCTGGAAATAACTAAAGTCTATTAGTCCTTTCTTAATTAACAAGACAGAATTTCAAGTGCTTTATTATTTGCAGGTCGCCTTTAAAATGAAATTACTCTTATTGCTGAAATTCTTCTGCTTACAAATTTAAGCCAAGTGAACATCTAAGACTTTCTGTGACTTTTTTCCAGGTACCATTCCACCAGCCAGCCACAAGGCTCTCAAAAAGTCTTGCTCCATCTAATTTGGTAGTAGAGTGCTGGATACAGGACACCAGAAATAGCTCACATCAGCAGCCAGCAACCCATGCAATGGTTACACCACAGAGATGAGTATTAGGAAACCACAGCTCTAATCCTTTGACAAAAAGTGGTTACTTCAATTTGTTCTAGTCTCCAGTTCCAGCTTTCTAACTCTGGTTTACAAGTCTCAGATGAAAAAGACAATGCAAATGCTGTGCCTTTATGTTACACAAGGGATTATGAACCATGAAAGAAAAATAGAAAAGATGGTAATACAGCATGGCAAGGCCTACCAACGCATCACAGGAAGAAAAAAAAATGCCACTCCTGTGTCTTCAAAGTACATCTAAGCTGCTTCACACTAATACGAGTGGCTGAATGAATATTCCTGGCCACGATGCTCCCTGGCTGGGGCAGTGGGACAGGTCCCTGCCCTGCCCAGTAACTGCTGTAAAGCCCAGCAACTGCTACAGAGACAAATGTGAACAGCAGCAACAAGATGGAGCTGGGAAAGGTGTGGAGACTTACAGATATCATGGTGCTTGCCCAGGACACTGTCAGGAGGGAATGAGGGAGAGGCAGGCATTGTTGGCAGCAGTATCCTGGTGACAGCCTGCTGTCCCCTAGAAACCACAGCTCCCAGCACATAAATCCCCCTTCAGCCTGCTCTGTGGACTGGGACTCATGGTCTGTGTGCTCTGCTCCTTCACAGCTCTACTAAGCAGCTTCCCTGGCTAACATTTTAGTCCAAACAGAGAAATTAAGTGCTTTCCATGCAATAACATCTCTGCAGCCACTCACTTGGGCTTACTGTGTTTTCGGCTGTCATGAGCTGCAGAAGTTTTCCTGGTTAATGGCCAAGGACTGGCAGCAGTGAAGGCAGCTGCACCTGGTCCCTCTGTCATGGGCACTGATGTTTTCACAGCACTCTGAATGGTAAACATACTTCAGCTTTAGACTTTACAAGATTTAAAAGTATATCTGCCAGGTCTGTGACATGACCTAGTGCCTATGTGAACCAGTCAGATCAAGACTTGCAAGTTGCCCCTGGAAATAATTCCTGTACGCTAAGGCAGGCTGCTTAAGTGCATGATTTTGAAGGTGGGGTTTTGATCTTTGGGATATTTTGAAGCATTTGTTTTTGCAAGCAGAGAATGTCTCATAGTAGTCATTCACAGTGGATCAGTGTCATGGTACTGATCACACACAAAATTGGTACAAGTTTGAAGAGGGTCCCTCCGGGGAGCCGGCCAAGTAACGACAATCACACCACTATGGCTACATAGCATCCTCGTTTATTCTCCTATGCAGTTGGCTTATATTGTCTCCTAAGCTGTCCATGGGTACATTCACTACTTTCATTGGATAGCAGTTACAAGCACACATAGTAAGCTCTAAGCTAATTGCTTATATGCATCCGGGTAGATGTTCTGTACACACCTCTCGTGCAGATAATAGAGCTCCTTCACATTCCACTCTCCTGCCTGCTCAGTGCCAGGCTTCCCCCCCTTGCTGCTCTTCACAGTGATCTTAAGAACTCTCAGAACTCACGATAACTCAGTCAGGGTTGTCCAATCCTTAAAGGGTCATCGCAATTCCTTGTTCAACAAGGAATTTCTCCTACATAAGTTATATTGACAAAAGCAGTTTCTGTCAGTAGAAGTCAAGTCCCCATAAAGGTTAAGGTTTCACATTACAGCTAAGGCAGCCTAACAGCTAGTTGTCGATGGAAGAGGCATTCTTGCTCCCATCAAATTTTTCCCATCATTTATCTTTATGTTGATTCTTTATCTTCTCTCCCCCAACAGCAAGGTAGCTCCCTAAACTGTCAAAAATAGTAATCTGGCAGAAATAAATGTGAATCTTTCTGTTGAGTTAGCATTTTACATCAGTTCATGGTGTAGTCAGAGAAGGGCTAGTGGGGATGCAGATTAAGATAAGGGGACAGTGGGAGGACCACACCTCTCAATAGATCAGGTCAGCTGATAAGGTGAAAATCAACCACAATCTAGAAATTTTCTAGTGCAGCTGCACTAGGCCAGCATGTATTTTGAAAAGGTGAAAACACCTGACCTACAACTTTTAGACAGGTCAGGTCAGTAAGGCAGAATGAACATTTCATGTGCTTTCAGCTCTGAAAGATGGCATCATTCATTTTGCAATAGTTGTCTAGCTAGGGAAAATACTCCTGAAAGCAATACTGAGATGTTCATGACCACTTAGAAGAACAAATGACCAATGTGGGGAAAGGAAATTCCACAAAATTGCCCCTACCTTGTCCCTACCTTCCTCCCACTTCCATAACCTTCCAAACACTGCATCTTTTCTCCCGTGGGTACTCTTTAAAGGTTTATCCATGCAAACACAATCTGTCCATGGAAAGCTAAACAAGACTCTCAAACCATCCTGAAAACTCAGCTCTGGCTCTGGTCTCTGAAGGCTTCTCCCCCCTCCTTTTTTTTTTTTTTTCCCAACTGTATTGTGTATGTTGTATGTGTATGTTTCCAGTTGCTATCGCAGGCTGCCAAGCACATATCCATGACTTGGCAGCCAAGTTACATATTTAAGAGGATGAGAGAAGCAGGTTTGGGAACAGCCTCAGATCTCATCCACAGCAGCCAGGCAGCACTAAAGAAATAAGCTCCACATCAGGGGAAATGGGAAGGTATAGAACTGATGTCTTATTTTTATAGAGCTGGACTGTCATCAGCCTCAGGAGACCATCAGCCCACTTTGGCTCCACTAAGAGCTGTGCCAAAAGAACAAACAAAATTAAAGGATGTCTTGCAGACACTCAGTGCTACCTGTGTTAGTGTCTGTGGTGCAGGAGGCAGGGTAGACAAGCCTTCAGCTGTACTGGAGTTGGAATAAAATTGGCATAAAGAGCCCAGACAAAAGATGGGGAGAAATTAAGACTAACTACCTACAGAAGGAACAACTGTGAATGTAAAGACTGGGACTGAAAGATAAAGACAGAGCTGGCTAGGCAGGCAAGGAAGGCCTGGGAATCAGTGTGGCAGACAGGTGAACTAGGGAAAATGAAGACAAATCCAGAAGGGATTTGTGGAGAGTGTGACAGAATTGGCTCTGGCCCAACACAGGGGCCAGCACAGGAAACAGTGTTAGAGGGAACCTGGAGACTGAATTATCAGGGGAGGAGATTTGGGATACTCAGATGCAGCACAGTGCTACCCTTAACCAAGTGCTTGCTGGAGATCAGTTCAGCTCAAGTATTTCATGAGCTAAGGCTGCAGAGGTAAGCACCAAACATCCCACCTGTGCTGACAACCTAAATGGGTATCAGTCTGGAAAAGAAGAATTAAAAGCCTGGCATTGTGTAGCAAAGGAAATTAGTGTCTGTTGGATCCCTGCTTCGGCTGCTGCAGGAGTTGGAAGCTATGAGTGAGCCAGAAGATTACAAGAAATGAAATTAAGGCATAATGGTTGAAGCAGTTAAAGGCTACATGGGAAACTGATTTCCACACAGGCTTCAGTCACAGAATGTCAGGCAAATCGCTCCAACCCGCACACAACCCTAATGACCATTATTTGCATGTTCTTTTCTTTCTGGGCGAACAGCCTGGCCTCATGGAAGTCTGAAATGCAGGACTCAGCATCCACAGCTGCGAGTGAAGCCAATGGGAACTCTACTCTGAACAGTCCAAAAAGTGCATAATACTAAGCTGTCTGAAAAAAAACAGGTCGTTGGCATTTCCAGTGGAAGATCTCATAATAGACAGATGGTGTTTGGCTTCTGCTGATTTGTTTTATCACCTTCTTTCTGTGATAATTATACACATCTCAGAACTGAAAACTAAATGGATAATGTTGTGAAGCACTTGAGATGTGATGGTGATGAGCTCCCCAGGCAACATCCTAAGTGATAATTCTTTTTGATAGCTGGGGCTGGGTAGCACACAGTAAATAAGGTGTACATTGAACTGGGAAATATTATTTTCTTAGAGCATACACTGTCCATTTTGTGCACTGAGGCAGGTACCCTACAGAAGAGAAAAGAAAAAAAAAGAAAAAACAAACAAACAAACTGTTACTGTGTAATTAGAAACTGGGTTATGAGGCATAAGCACAAAGAAAACAAGAAATAGTTTTGCTAAGATTGTTGTATTTCTGAACAACTGACCTTGCAGCCTTAATAAGCTTCTTTTAATGTTGTTTCTTGTGGTGTTTGTGTGCCTATGTGCATCCCAGTGTCTGGGAACACTCAAGAGTATGTATCCATTCTTTAGCTATATCTAATATTTAATTTGGATATCACACCCAGAAAATAAACACATGCATAAACTCAACAAAAATATCACTGACTCACCATCCAGTCATTCACCTCTTTTCTGCTTCGTTTCTTCTTATTGCGTCAAGTCTGTCTTCCATACCCACCATATTAATTTCCTCCTCATTTCCCAGGGGCAGTTAAATGGTTTCTCTGGAATATTAGTCTCTGTGTGTGCACACTACTGTTTGTATTAGACACACAAGTACAGAATTCAATTTCACAGTAGCTAGTACTTAGCCCATGACTATGCCATTTACCTGCCAAGTACTTCTGCCTGCTCATTAGAAACAGGATCATGCTAAATGAATGGCATAAGTAATGTCCTTAGGCATAATGTTGTGAACACTGGTGTGGTTTTTCACTTCAGATTTGTGCAAAATGGAAGCTCCTACTACCTTGTTTTCAGCAATTTGCACTGTCTTCAGATATCAGCACTGCTGCATTTCAGCACCATTCCTTGGATCATCCAAAACAAAGGGTGGTTTGATAGCTGCACTATAACCTCTGGAGAGATACCCTGTGCCACCCCAAGTCCTCATTCTCCTGGGACACCAGCACTAGCCTTGCCCCACATTCAGAGCCCTGTGGCCTGGCTACATGCTGTGTTCAGTGCCAACTACATCCACAAAAGCAAACTGGCTACGGGTAGTTAACAGGCAAAGGCAAAACTAGCTACTGAGTCCAGACCAAAGGGCTAACGGAAATCAGGAGGCAAAGATTGCCTAGAACTACTTTTGGGAACACGAGCTGCTTTTGGAAGGCCAGAAAAACCAGCTGCACATTCTTTTATTGAAATCCTCATGCAATTACTCCCTCTGCGTGGTTCTATCAGATGAGATTATTGAACATCAGCAGTTGTCAGCTATTTTCATGCAGCTAGGCATTTGCCTTGTGCTCCTAACAATCAACCTTTTGTTATTAACGTGCCTCTAACAGAAAGAAGTATTTAAATGTACCTCATGCTCAATAGGTACTTTCAAAATTTTGATTTTGATTCTGTATTCTGAGGTGCTCAGAAACCTATGAAGCTTAATGAAAATGTCATAGTCTTTATTTCTAGTTCTTCTGGAGGATATAATAACCATCTTTCTGCTGTAGAATTAGGGGGGAACGAAAAAAAAAAGCAGCAAAAATTCAATATAGAAGTATGAAGTACTATAGACAAGATTTTTCTCTATTCTGTTCTGTGAGCTTTGAAGGTTATTGAAGAATACTCTTATTTTTTAGTTTATTGCAGACTTTTTAGCTCATTAGAATTTTTACTTTAGTTATCTTCCACATGCAAGTGCTGAAAATAGGACTAAGGATTCACAAGCATCATGCAAACATGTTGTGAATGAGGTCTGCAGCAGAAAACTAAGGACTCTGCCAAATAAGAAATCAACATGGTCTTCAGAGAAATATGTTTATGTTTTTAGACACAGCCTGGCAAAAAAAAATGCTGCTTTCATCTGTGACATGCAATTGCTAGTCTGTCAGTTCAACCATGCAACAGCTTTTACTCGGATTGATAGGAAATACTTCATGATGCTTGCCAGTGAATATGAAGGCAACCAAGACCCCTAAACCCATGTGGTTTTCTACAGAGACCTGCCTGAAATACATAGCAGTGACACTTCTGGAAGTGTTTTTGTCTCCTTAAGCCATTTCAAAATAGACTTTTAACTGCTGACCTGCAATTTTTTGGAGTAGTGACATTTTGAACTGCTCCACCAAACAGGGTACAGGCGCTGCTAACTGCTACCCAAGCACAAGCAAGAATGACCTCACACTTCTTGGTCCAGGATGCAACAGCAATCTGTCAACTTTTGCACAAGCTCCCACAAAAAAAAAACCAAAACCAAACAGTTTCTGAGTGGTGGGAGAAAGCATATTCAGCACTGGAAAAGGGACAAAAATATCCTATACAGATTCTGATTTTCCTTAAGACTACAAAAATGTGTTGGCTCATAGAGGGATATTTATCCCCTCTCTTAAATTCCTGGCTGGTGCTGTTACTGGGATGACAAGAGGAACCAGCTTGTCTATGTCTCCACCCTACTGATGCAGGAGAGAGTAAAAGCAAATGGGTCATGCAAGGGTGGATCAGGGGTTTTTAATATTGCTGTTTCATATGTGGAAGTGAAATATGTTGTTGCATCTGGAAAAGCTTGCCTGCCCAACTGTATAATCACCACACTCCTGCAAGCAAAATCTACTCTAGAAGCAGGTCTACACTATAGGCTTCTGCCTGCATAAATAGGTGGATGAGAGTGGTGCAGAGATGTGATACCTGACCCACATAGGTGAGCTAAAGAAGCTTTACTAGCATAACTTGTTTTGCTGTGGGGTAGGGAGGGGTGGTAACTTTCCTGTGATGAACAACTACAGAATGTAATTTTGCTGCTGTAAGAGCATCCACATGCTTTGCTGGTTTAATATTGCAGGATTCCCGTGTGCCAAGGCACAGTGGCCCTGACACAAGCAGAGTTTAGACCACCATGCACTTTCTAAGGGGACACAGTCAGGAAGACTTGTGCCAGGCACAGGGCAAAGGAGAAGAAATGCGGAACACCTTTTACCTAGAACTGGAATTGCTATTACCATATACCACACTGCCAAGACTAAAAAAAAAAAGGAAATTTAAGTATGTATGCTAACTATAAGCTCACACTTTTTAACGTGATGCCTTGTATTTACCGTAAGGGCCAAGACTGGAAATGTGAATCCCCTAAACATTTTTCCTTTTTCTTCCTGTTTCTTATCTGTATCTGTGGAAGCAGCTCACAAGGGGGAAGACAAAATGTACAGTGCAATCCTGAGATGCCACATCTCCTCAGAACCGTCATCCCTTGGCTGCACCTCACAGTGCCCTCAACCTTCATGGAGAACTATCAAATAAATGACAGGCAGCTCCCAAGAGAAAGGCTGCCCAACCTGCAGGGCTCTACCCAGTGACTCCGAGACATAAAAGGCAGGCTGCTGGGATATATTCATTCCTGTGTTTAAGATGGTATCACAAGCAAAGAGCAGGGCTGCAGCCTGTCTGCTACGTCCTCTCTACAGAACTTCAAACAGATGCTCTGGAGGCGGTGGGGCACAGACTGACTCACCCGGCTGGCTGGACACAGCCCGTCCAAGCACGTCTCAGCTTTCCAGCTCCTGAGCGGGTTGCCCTCAGACAGCTCTCTTGTCCTCAACTCCCTCCGAGGGCTCTCACAAGGCACGTTATTTTAGTAAAGCTTTTGGCTTTGTCTTTTTTTTTGGCTCTTCCCTCTCCCCTGAAAAGCGATTGTGGGGAGTTGCAGGGCAACCTGCATCACATGCAGGAGTGATTGCTTTGCATTGCTCCACACTCGGCTGCATCATGAGTGAGGTGCTAAGGCGCTTAAGGGTTTTAATTTGGGTGATTAAATTCTCCAATATTAATGCCATGGGTGTTCCTCTATATAAAATAATATATGAAATAATACCATCCATATAAACCGGATCAGCAAACATAAGAAGCCATCAAAAGTTAATACCATAGTTACACAAGCACTACAAAGTTCTAACACTTTATATCCTTCCTATGGATTTGGTGTTTCTCACAGCCCTGCTTAAGAATAAGCCAAGTTCATACACACAGGCCCGTGACTTTGACAGAAGGACACAGCTTTCTCTCTGAGTCAGGACATACAAAGGATAAGAGACGCCGAGTGTAGAAGCAATGAAACTGCAGATTTTAGACAAGATTATTTTCCTGGCTTTGCCAAATTCTTTTGAAATACGCAGCTACTCCCCAGAACTACATGTACACACCAAACACACCTTTTTGCAAATGAGGAGCAGCATTTTCCCCTCTGACATTTACTTCATTTCTTTAAGAAACTGAGGGGGGCGGGGCTGGAAATGTAGACCCACTGGAGTCAGTGGGAAGTTACCACGAACAGGATGGAACAGGATCAGAGCTCACTCTACAGTAAGTACAATATACTGAAAAATAACCCACTAGTTCCTTGTTTTATAAACCAAGTGAATAAATGCAAAGAATCCAGCTCTGAGCCCTTCAAGTTTTCTGCCTCTTGCATTTTGGGGGTTGTTCACATATTTCAAAAGCTACTTTGTGCCTCGAGACTTCAAATCTTTTTCCAGTCATATGAGTTTATCATCCTTTACATATCCACCACACAGTCTAGGTGTATCCAAACTAAAAAATATCCCTTTCCTAGGGAAAAAAATATAAAATATATATATAAAAAACAAAATGCCAGCATTAACCTGTTCATGTCCTCAGCCTCTGGGGTATTTTAACTACTGGAGGGGTACTTCACTTCTGTGGGTCTCTGTTACTCCTTGCCTGCCTCACTGCTGAAACGGGCACAGCTGACAGTGCAGGCATGTGACAAATCTATCTGCTGTGCATGTTTAGCTACATTAGCTCTGCAATATACTTAAATAGACGTTTGGGGAAAACAACCAAAAAATGTGTTTAATAACTGGGAAGCAACGCTAAGGAATGCACACCAAGGGCTCAGAAGTAAAGGAAACTATGTGGCAAGGGCGTCAGTTCATAGAAAAAAAATTAGTTAACCTGTACTTACAACAAACATGGGTGCTACCTAGTCCTTAATGTTGTCCCATAGTAGTGGGATTTAGGCTAGGAAGAGTCTATCTGAATAAGTATTGCAGTTTGCAGCAGCAGCTTTTTGCTTACAGGTGATCTAATGCTATTCATTAACATATTTACCTATTAGCTCCTGGGGGGGAAATTAAAAGTTGGGATATCTTCTAATTCTCAGGAGTTCTATATATATTACAGCCTGGAAAGCAAGAGGCTGATTGCCAAGGAAGTGCTGTGTACATAAACACCAAAACCACCCAGCCTGATTACAGACTCCTGAAGAACTCTGCAGGTGCTGAAGCTGCTGTACTTGACTTCCCGGGCCCCACTGGGGTGGCACTGCCCTTTATCTGTACACCCTTCCATAAACTTCAAGTGGTTCTGGATCATTTGCAACAACAGCTTATCAAACAAGCTTTTACAAGCTTCACATTCCCCTGTGGCAACTGTAACCCCTTTCTGAGGCCAGAGAAGAGAAAGCCACAGCCAGTGCCCTGGCAGCCAAGAGAAATCAGCATAGTTAACAGGAGCCTTTCTCCAATGATTATTAAATCCTAAACAAGTTTATTTTTGTCTGTCCTCTCATCGCAGTGTATTTTTGTATATATAAAAAAGTATATTAAATCACCTCCAAGCTTAAGGAATCCAGGAGTCCTGACAGTTCTTCACAGCAGGGAGAGCCAGCAGGGCAACGCCTGCCTTACTGCCCAGCACACCAGCACTCCCACTCGCTAGTGAGCAACCAAACAAAAACACGGCCGATGATTCCCTTCAGCTGCCCACTGCTCTGCAGTTTCTTCCCTTAAAGGACAAGCCAGTTCAAAATGTGCATGTCATCAGGCTCCTCCATTGGAGCTCATTAATTAGCAGTGCCTCAGACTCTAAACACTGCATGTTTTTTCACTTTCTGAAACGAATTAAGCACTCTGGAGACAATTTGTAGTAAAGGCAGGCAAGTTTAGCTACTACAGATTTTGCCTATTCTATCAAATTCAGCGTGCCATCTCCTTACTCTGTGCTCCCAGCTCCCGGGCTGCCCTCGGCAGCTGTACTTTTGATCATTTTAAGATGAGAAAGAAAAAAAGCCACGCCACTTTCTGTAAAGTATAGAAAGCTCGGCTTGCATACTGGCAACCTGAGAGTAACGCCTCAAGTTATACAGCCAGACACAACCTGGTCTCTATTTTATCAAGCCCAGTTGCCTGCCAAGCAGCACTATTTTTGTTGTACTTATTTCTCTGCTGTTTTATTTCAGTGACATGAACACAACAAGCCTCCCCACATTCCCACTGCCTGAGCAGCTGGGTGCCACAGCCAGAGCCATAAAGTGTGGCTGAAGAGCAGATGTTGCCCAAAACCACCACACCTCACACACACCCCCCACAGCTTGGGGAAACTACCCACTCCCCCAACCCCCTGTCACACTCATTCCAGACCCCACTGCAGGGCTTGGGGGCTTTGACCCCAGCACCCTGCAGGGGAAGCCATCTCGTTTTCCAGGGTGGGGTCCCTTTGGTCCAGCTGCCACCCCAAGCCCTACCACCCAGCCCACAGCAGCCACCTTACCCCTTTTCTGCCCAAACTGCCTCTCAGGGGGTACTGGCCACCCCTCTAGAGCCAGGCACCAGCCCCTCACCCCCCCACTCCACTACTGCCCCTGCACAGAGAGAAGGAGGATAGGTTTATGCTTTAAATACATTTTATTTATTACCAAAATTTCCAGAAGCCTAATTTGGCATATATTTTGCTTTAATCTTCTGTAAAGATTTTCATGCATAAATTGAAACTTGCCAACTGCAACAGTCAAGTGGTTACTGTAGAAGAGACACTTGAACAGAGACAAACATCCAGAGTACAAACAGCTGTATCTGAATTAACAAAACTTGTCTATTACTAACCTTATAAAGCAGGACGTGCCTTCCCTTTATCAAAACCAAGCTGACAGATCTGCCTTTATACACACCCAACAGAATAAACTCTGTTATCGGCAAGGACGTTTTCCTTAAACGATAGAAAAAAATACAAAGCAAAGAATGGAGTGACTGTCCATAAACCAGTCTATACTTCAGTCCTCTTTAATCTACTTCTTCGATGGTCGGGCCACCAGAGCCACCTGCCCCGGCCCCTCCAGCTCCCTGGTACAATTTTGTGACAATTGGGTTGCAGAGTTTCTCCAGCTCTTTCTGCTTGTGCTCGTACTCTTCCTTCTCAGCCATCTGGTTGCGATCAAGCCAAGAGACCACCTCCCGGCACTTGTCGAGCACTTTCTGCTTGTCCTGGTCACTGATCTTTCCCTTCAGTTTATCATCCTCCACTGTCTGCTTCATGTTGTATGTGTAGGACTCGAGGGAGTTCTTGGCTGCCACCCGATCTCTGTTCGCTTCATCCTCTGCTTTGTATTTCTCTGCTTCTTGCACCATACGGTCAATGTCATCCTTGCTAAGGCGACCCTTGTCATTGGTGATGGTGATCTTGTTCTCCTTACCCGTGCTCTTGTCCACGGCACTAACGTTCAGGATACCATTGGCATCAATGTCAAAAGTGACCTCGATCTGGGGGACTCCACGGGGTGCCGGGGGGATGCCTGTCAGGTCAAATTTACCCAGCAAGTTGTTGTCCTTTGTCATAGCTCTCTCACCCTCATACACCTGGACGAGGACGCTGCTCTGGTTGTCTGAGTAGGTGGTGAAGGTCTGAGTTTGTTTGGTGGGAATGGTGGTGTTGCGCTTGATGAGAGCAGT
>VWZY01009511.1:630378-659831 GCA_013399075.1 Chloroceryle aenea
GGCGAGCGAAGGCTGGGGCGGTTTCTTTAGCCTGATTTTGGCTGAACTTGGCAGGCTGACCGCCCTCCCTGCGCGCATCTCCCCTCGCCCGGCTGCCCTGAGCAGCAGCCCCGAGCCGCAGGAGCCCGGTGCTGCCGGGGCGGTGGGATGCCCGCCCCGGTGTCAGGCGGCAGGGAATAATGGCATCTGGCTTTGCCCTCCGAAAGAAATAGTTGGGTGCTTGGGGGGCCCTGTTGCTGCAGTTTCTGCGTGGTGACCGTTCCTGNCCCCTCGGCCCAGCCCTCCCCGCTGTGCCGCGGCCAGACTCAGCTTCTTCCTGTTTTTTTCTCTCGATCCGCCTCGACGTGCGCCACAGCCTTTGACCAATCACCAGCGGCGCTTCGCATTCGCCCCGCCCCCGCTCCGCAACTGTACNCGGTGTCAGGCGGCAGGGAATAATGGCATCTGGCTTTGCCCTCCGAAAGAAATAGTTGGGTGCTTGGGGGGCCCTGTTGCTGCAGTTTCTGCGTGGTGACCGTTCCTGAAACGCCTCCAAATTTTTGTCTGTTGTGCTAATGTTAAATGTCGTCACGCCTACGTTTAGCAAAAGCTACGAAGCTATTAACGCGGAGCTAGGAAAGTGCTTTGATGCGAATATGTTAAACATTAAAATCTGCCGGGGTTCCTCCGACTTATTCCTCCTCATTTTGAGACAAACACTTGAAAATATTCCAGTTCTAGTAAGTAGAGCGAAATACCACTCTCAGATCTTTTTTTTCTCGGAGACTCAGCGGGTGACTCCTGTTGGATGCCTCCTGTAAAAGTGCGGCTAAAAATCTGCTACCCTTAGACTTTACATGTTAACGTGCGAGAAGGATTAAGTGCAATGTATGCTTAAATCTGATTAATTTTGTCCCCAGCCTTCCGCAGTATGCTGTAGCAGCCCTCACAGAGAATGTGTTACAGCTTTTCCCGGAGTGATGTGTGGTCGTGCAGTTCTTACACTCACTCTTAACTCCCCTTCAAAACCACCCTTGTTTCAATCAGTTTATTTCTCAAAGCATTTTTACATGATATGAGGATTACGCCTCTTGTGTAGATTGTGTGTATGTAGTTTTGAGATGAAGGAACTTCCAATTTCTGACGGTGAATATTGTATATGCTTAAGTATCTATTATTCTTTCACAGATCCTGGTCTTTTTTTCACATGGGTTCTGACCTTGGAGAAATCTGAAAGAAGCCAATGGCAAAGGAAAACCGTCAGCTCTCCCTACCACCAACAGGAGCTGCTCTGTATATACTGTATGCATATTTCTTTGATGGGAAGGGTGTCAGTTTCTCTTGTAGTTAGACCAGTGACTGACTCATCACTGAACTATCTCTTCCTGTAATTCACTGCTACTTCATTCAGCTGATTGTATCATATGGAGCAAGGAGAAATGCCAGAGCAATACAAAGAGAGTTGGTTAATAAATTCTGTTTCATCTGAAAAGTTGATGATATCTATTATTTGTATCCTTGTGAGGATTAACCTATAGGAGCACGAGTCATGCACAAGAACCCTGTTTTGATAGCTGCAGTACAAACTCAGACCCTGTTATTCCAGAGTAAAAAGAGGATTCCTCCCTGAAAAATGTGTGTACAGAACAAGGAATGGAGAGAACAAATGGACTAAGAAATAACACAATATTGATTAGCACAATAAGCAGTCTTTGCAGTAAAATTAGTTTGATATCTCATTTAAATGTAGCTGTAATCAAACAGGTTTTATCAGATTTAGAAGTGACATTTCATTAATTTTAGGCCCAAAAGCTTTTAGCCATGTTTTATCAACCCAGGCACAAAATGTGTACAACAGGTCCAGACAGACCTTGTTAGGGGTTTCCTTGGCCCAGTAACTAGTATGGCCCAGATACCCAGATGTGCTGATAACCTGCTAAAGAGGTGTTTGCATTGACTGGGTTACTGCTTACCCTGATAGTCCTCCCTCAGTCCTATTTATTTCACCATTTGAACCGTTTTCTTGCTATAGTTAATTTAGGGAAAGTATTTTGGAACATTTTAATGCTAATGGTGTAAATGACACACTTATGGCCATTCTCAGGAAAAATCAAAAGATCTGTGGACTCAGGCTACCAAATATTTCATTTAGCCTGCTGCAGAAGTAGCTCTTTGCCAGTTGAGCACACAGTAGCTGTCTTCTGCTTGTATGACAATGTATAGGTCTGAGCTGCTTTTTAAGCTTTCATTCCTAATCAGTTCACGTGATGTTCTTGCCATCATCTCTCATGTCTTACTGATGCCCTTAGAGAAAGTCCAGTCTAGCTAGAAAGATCAATTAGACTTATTCTCTCTTCTCAGCAGAGCTATTACAAGCCTGCTCTGTGTCAGCAGTTCTCTTAAGACTTGCAGCAAGATTTGGGAACCAACTCATCTATGCAACCAACTCATCTATGCAGTCATCTCTCATATGAGAAGAGCCACATGATTTTCTTTTATGTTGCTTCATATGCAGTCATGTTAAAGGTGAGCCAAACGGACTGGTTCAGAAATTAAAGAGTGAGCTTTATAGTGAGGGCTTCAGCACCAGTCTGATTTTCCCTCTAACAAAACATTTGCTGTTATTCCCCCATCCTGAATCTGTAAGCCATATTTTCACAGTAACTTCCAGAAGAGCAAGGTGGTGCCTCTGGAGTAGCAGGCCTCTTTCTGACGAGTTTCTTTGTGTTCGGGTTCAGCAGTGCACGCAGGTGTCCTGTTCTGCAGTGTTATGTAACGCGCTGTAGGCCATTCGCCATTACACCACCCAGCCAGAAATGAAGACGATATTTAGATTTCTTCAGTGAAGCAAGAGCTTAGTAGCTGGAGGAGAACTGAGGAGAACTCAACCCTTATCTTTGTCGTGATAAAAGGAAGATCTTCCCCCACATATTTCATAAGCCAGTGTAGTATAAAAATAGGAGTGAACACGGTTTACTATTCAATCAGACATCAGCTGCTTGGGTCATTAAAATGATAAAGTTTAAATGCAATGGTCTGTTCAAGTTTGACAGTCAGAAGATCTTAGACCTTAATTTCTGGTATCCATTTCCCTTGTATCCATTTCCCTACTAAAACTGTCCAGAAAACTGCATAAATCAGACTGTATTGGTGAGGATAAACGATTTTATAATCCAGCAATCTGTTCAGAAAGTCCATGTGCCAGTTTGTCCTAAGAACGAATAATGCTTTACCATAATACCTTTTCATCACTGAAATCCTTCATCTCATTTATATTTGTGAATTTACATCTAGTAGCTGGAATTCAGACATGAGCTACTAGTGTATTAAATGACAACAGATTCTTCTGACAAGGTGCTGTTGCGTTAAACACTGTAGTGTATGTGGGGGGAGCTATGTAACTCTTCTGTGCTATTTTGGTTTTATGTGCCTCCTCTTTCTGCACACGGATGCTCCTTGTTAATTTGAAAGGCAGCCACAATATAGGATCTTTCTTAAATAAGTGTTCCTTTGTTCTTGTGAATAAGAAAATAAAGTTCTGCAGATCAGTATGTCTCGTTTACGGCAAATTACGCCAGTGCACGATCAGTAATATGGAAATATTCAAACCAGCAGAATATAGGGCACGGTAATTGCCAAACCAGAAGTTAGAAAATCATGAGTCATATCTCCTAAAATTATAAACCTAGTTCAAAATTATGAGCTTAAAAAACACACATGGCTTCATTCACCCTCTGGCTTTTTAATCTTTAGCATATGTTCAGATTACACTTTTAGGATTTTCCATGTAATTTGCAGAGTTAATTTCTTTTAATAAATAAAATAGCTGATTACACCATCTATTTAAACAATTAAAACCAGGCTGCCTCAATTGATTAGACTCAGTAAAATCATGGAAGCTGTCAACACTGATTAATGCTTAATGTTTCAAGGAATAATTATAATTAAGTGGGTTTACAGTGCATTTATTTACATAGACTTCTGACAGTTTGCTGAGGCATGATTAAAAGCTGAGGTTAGTATCCCTAGTGCTAGCTAGATAAACTGGTGTGCTGTGCTTTTTAGGCAGTCGGTGCTTTACTTTCCTGTAAACTGCAGCCTCCCTTACTTGAAGCCGGTGTCAACTCTACTGACAGTAGCAAATAAGGGACTTCAAAGGAGACAGTTTGCAAGTAATCACAGAATCAGATCAGAAAAGGATCTCCATAGGTCATTTACTCTCATATTGTGCCTAACCAAAAGCTCCTTTCTTTCAATTTAAGGCAATTATTTCTATTGCTATTGATCATGGATATGAGAAAATGTTACTTACTTTTTCTTTGCAACCAGCTTTTATACACATAATAATCACCATGTTTCCCCTCTACCATCTCTTCTGTAAGGTGACCTAAGATCATTCATTCTGTGCCGAAAGGCAAAGTTCTTCTCAGCTCCTAGACATTCTAATTGCTTTCTCCTGGATTCTCTGCATGCAACTTTTATCTTATTTTTTAAGTGCTGTGATCAAAACTGAAGACATTACTAGCTCACACCTGAGCAGTTTTGAAGGAGCAAAATTCTATTCCAATTTAGGCATTTCAGTTTTTACCTTTATTTGTGCCAGCATGACACTGCAGACCCATTTTCAGAATTTGATCCAAAATAACACACCAACTCTTTTCAATGGAATTTAAGCAGCTGTTCCTTCACTTGCACAGCTAGCGATTCCAGCCTGCACTTGTTCCTGTTAAATAACATCTTATGTTTTATAATCATGGCTGTACCTTGCCTGGATTATTTTGAATTCTAATCTTATCTTTGAGTATACTTGAACTCTGCTTGGTGTTGTTTGAAGCTATTAAAAGATTATTTTAAGTGGTCCAGGGGGCAAATATATGAGAACAGGGATTTTTTTCTAGAACTGCTGTGAATGGGGTTAATCAACATACCATAATTATTGGCAGTAACTGTAAAGTTGGAAAATTATGGTAAATCTTAAACAAGGGAGATTGTGTACTGTAAACACAGGCCAAGACCAGTATTTCATACTCAGGAGATCAATATAATTTGATTAATCTTTCAG
The DNA here is from genome assembly GCA_013399075.1 of Chloroceryle aenea. NCBI lineage: Eukaryota > Metazoa > Chordata > Aves > Coraciiformes > Cerylidae > Chloroceryle > Chloroceryle aenea. The sequence continues at coordinate 635,420 of VWZY01009511.1, forward strand.
ATTCACTTAAATGCTTCATGTGAAGAATCTTTATAATAATTTAACAGTAGCAGTGCTATTTTATTATTATTATTTTCTTATTCCTGTGATTATTTAATTATTTTTACTCATCTCAGTTTTCCCTCTTGCCATTCTTAGCAGGTGAATGGAAAAAACGCAGGAGCAGATGAAGCAGGTGGTAACTGGAACTTTACTCCTTTGCCAGCACTGTTATTAATTCAGGTATAAAATGGAATTAAATGAGAATAATAAGCAGATTTGTAATAATATTTTATTAAAGATACTGTATCAAAGCACAGAGTAAGCTTTAAAGATGATGAAAACTAACCTGGAATGTCTTCACTGATACTCTACATAGACTACAAATAATTGTCACAGCCTGTTCCAGATGTCCTATGCTGAGTATGCTGTTGAAGGCCTATCTTTAGGTGGTGCTATAAACATACTGTCCTTCTCTCTGCTGCTTCATGATAGTCCTACCTTGAAGGTCCTTCCTGTTCTCTATGGAAAGGACATCCCATTTATTATTAAATTTTCCAGCTATAATGTGTATTCTCCCTGCAGAGCCCCAGTGGTACCTGGCTTTACCTCGGTACTCATCGGCTTCCCCTTTGCTCCAGCAGAGCCACTGGGACAGAAGCATCAGTATTGCAGTAATGCACTAATGGCTTTTAAAATGCCTATATGAATGTTTAAGGTGTTACACATTAATAGAGCCAATACCTTCAACATCTATAGGCTGAAATGTTTGGGGCTATGTAATTAGATTAAGCAACTACATTGAAAGATATCTGAACATATTTTCTTGCATTTCTATAGCAACTTTATAAACTCTAAAAGAGTAAAGCAAGCACAGACACATGCCCTATACAAGCTGCAATACAGACAATATTTTACACACTTCATAACAACAGTAATGAAAACTATGCCAATTATAAATAAAATTATAGACAGACTCTTCTTGAAATAACAGTTATACTGAACAATGAAACATCCTTTTATAGGCATGAGTAGAATTAGTAAGATATGTAACTACAGCAGAATATAGATCAGCATGTTTAGTCTGCTTACATGTCTCAGTCTGATCCAATGTTGTCTGAGGGAAGCAAAATAAATTAGTAACTTTTTTAATCCATGCTGGCCCTAATTTGAGACATTGCTGCCTTGTTGGTTTTTTTGATTAGTTTTTTTTCCCCCCATTAATATAGCTGGGAACATTAGGATTCCTAAATGCTCAAATCTGAACATGAATGCCTTATTCTTCCTCTTCAAGACAACTTTTGCAAGGCTTAGATCCTGAACAAGGTGCACCCTGTGCCCTGTGAAGGTTATTTCACATTTACTCATCTGCTTGTTGGTAAAAAATTTTCATCATTCTCGTAATACAACCAGAGCACCGCTTCTTTACTTGCCACATACAAGCACTGTGCTCCATGGAAGGTCCTCTTCATCTTGCAAATGATGATCATGGCAGCAGGGGGAATCAGGTCAGCTGGATCTTTCTCACCATCCTGTCCTTCCTCAGGGACTCTCTGTCCTCAGTTTTTAAGATTTTTTTTTTTCACTTTGTACTGCAGATTTTTTTTTTCCTCTCATTTTTAACGCTTGATAGTTTAGCATTGTAACTGTCTGAAAATACATGAGTTTTAGTTCACGAGTATACACTTCTAATGTTTGAACTAAAAAAATCAAAACCATTTTTGACAGAAGCCTCGTCTCAGAAAAGAAGCGCTCCAGCACTTGAACAGAAAATTCTGCAAACTCACTTCAGTGCAGCCCTTAACACCTGGCATCTGCCTCTTTGGCTGACTGTTCTATGAGACTTCAAATCTGGTTTTAACAGGTGTAAATAATAGTCACAAGAAAGTAAGTTTTATAATACAGAGAAGAGTCCAAAACAACTTTTACTGCATGTTCTAATTTGACTGCTTTGGTGCCTTTTGCGACTGCTGCGGTATATCAAAAAAAAAGCAAAGGTGGTGCCAATTCAGACCTGGCACACGCGGTTCTGAGTTTTTATGAAATCTTTTGCCGACCAGTTCTTCCTCATGTCTTCTTCAAACCTGGTTCTCAGTTGTTCAGAAGCTTAGAAGTCCCTATTTCACTACTGCCATGCAGAAAAGAAATGCAAGAAAAATATTAAAAGTCAGAAGCCCACACTCCAGTACTGTATTTGCTAGCATGACGTGGTCCCTCCCACCTCACTATGGTGTGGTTTTGCTCTAAATACCCATCCTTCAGTTATATTCAGAGCACCCACCACAGTCAGGAACTCTGTTTAAAAGCCATATGGTTCATTTCTTTCAACCCTCTACCCCACCAAAGCACAACCTTAAACAGTGTTTTACTCTTGTCTCAGAAACTTTTATTTTTCCTTTGTCTTCCATTTTCAAAACAGCTAAATATTTGCTGAAGAAAAACTGCACTTCCCAAGCCTCCCAGAAGTTACTTATAATACTGTGTTACTTTTCAGCAGTGGTTTATGGCTTGGTTTAGTGGATACTCGAAAAATTGCATATTACTTCCCCTCAGCCTGGACTTCTCTATCTTGGAACACCCCCACCCTGGAATACTTCTTACTGCTTCAGATTTGCCTCTGTTTGGGTTTTGATTTGTTTTCCCTTGCCTAACTCAGAGGTAACTGTTATATATTTACTTAACCCTCCTCCCCAAATTCTTATGTTATGTTAAATGCAAATAAATTATATAGATATTAACAATTCCTGTAAGTCTCTTTCAACCAAACCAATTTATGACAAATATAAGCAGTTTTGTAACCAATATGAATAGTCAAGAAATTGAAAACATGTGGATGTAACTTTTAAAAGACAATCCTCAGTTGTTTTTTTCTCTTGGTACACTGACTTCTTCCTCTAGATATGTAAATAATGTTGTACAAAGTATACAATTGTCCAACTTCTGGCTATTGTACACTCAATGTTTCTACGCACACTGTGGCAGCCTTGGACCAAGTGGTTGTGTCTACACTGCAGAGCAGGAAAGGCTTTAAGGCAGCATGTGAAGCCAAGCTGATCAGCTGTCTGCATCACTTACCTGCTAGAGCATCCTCAAGGCCAGCTCAGGGCTGAATTTCCTGGCACACCTTTGAGAGGAAAGCCTTGAGAGTGGTGCTCCACACATCAGTGCACACTACAGGCTGCCCCATGGGACATAGGGCCAAGCTCTCACAGCACACACTAGGCCCAGAACTGTCTGTATATTATACCTGCCCACTGTGCCATGGCATGGACTTGATGGTGAGCAAAAAAGCCACCTGGGACAAACGGGTTTTGCTCATGCCAAGAGGGCGATGTGAACATAGAGAAGCAGGTCTTGGGCAAACTGCTAGCTTCAAAGTCCTGCTGGTTCTGGCAGCAAGTCCACATGTCTACCTAATACAGTCTTCAAATCTTGGTGGGGAATTTACTGGACTGATGCTGTTATCTCAAAGTAGGTCTTATTTGACTAGCTCAAAGCTCAGGAAATGGCTTTTTTTGTTTCTTTGCTTGTAAACTAGCAAAGGAGAAAGAAAGGTACTCTAACTACAGCATGCTTGTGAACATTGTCTTTCCGCAGGCAACATCAGTATTGAACACTGCTGTTTATTAAGATGCCAGCCTGCATTTTACAGTCAAAGATCTCTGTTACTGCAGATCCTACACAGCTCACGCAGCATGACTGAGCTTCTGTACACCACCACCCTCAAATACACCGACTATGCTGTGTGGGACCACCTCTGAGTGTGGGAAAGTGGGTTGCCCACAAATATTAAATTACGTTTTTCGATGAGACTGCAAAAATCCTGTTAATCTGAGCCAACTGTGGTGGTGTGGTGTACACACAGAACTGTGAGCACCAGAGATCTGCTGGCAGAGGTCATAGATTTTAGCCCACAGTAAGCTAGATTGACTAGAGGTAAAATGGTGTGCCCTCTTCCAGCCTCTGAAATCCCCTACCTAGCCTAAAACCAGAAATCGTTTTAGGAATGCACAGCTTCAAGAAGATCTGCTTCACTTGAGAGTGGTGGTCTCACAGTGAACTCTACTGAGCTGTAGAAACGTGTGAGCTTTTTAAATAGAACTCTGCAAGTTCCCAGTGAAGCCACCAGATGGAGCTCGTACCTCCCCAGCACCCAAAACCGTGCACTCTGCAAAGCCAAAGCACTTCAGAAACGGTACAGAGCATGCTGCAGATTCTTCCACTTCATAAAAGTCAGAGGAAGTCTGTGATTAGCTGGATGTTTACAAATAAAAGGAGGATCTGGAGATAGATCAAAGATAACTCTCCGGATTCGGCATGATATCAGGTTCCTGTACTAATAGCATCTGCATGGATTTGACTGTTAAGTTGTTGAACCTGGAGTATCTCACTATAATAATAATAATGCTTTTTTAATGCTTAGTACATTTATTAGAAGTTTGAAGATTCAGGCAGCTGAGGACCTGGAAAAAACCCAAAACCAATCCAAACAAAAACACACACACAAAGAACAAAACAAAACAAAACCCTAACAAAATAACCCCAAAAAAACAAATAACACAAAAAGCAACCAATAACCCCAGCTCCATTTAGAAGAGAAGCACCTGCCAGGCTCTTTCTCACCCTGCTTTCTGCAGTGTAAAGGGGATCAAGACGCAAAGATAGGCACTGTTCTGAACGCTGACGGATGCAGTACTTCAGGCTTAGTCAATAGGAGCAGTGGCAGTCAAGGCCTGTTCTCTAATTAAGTAGCTTGGAGGGTCCAATCATACCATACATGCTTTTTGCTGCGAAGTTTATAGTTCATCCAGGATTTGTGACTTTGGCACAGCCCCAGTGACTGGGGAGAAAAGCAGATCTGAGATAAAAGATTGTGGTGTGTGAAACAGACTGAGTTAATGTAGACGCGTTTTAAGGGACATCTTTGTTTTGACTGTGTAACAAACCAACACAGCTTGTGAGGTCTGGAAGGCCACAGGCTATTCCTTGCATAGTAGCGCTCTGTTTGAAACTAGTATTTTTATTTGGGGTCTAAGCCACACTGAACTTGATCAAATAAACATTTTCCAAAGGAAACTGCCTTTGAGCTATTTAACTATTTGCACAGCAAACTAAAGCTGGAAGAACTCTAACAATTACTGTAAGATTTCTTTTATCAACTTATTTTTCAGCTTTTAAGTTACTGGTCATCAGGACCTTTGTTCTCTGGCAGAACTGACCAAGTTAGCAACAGCCAGTAAAATCTAAGAGAAACACAACCCTGTCTGAAAGCAGGGTAGGTGGGACTAATCCTCATACTTCCAGGCATGCAGACTGTGCCCGTGTCATGTTTTACAGCATATGTAAGTGTACAGAAATTACATTTCATCTACCTGATAGCAGTGCAGCTCGGAAATCCAGGTTTCCTCCTGGATGGTGGGACATACTAAGACAAAGGGATCCTATCCTGTACTTCCTCCTTTTACAATACCATCTATCCTTGTCCCAAAGGAAGGATATTCTAATTTCACCTCTTAAAATGTTTCCACTTTGTATAGATAATTAACTAACCAATGGCTAAAAATGAGAACTGCAGCAGATCAGTAGTTGGGACTCTCTACCAGCAGGTACCAGAAGGAACCCCATAGTCAGGGAGGAAACAGAGGCACATCTTTAGCATCTTGACTAAATGCTCTAACAATGACTTGTGTAAAAGGAAGGAGCGTAACTGATACCAGAAGTCTGGTGTATCTGTTGCCAAAACCAGAAGCAATCTATGGTATTCACTGAAATCTATTTTTAGCCAGTCGATCTGCATTTCCACAAACTTTCATGGGCTTGGAGCTTTTGCCATGGAGACAAGGACATTATATTATTTCTCCCATTCATTTTTTGGGAAGTCCGAAACAGAAGTCCCTCTGGTCATCTCCCCAGTGTAGTGGGATGGTTACTTTAAAAAGGAGAGAGTAAGTATTACTGAGTTGAGGGTCAATTGAACAAGAACTCTTAAATTAAAAAAGGCAAGTTCTTAGCACTAGTCATTGCTTTAAAACGGGAAGAAAGCACATAGTCCCATTTTTAAAAAAAAACAACAAACAAACAGAAGGTAAATCAGCAAGGCAAAAGAATGATTTTTTAAAACAGCAACCTTGTTATCAGAGAAGATGGGGAGAAGAGATGGGGACAGGCTGATTTTTGCCTCTTACATGTTGGCAGCACTGCTGCTGCAGAGACCTCAGCAATTGCAGACACTGGTGGCACTCTGCCTGACAGGTTGAGAAACCAAGGATTTGCAGACACTTGCGATTTCCAGTGGATTTCCCACAATCCACATGGCTTCCAGGATGTGGAAGCCTTTAAGGAATACTCTCTTCTCATTCCTTGTCAGCAGTCTTGGGATGTCTACAGAACCACAAGACACACTTATCCGAGATCACCCCTTATGTGCAACCAAAAAAGTATACCCCAAAATCTCCCTGCTGCAAATCACGGCTGAGATTGAGCACAAACAATAGCAGCTCCAGAACTTCATCAGAGAGAGGGAAGTTCTTGAGCAGCTCTGAAAGCCTCATTTTTTTTTTCTCCCATAGGAAATTGTAGATGCAGCATTGTTTTTGTGGTTGTAGCTGCAGGATGATTTACTACAGTTTTAGTGTGACAGAGGGCACAGGAAAGGATTAAACTTTTTTGTTTTCTTGCAAGAGGATCAAAGATACTGACAGCTTCTGAAATTCTAGGTTCTTGAGGTGAGGTGTGCTGTGCCACACTAGCTACATAAAACAGACAGTCAAAATCTGGCCTTGGACTATCTACTGATCTTTCATCTCTCAATTCTATGTCCCCTTGAATAGATTACTGTGAAACTTAAAAAACATATTTTCAACTACTTTTATATAGAGAATGTGCACAAATTATTGTAGGAAACAGTTTCCCTAAAGGTGTGATGCACAATACTGTCTTCCTATGACTTCAATAAAAACAAAACCCTGCAAGACATTTGAGGGCAAAAATGACCCAAAGAAAGACTGGATAGTATTTCTCTTGTGAAGTTGGCATTGGTCATTCAAATACGTGAAAAGGAACATGGGTTGTTTGTTTCAGGGCTGAATATTTATAGTCATGCTGAACTGACTCCTGAGTCATGAGCTCTGTTGCCCTGTAACAAATTGAGATTTGTCCTTGCACATGAAAAAAATAAATTCACAATTAATTCCAGAATTGTAGAAGTGACTGTAAAAGTGACAAAATACACTTAATTTATACAATGTGTCCTGTTTTTTGGCATCTTCCCCCTTCAAAATATCAACCTAACACGTCTTTAGAATACAGTGCACAGCAATATTTGAGGAATTTTTTTTGAACTTGGAAAACACAGAAAGCTGGTTTACAGCTGAGAACTACAGAAATGTCAGCTTTTGAAAACACATTCTCAATTTTTAGCCTTTGGCAGATTTGTAATAAATGTCAAACTAATCATGCTTCACCTTGTAGGTCAAGTCTGTGACAAGCATCAAACCAACTAAGAATTAGGAAAGTCAGAATATTTTTTAACCCTTTCAGATTAGGACACTTAGAAATCAGAAGCAGGCACACAGGGATGGTTACAGTTAGTGTCAGCTTCACAAGAAATTATCCAGAGCTTTCAATATTAGACCAAAAATGAGCTGTCTCCCCTTATGACGATGCCCAGAGAAGCATGGTCTGTGAGCAGCAAGGGGCGCAGGGCAGTAGAAGAGTGGGGTCTCAGTTGCCAAGTGTGTGGGCAGCACAGCTGCACCTGGGCCCACAGCTAGAAGACAGACCAGAGGAAGGTGGGAGCCATTCCTGGTGTTGGGCCAAACAAGGGACCTAGCTTGTTCCTGGCCTTGGGCCAAGGCCTACTACATGGACCCATTGGCACGGAGCATCAAAAGTTTGTTTCAAGAAAGACTAAGAAATCCCTAGAGCATATTTGAGGGGAGAGCTGAACGCAAGAAGTTGTCATGAAGAGGGCAGATAACATAGACTTGTCTTACTTGAATGCAAGAGGCTGGGCTGCCTGTTTTCCTTATCAGAAAATAGGATGGGAATGCAAGAGTTCAGCTTCCACAAGGATGCCCGGGGGGAGACAGAGACCTGAGTTAAGCTAGGCATGTACTTTGAATTCTGACACAGCTCGTTTAAGCAAACAAGCCCCCTCCCAACCACTCATTTCTCACCTAGTGCCACCCCTCCTACTGTGCTAGCCCAAGACCTGACATAGAACCGGAGAGAGAAGCACAGCAGGGAGCTGTTACAGCCAAAAAATAGCCCCACAGAGAATAAAAAAGGCCCTGTCGTTGGATTCGGTTTATTGTGAAGTTACATAAATATGTGCTGCTTGACAATGGAGAGGGGTGGCACACATGGCATAGGAGAGCTGAAACTAGGTGGGGAGGAGGAAGGGGCTGCCAGGGCTCGAGGAGGCAGTGCCTTCAGGAGCAGGCTTGTGCCCTCACCAAGAAGCTGGTTTAGCACTAGTGTGTTCAAATAAAATAGTGTAGTCAACATATTCACTTTTATATCAATGTATTTTTAAATATATTCTCCAGGACAGTAAGGTTTCTCTCTTCAGCTTTGAATAAAAAATATGCCGAATTGTACTTTCTCTATTTAGTATTTTCAGTTAATGGAGAAGTCCCCTAATAAAGGCACAAATTCTTAGAATTCTGTGATATTCTAATTATTCAAGATCAAATTCCTCCAGGCACCTGCTGGCTACAAATATTTTACACAAATATAAATACTCTTTGCATTAACAAGTTACCAATAAGCATTTACAAATATATACATATTTTATTTTCTAACATTTGAAATGTCTCCTCTAAAACTGAAAAAGAATCTCAACAGCTTTTGTGATACTTTAAAGCTCATTCCAGGTCTTCATGAATTCCCTCTTAACTTTCAGTAAATTCTGAAAGAGCTAAGCTGGCTACTTACAAGTTATTTTCAGGGTCTTAGCCCACGCCACTGCCAAAATGAGGGAAAAAACCAGAACAGAGAGAGGTCCTCCAAAGATAAGAATAGCCAGACACTTAAAAATATGTCACAGCATCCAACAGGTCTTTGTCTTTCTGGCTGGACCTTGTGTCATGTGATAGGCTTACACCTCCACTCTCAAACATCCTGAAGTGCCTTTACATCCTAACAGTCCATGTAGCTCAGTAAGGGGATGCAGCGGAGCTATGTTACAATGTCCGAGTACAAATTTGTTAAAAGAAACAGAACTCTACATGAACTAAGTTAGCTTCCCCTTCACTATCTTTCAAGTAATAGTAAGTCTTCTAGGATATCACAACTGCAATTGTTTTTTTCAGGTCTGCTTTCATTCTGTCTCCACAGTAAGTAACTTTTGTAACAGTAGGAGCACCATCATCTCACTCTGTCCAGATGTCCCATTCTGGGGAGCACACCTCTGTCCTCAGGAGTGACCAGCCCCAGGCTGCCTCAGCAACCCCCTTCTCCCTGTTCACAGCAGCCAAATTCTGTCACTCCAGGCCTTTTCAATAGTCCCATGCTGTTCCCCTGTATGCTTTTACCCATCACCATAAACACTCTCCCCTTTTACCTGCAAGCCAGGCTTCTTGTTTATGCCTCAGTACCTTTGATTTTTTCTCCCGTACACCCCTTGATCACTTTTGAAGCTATTTGAGTTATTCTGGCTTTCCCTGCCTAAACAGAAGTAGATCCACTCTCACGCTCTCCTGCAGTGCAATTCAGGCTCTTTTTGAGCCTTATTCTGGGCATTCATACACATGAACTCCAAGGCACTGAGTTTATTTCCCAGTAACAGGAAAAAAACATGAATTCAAGTTCAGTTGGTAAGGCTTAAACAAACCTTCCCTTGAAAGGCTACTACAACATGGCTCATAATTAAAAAACAAAGATATTCCAAAGTGTTTATATAAAGTTAGATAGTACATATAAATGCCATCATTCCCAGTTCCTCCGTTTAACTGATGTAATTGGCAGGTCTGCTTACACTATGAAGTAACTTTTTTTGTGAAACTTTTTGGGGTCAAGTTCAGACCAATACATTGTAAACAACAGCTCATGACCCTGAGCAGGAGTCTTTATATTTCACCATTAGCCCTTCACTGTACTCTGGAATATCTCTTAGTTTGCAGAGGTCACCTCCCCCTTCTCAACAAGGTCTTTAATCTAGGCTGTGCTGTGCCACTGCAGCCCTTACAGCAGAGGGGCTGCCTGTACTTGGTACGCAGCCTGTGCCGTAGTGAGCTAATCATCCAGGCCAACAGCTCTCCCAGCCAGCTGAGTCATTCTCACTCCAGTCTCAGAGCCATCTACAGGACATTTTATCCACTCCTCCAGCCACCCCCTCCATGCCACCTTTGTGATTTGCCTCCCACTGCATAGCTCTAACCCTGCTCCCCCAGCCTTCATCACTCCCTCCCACTCAGGATCTCCTCTCCCTCTCAGCCTTCCCCCTCCCCCAGCACCACAAGACTGTTCTGCCAAGTCCCCCAGCACCCACCCATTCTCCCTCACTTTCCATGGCTGCTTTTCCCAGTCCAGCCCTAGCTGATACCGTAAAGGATAATAACCTACATGGCAGAGAACTGCTGCGTGCTGCACCTCTATTGAACCCCCAAAGTCTTCCAATACAGCACTTCACTGCTTCATCACAGAGATGATTTGTAGCTAAATATTTTGTATTTTAAAAACTCATAGTCATGTTAGCACCAATTCCAGTGCTAAAAGTGTTAAAACACTCATCCCCCTTACTCTTCCAACTCTTGTATACAGAGCTTCAGTCTGGATTGGGATGGGGAAGATGGAATAAATCCTAAACAGGGGGAAGCTCTGAATTAACTGACAGGCTGAAGTGCGTTTGTATCCCTGCTCTTTTTGGTCCCAGTATTGTTCAAGACCTGTTGGCTGCAGCACTGTACAAGAACACACAGGCTGAGCAGTTAGGGTAAGACAATACAGACCCAAACCACACTGAAGCAGTCAGTGCCTGGGGAGCCAGCTGCTGGCTCAGGATTCAGGTCTGGTGGTGGGGGCCTTCTCCATCACTGCAGAAAGGGACACATCTACCAGTCAAGAGAAATTCTAATGCACATTTAAAACTGCATAAATGCAAGGCAACTCCTCCTAACTTACATGGTGGTACTGGAGATTCTGAACTGTTATTATAATTTTTCTAAATAGTTTAACATTAAAGCTCAATATCCCTTGTAATCCCCAAGAAACAACAAGGGATAAAAGCTCAACTCTGATAGAGAAGCCTATGAAAGCCCTGGGATAGACCCTCAGCTTCTGGCTCCTATTCTCAACACCACCACTGGCGTGGGCAGGGATAAGAGTATTTATACTTTAGCGGGGAGGTTGGACTTGATCTCCAGTGGTCCCTTCCAACCCCTACCCTTCCACAATTCTACTTCACCTGGAGGGGACCTACAACAATCACCTAGTCCATCTGCCTCGGCTTCTGATCTAAACTGCTTTCCTCCCTCCATGGGAAACTGCATTACTACCCTGTGGGATAACGTGAGATCTGCTGGGAGGAAGTACTGCTAGGTTTTATTTTTTCATAGTTTTCTCCACCATTACGTATTAGGTCCTTTTCCTCCCCACCCCATTAAAAAAAAAATAAATAAAATCATGCATTTAACAAAGGTTTAGACAGCTGGTGCCTAAGAGTCAAAGGCAGTTGTTCTCTCAAAGGCCAAACTGCCTCACTGACCTGATGTCAGCTGGTACTTAGCAGGATTTTTAAATTCAAGACAAGCTTCACAGATTAGGCTATACTAGAATCAGAAAAGAATCTTAAAAGGCATAAAACGTCTTTACATTTATTAAGCAAACTCTGCAGACTTTTCTTGGTATATTCTTGTTGAAAAACAGAACATTCAGAAAAGTATCATGAAAACAAGAAACAAAAAACCCCCTAAGGTTCACATGAGGCACACTCTCCCATCCCCTCCCCACCCAAGCCACAGGACTATCTTCACACCCGTCCCGGTTTTAACTTCCCAACACAAGCAGCAAGGCACCATTTACAGCTAGGCTGGAAAATGAGGTGTTCAATGCACATCGCCATTCTGCATTCCTAGCAACCCACCACAGCCACTCTTCCCTTGTACATTAGGGTAAGCAGGTTCTATATACCCACGAGGGACAGACAGTAAAAGCAAGGCCAGCGTCAGTGGTACAGTTCTGCTAGGACTTCAAGTGTGGAAAACGACCACTCTGCTGGGAACTCCTCCGTTATCCAACAGTCATTATTAACTCCCTGTCCTTTTGTGGACACCAGTCCAAGTCTGCCAGGTTTAACTGAGCCTATGTGCTCTCACCCCTGGGATGCATGTTCCAACAATGCCAAGAAGCAGAGGACCAGGACGGCCAGCTCTGCCCTTACAGCAGAGTCAGACAGCAAAGGATTATTCCTTGGCATTGGCTGTTGTTTGGTTTTGGTGGTTGTTTTTTTTGTTTTGTTTTTTTTTCATTTTGAAAATTAATTTGGGGATTATGAACAATTATGCTCTTGCACATTAATGGCTGTGATCTAAAATTTTCACATGAAGAAACAACACATGGAAATATTAAAGCACTCATGGAAATATTAAAGCACTCATCTTACGGACATGGATCCGAGAACTGTTTAATAGCAGTCAGTGTAACATTGTGCTTTTAATCTACAGTTTAAAAATAATGATTTGTATATCTACTTAGTAAAACAATAAAATTAAGAACAGAAGCTGATATTAGGAAACAGTGAAAATGTAATAATTAAACACATGATGCTTTTCAAAGCTATATAATGAGCCTAAATAGACACCTATAGTTAGGAGGGTCTTAAAAAAAATAGTAAAAAAGAGACTTTTCTTTTTTTTCTTTTTTTTTTTTAATTTTTGTCTACTATACTGTATGCCTTGCTTTGGTGTTCTCTCTGCTGCCAACTTAATGCTTTAACAGTATGTTTATGCTTATGTTCTTTTCAAATGCTTGGCATTATAGTGAGATCTCATATCTTTCCTCAAATTAAATTTTGCTCCACATACTCCACATGTATACAGATGAACATCCATGTGCTGCTCCAGTTGCTCATTATTTGGGAATATCTGAAAGCAGACCTGGCATATAGTCTCTCCAGCTGATAAGTGAGATATCATATGCCGTACATGGTCATGTTTTCGGAAGTTTCCTTGATCACAAATGGAACAGACATACCTGGCCATGCCTTTGTGCATATCATTGTGGAGCCGCAACTGGCGCTCTCTTAAGAACTGCTTCCCACATGTCTGACAAACAAACTGTTTTTCCTTGGTATGAACGGTATAGTGTTCCCGCAAGTGGCAACGCTGATAAAATCCTTTCCCACAAAGATTGCAGAAATGCTTACGTCTGTGATCCCTCTCGTTCTCTTCCATCATGGAGTTCTTGAACAGATCTTGCTCCAGGCAGTTTGACATATGTTCAACCACTAGATTTTCAGTTTCAAAACGCTGACCGCAATTAGGGCATCGGAAAGGACAGGCAGAATGCTTGTATAACTGTTTTTTTTGAAGGCTGTTCATTTGGAAGTGACTGTCCCTGAAGTCCTCTAGCATCTCTGCAAACATCATGTCCCTTATTTCCGACTGCTCCTCAGGGTTTTCTTCCAAGTCCATTTTCTCTTCAGAATTTCTGATACCATTCATGGTCAGATCTTGGGGTTCTCCACAGGTCTGTGCGTGATCCTGTAACTGTTTGCCTTTGACCAGTATTTGACCACACTTGCCACAAGCACATATATTTTCTATATGTTTGGATAAGTAATGAGAGGACAAATCTTCCTCGGTGATTGTTAGCCCGCAAAGTTCACAGGGAGCATTTTCCACATCTTCCTGCACTGAAGGAGCCTTCCTGCTAAGGTGTCGTGGACTTTTCAAACACTTTCTTTCATCCTCATCCATTGATAAACGGGGTTTCAAAGTCTTCCGAGCATTTCTCTTCTCTCGGATCTCTTCCTCTACATAGTATCTGTAAAGCGGCTCTTCCTGTTCATCATCTAGGTCATCATTGTCTGAAGACTCGTTGCAGTCTTTATCTGTCACCTTAATAATATTAAAATCCTTCAGCTCATCTGAAGGATTGTCCTCTGGTTCCATCTTGATGATAATCCTCTTCCTCTCAGAGGCTCTGCTTCCTTCTTCACCCGATGTCTCGGAGGCAACCATGCTGCTTTTTCTGCTCGTGATGTTTGACACGGGAGATGAAGAATCATCTGCAGCTTGGTTCGTGTCCCCCTTGTATTTTTCTGTTTGCGTGGCGATTATTTTAGAAGTTGAGTCCTTTTCATTAAAGTCTACTTTTTCAGCAGCGTAGTACCTGGCACTTTGGTAGGAATGCCTGTTAGTGCACGTGAGCACGTGCTCATCCAGCAGCTTCTCACAGCTAAAACTAAACCCACAGCTGTCACAGGTGAAGCTTCTTCCAAAACGGCGTGAGTGGGACACACGCTCTTTTGTGTGAGAGAATTTGGACGTGGTGCTTTTTTTACAGACATCGAACAGTTGTTCGGGGAAGCTGTTTAGCTGCAAAGCTTCTTCATCAGGCTCTTTGTTATGGGATGTATTTACTGTTGAACTTGGAGGCTCCATGCCCCACCTGTTTGCTTCACTGCCATTTCTAGCGAGTGTGTCTTCATACATTCTCACGCCAAAAATCATTTTACTATTCTGAGTGCTAGAAGCAGTAGAGGAACATTTTAAACTAGATGAGTCTGTATCCTGTATATCTTCTAGACATTCAGGTACATTATATAGCTGTAAATAGTTCATGGCCACTTTAAATTGCTCAAAATTGGCAGGGGCTGTCATAATTTTTCCTAAATACATGAACTGTAGAATAAGATCAAAGCATTCGGCACTAATCTTCATGTTGCTTAGATTCAGCTGGGCTGTAGTGTGTTGATGGTTCATAAAAAACATCCTAAAATAGGAGCTGCACGCAGCAAGGACTGCTTTATGTGCTTGAAAATAAATATCATCGATAGCGATGCAGCAGTCACACAGAAAGCCCCACTCTCTTTGGTTGTTTAGCTGCTGAAGGACATAGTTGCTGTGGCTTGTTCTTGCCATCTTGTTCTTCAGTTATAGCCCTGAATAAAGAAGAAGATATCTGTTAAATCATGAGCACAAAAACCAAAACCTGCATAAATGTAGGGAGGAACTGCCATTTTTTTCCTCTCTAGATCTTCCTGTTCTCACACGGTTTCCTTCCTGTCTGAAGAACTGTGCTGGTAACTACTGACGAGTATTGATGCCAGTGAAAACATCCATGATTTCATGTTCTCACTGCCAGACTTACAAGACCAGTAAACTAATAAATATAACCACCAAACACGTCAATAGAGCAACGCTGCTAGAAGGTAAATTAGCAAATATATCACAAAGTCCTACAGCCAAGATTTTCAGATAGGAATTCTGAATGCAGAAGTTCAAAACACTTCACAAGGTAGACTTCTGTAAGATGGCCCCAGGACAACAACTACACAAGGTAAGCTGACTGTAAGAAACCACTCTTCAGTCTCAACCTGCCTTTTTCACCTGTCAGTCCAATGGACATATGATGTAATGCACACTGGAAACCAAGCCAGGCTCAAACTGGTCTTTCCCTCCCTATTAAAGGAAGCCAAGAAGATAGGAGCATTCACAGAAGCTACATCCGCACAATTTTTTCTCTTTAGGGCAGCTCAGGAGCAGCCTCAACCCTATCTTCAAGGCATCTTACAACCCAGGAACTGCAAACTCAAAAGCAGTCTGAGCACAGGGCAGATAGGCTGCGATGGCAGGTCCCATGCAGAAGCTGCTGCAGATGGTGACCAGCCAAGCTGCGCGGCAGCCGCACGGACGGCGGAGAGGCAGGAAGTGGTGTACGCCGTGCCTCCAACTGCTCTCAAAACCACTTGTTCAGAGCACTGTCATATAACTGAAACATACAGAAGGGAAAATGGACAAAGAAAGACTCAGCGATGGAGAACAGTGGGAGACAGCAAGCCATGGGTGGAACCACAGGGAAATGAAGCCTCAACAAAGGCTAGAGGAAAAAGTCTGTGAGTGCTGAGGGTTGTTGTAAGTGAAAGGACTAATCTGTCGCCAAAAGAGGAAGAAAACACACTAGTTTCTGTTAACAAAAACATCCAGCAGAAATGTGTTGCTCACAAGTGTGCATTTAATTTACAGATGGTAAAGTATGGCCAAATCCAAGAGCAGTCACTACACGCTTTGGAAAACCTTTACTGATACAGATCATCTGTACTAACTGCACAGGAAGGAGGGTGAAAAACCAACAGAAGGTATAAAGAACACCCTAACTGAAATGCAAAACCTAAGCCTTTTGAAAGGTTACTGCAAACATTGAAAATAACTGTAAGGGATGTGTACAAGTAAAGTACAGGTTAGCAAAAACATGTATTAAATGGCATTTTACGACTCAGTGAACTGCATGGATTGATCTGCAACCATTCTTTCAACTGTCCAAAATTTAAACAAAATACACACAGAAATGCTCCTTATTTCTTATTCCCCTGACAGCTTATGTCTCCTAAAGGCTAGTAAATGGATGGAGACATGAAATTCCACAATTAGTGCTGAACTCACAAGTCCTGCACATTGACTGGCTTGTTAAGTAGCAAACCTAAGGTCCAAGTCACTGTTCCTCTTCATTTCACAAAGATCTGCCACAGAAGAAACACGTTCAAGCTCTCCAAATGACAACATGCTCACCCCACCCAGCAACATTCCTCACTGCCAATTCATACAGCAGTACTTATGGAGCACCACCAGCACAAGGCCTTGCCTGAAAACACGAACCTTGAGATTTGGGTTGAACTGCACTGATGAGCATCTAAATGGCAGCTGCTTCTCTCCTCTAAACCCAATCCTCCAAACCCCAAAACTCAAGGCAAGCACCATCCCATAACAATTCTCTGACCAGTTTGGCCCAGTTACATCCCCTGCAGAAATACAATTCGTTACATGAGATTAATTTAATGGCTTTCTTACTAACTCTCAAAAGGATGGCTTTGAAAGTAAGAGACTCTCTGAAACAACTTCATGTCTTTTCTAGAGAAGACCCACTAAGTCACTGGATGAGTTCAGATGTTTCCATGAAAAACAGCAGAGCTCTCAACATCAAGTAATAATAAAAGGCCACTTCATAGTCTTACAAGTGCTAATGTAGTAATTCGTTAGATACTTAAATATAATTCAGTATATGGTATCAAGTATTAAGAACAGCAGCTGCATAATGACAAAGAACAGACTTCAAATTCCAAATTATGAGAGTGAAAACCAAGAGAGAAGATGCAGTCTAGGGCATCACTGGCCTTTCGGTGTGAACTGCCATCAAGACAAGAAAAGATGAAAGACAGATGGTTTTAATCTCTTCCTCATGAAGCAGCATTTTATTTTTTTCATTTAGACTTCTGGGGTTTTTTTGTAAGCTAGAAGTATTCCATCAAATCTTCGAGTAGCAGAAGATCTGTACAAGTAGCAAGCCCATACTGAAGTCACAAACTACCTGCACACACCTGCAAACCAAGGCATTTCCAAATGGTGTGAATGATCCGGCAGCCACTGGAGTGCCAGCACACAAAATCATTTCCACATTTCCTTCTTCTCTGACAAAGGTGAAATACATGTGCCCTTTTGACAGGGGAACCCCTACAGAGCTTTCAGCACTGTCCTGAAACACAACAATGACCCACAGGCAATGCCTACCTCCTACCACCGCTTTGGAAAAAACCAGCCAGAGCACAAGGTCACTGGACCGGGATGACAAGGCACTCAGACACATACCTGGCTTCTCTCGCGGTAGTACTGCACATCGGTGTGGAAATAGAGCGTGTCTGAAGTTATTTATGTTAATGAACATACTGGCACCCTCCCTCTGGATGCTGTATTAGCCTGCTGTATGTAACTATATATTTACAGCTGCCAAGGCTTCCCACTATGACAGCCTGTGTTGGGCTATTTAAAACTTTAACGCATTTCAACCAGCAAAGGCAAAACTTTCCTTCTGAATTGCCTGCTTTGGACTGATTTAATCTTTCAGCTGCGCCCCCCCTCTCTCCCACCAATATTTCAGCCAAAATTGTTCCAAAAATGAGGCTAAAAGCCTTCATATATTTAGCTTACTATTTTATCTTTAAAAAGAAGAAATCTAAAAACTTTGAAGAAACTTCATATGGAAGAAAGTGCTGTCTTGGATATGGTATCACCATATAAAAATCTGCCTGAATTTGGCCAAGCTATAAGCTTGAGGGGGAGAAGATAAAAACTATCAGTTTGTTCACACTTCAGAATTATGTTAGTTACTAAAATCTCAGATTACAGCCTTGCTGTGAATATTTCTTTCTCCTGCAGCTCCATTGTTCAGAGGGACCTGCCTGCACCATCCCTCCCTCCTTTTGCACAGAGCTCTGCCATGGTTTTAAACTACAAGAAGAGAGATTTAGATTAGGTATCAAGAGGAAATTTCTTACACAGAGAGTGGTGAGACACTGGAACAGGCTGCTCTGAGGGGTAGTAGAAGCCCCATCCCTGGAAACATTCAAAGCCAGGCTGGATGGGGCTTTGAGCAACATGATCTAGTTGAAGATGTCCCTGCTCATTGTAAGACGTTGCACCAGATGACTTCAGAGGTCCCTTCCAACCCAAACCATTCTGTGAATCTATGTGCCACCTCCACAAAGTCACAAACCAGCAGTAGGGCTCGCTAGAGACTGTTCTGCACCATGACTCATGGCTGGGTTTTAGCATCCCTCCTGGCAGCTGGATGGAAAAAGAGGCCCAGTTCTGGCTGATGAGAGACAGACCCAGGAGAGAACTTAGTGAAAACATAGGGAGATTGGAAACTGTAAGGAAGGGAAAGCCTCTGGAAACCAGGAGAGCAGTGAGAAGAAGGCTGGTAATGGAGTGCTGAGCTGAGAGGCGCGCACTGGGATTAGAAGGAAGTGGGAACCAACCCCCCTGCCAGAGCAGGCTCACCTAGATTAAGTTGCACAGGAACGAGTCCAGGTGGGTTCTGAATGTCTCCAGGGAAGGAGACTCCACAACACCCCTGGGCAGCCTTTTCCATTGCTCTGTCACCCTCACCATGGAAAAGTTTCTCCTTACATTTACATGGATCATCCTGTGTTCCAACTTTCACCCGTTACCCCTTGTCCTCTCACTGGACAACACTGAGAAGAGCCTGGCTCCATCCTCCTGACACGCACCTTTTACATATTTATAGACACTAATAAGGTCACCCCTCAGTTTCCTCTTATCCAAGCTAAAGAGACCCAACTCCCTCAGCCTCTCCTCACAAGGGAGATGTTCCACTCCATCATCTTTGTGGCCCTGCACTGGACTCTTTCAAGCAGTTCTCTGTCNGTTACCATGGGCTTGCTGACAAACTCCTTCCCATGAAGAGCAACCTCTCCGAAAATGATAATTTCCCATTATTTTGCCACTTTTAATAGCTAAACTGGCAGAGATCTGCATTTATCTCTCATGTAGAAGGTTCAACTCTGCAAATTACTTTTCAAGTTTACTTTGAAGAAAACAAACAAAAAAAAAAAATAAAGCAGGCATTAGAATAAAAGCAGGTCCTTTGTACAGAAATACCCCAGTCTCAAAGTTAAGTGTATATGCAAGAAGTGCTGCTAATTACTGCAGGATTAATTCAGCTGCTATTTATCACTCGGTGCATCCTCTGGATCTGCCCGGGAATGGATCTGAGCAGCAACAATACAAGATCCCCACTCATCCAGCAGAGCGTTCGGAGGATGTGAAGTGAATGAGACAGGTGGAGAAAAAGGAGAATCTCACAGCAGTTAACACTGCCTTGGAGAACAGCATCCCATCACCATCAGTGCCAGGACAAGTAATTTCAAACTTTTTTAATTTTTTTTTTTTTTAGTAAGTCTGGCTTTCATTTTTTGAATGTCCAGTTTCTTCACAGAGGGAAACACAATCAGCAGCAGCTGAGGCAAATGGGAGCCATCCTCTGTATATATTAATCACAGAGCATCTTGGGAAATTAAAACTCTGCGTATGCAAGACTGCCACTCCAAAATTTTTAAGTATTTCTGATCCTCTCTGACTCTTTCCTATTTCAAAAAGGAGAAATGCCAGGCACTTGCCTCACTGACTAGCATACTGCCTTTGCAAAGCACTCAAATACTGCAGTCACAAATGTCACAGGAAAGTCAATGAGGAACCCAAGTAACTCCTTCTTCAGCAAGGATCAATCAGTGCAGTAAACACAGCAAGGGGCCACGCCGTAAGCAGTACTGGATCATACAGAGGGGTTCTGAAAAATATGCTGGAAACGCATCTGATACAAAAACAAAAAGGGAAGAAACTTGAGTCAGGCAATTTCACTCCAGTTTGCAAACTCAAAGTCTCCATAAGCACTGTACCTTCTTAGTAAGCATTTTTACACTGCCATGCTTTGATTCAAGCTGTCTGTCTGCCACCAGATTTTTGAGTCGCCACTCAGATACTATTCCTATTCTGATGTTACCATGAACAAGGCAAGTTGCACTATTATACTAACTAAATTGTTTGTAAGTCTGCTACAAAGAAAGAACAGGTATTTACTAGAGCTCCACGCTTTTTGCCATTTCCTCACATTTAAAATTTCTGAGATGTTTGAAACTGAAAGAAGTAAAACAAGTCCTCAAGCAAAGAACTGGTAAAGTTATTTTGCTAACTTCTGTCTTTAAAGAGAGACATACCACAAGGTTCAGAATTTAGGAGCCTTTCGGCTCCTAAAATTAGTAGGTGGTTTTCAAACCAAGCATTTCCACTGCTGAGCAGGCAAAAACGAAGCGCTTACATTCTTAGTTACTGGCTGCTTTTCTTTGGAAACCAAGAGCAGCCTGGACGAAAGTATAAGAAATGACTGGAGAATTTGGTGCTAATAGAAAACGAGACTGGAAAACCTCAAGAAAACAACGCCCAGTTATCCAAAGAAACAAGCGTGTAGGCAGCAGAAAGCAAATTCCCCATCACACTGACACCATATCCCACCCTGGTGTGGGTTCCCAAGAACCCTCCTCCCTAAAGAGTTATTCTGCCTCTGTGGGTTAGATCCACCAAAGAATCTGGATTCCTTAATGCCAGCATCTAGATGCTCAGGAGAAAATTGTCCGTGTCATGCCTAAATTCTCCGTATGATGCTCAAGAAGCTTAGGCATTTGGCTAGCGCATTGACCACGGAGCTGTCGACAAGCTACAACTTTCACCTGTACGTACTCAAGAGGACTCCAAGATTGCTCTGGTCGAGTCCAATAAGGTGCTTCAGTTTACAAAAACATTGCAAAAACGGCAGAGAACTTGGGCCCAGCTGACCATCATCCACCTGAACAGCAAGTATGGAAAAGATGCAGCTTGCATTGCAAGCATAGCCTTGATCATGAATTAAAGCAATTATGGGAACTCCATGTACTGCCAGGGAAAATCTAATTAAGCTCCATTATTCAGGCTACGTAGGACTGAAGGTATAATTTATCCTCCTCCCATAGCCCTTCCAATCAGTTGCCTTCAGGCGTGCTAGTTGTGAAGCCATTTCCAATGATGTAGATACTCATCTTCAGATGCATCCTGATGGCTGAATCAACTCATTTTAAACAGACTTGTGGCCAACATATAGAAACAAGTTTCAGCTGACACTTGGGCTAGACCTAAACCAGCGAAAGGCAAGGTGCTCCAAAGCCCCTAACCACGAGCTGCCGGAGCCACTCCATCCCTCCTCAGCAGGGAGTTCTCTGCTGACTCAGCATCCATGTCCACAAATGAGAAACAGCTGTCAAGATTTAACAAGTTACAATTCTCAGTTGCTAATTGAAAATTAGTTAAGATGTACTACACGTTCTTGGGTAAGAACACTCCTCGAAAGACAAGGAATAAGGTGTCAGAAGAAATTAAGAAAATGGAGTTTGTACTGAAGACCCATCTCAACTTCAAAAAACTTCAGATTACAGCTATGGAGGAAAAGTACTAGAGAGAGCTTATGCAGCCTTTTAAAGTAACTTGCTAGCCACAAAGGATTACTCTATAAAGTCACAGTTATCTTTTATCAGACACCTTTACAGTTGTAGAAAGTTGTCAGGCAACATGGTAATGATATGTTTAAAAGAAGCAATTAGTGGGGAAAAAATTTATGACACTCCATTTGTGCCTTGTAGGAAAAGATGAGCCTTTTTATCTAGGCTCTCCAAGTTATACCAACTTTCATCTTCAAGAGGCAAGAGGCATTTTGGTGGTTTAGCCATCTCTTTAGACCCTCAAATGAAAATACATGTGCCTTCCAGGAAAGCATCCCTAGCCACATATAAGTCATAGTTTAATGTAACAACTTGCTGGATGTACAGGAATGAAGCACAGTAACTTCTGACACACAAGTCAGACTACAGATTTAGTTGAACTCCTTCCGGTCTTAAATGCTTCACTTGCAAGCACAGAGAAAAAATAAAGCCGCTAAGGTCTCCATCCAACAAAAGACATTTAATATGGGAAAAAAGGCAACAGACGGCTAGCTCTATGGAGAGTTCTGCAATGGTACCACATGCACAAAGAAAAAATTACCAGACAAATTTGAGGATATAAATGGTCTTTATGCAAATTGTGTCAGCAGTTGTGCCCACACACTGTGTCTGCAGCAGAAGTCTTTGGGTGATGATGTTTTTACCATACCCAAAGAGAGGCAGGGCAGGAAAACCCAACCGCTGGGGAACCACTGGTCAAACTGAGAAATACACATGGGACTTCCCACGCTACATGTTCGTGAGGCCCAGGACTCTAGTGAGAGGCCCAGCTGTAACCACTAAGAGAAAGGACACTGGGATTTCTATCAGGAAACTTTCATTATCTCAATTCTGAGCAGCTATTTTTTTTCCATACAACAGGTAAGTTAACTACTAACACTTTGTCCATCCCAGACTTTCAGGGCTCTCCACTGTCAGCAACAATGAAAGTCTGTGAAAGAAGCATTAACCTCACTCATTCAAGTAGGAAAGCATCTGAAAAACCAAATCACTGGTTGGTATAAGCACTCTCAACATAACTGCTGCAAATCCTTCTGCCAGTGACAACATGGCATGAAGACTAGTGCAATCAGAGTTGAAGCATCTGTTTAGCCTGTGATCTTATTCCACGCAAAACTTTCCAGCCACCAGGAAGAAGGGGCTTCTGTTACTTTCTCCAAGCTTCCCACGCAGCACCAACCCATGTCTTCATTACCTCCAGCTTCCTGCACCTACTTACTGCTCACCCATGCAACCGTTCTACCCAAGTGCCTGCTTGGTTCCCCACTACCTCAAACAGCAGCAGAGTGTAACTAAAATGACTTGTTACTCTTCACGTTTTCTGGCCAGGCATCCAAAAAATTCTCTCCACAATCTCGTCAGCTCACGATGCTGCTGCCTAGGGAAATCTCTGCCCGTGCTCCAACCATTCGCGTTTGGCCGGTTTTCCCCACGGCCATATGGTCTCAACGCCTCTCCCCCGCTCACCATGAAAGCTTAAGCTGCAATTCGGTAAAAATGAGAAGCCTGCATCCCCCTGCTCACGGCTGCTGTGTGGGTTTTTCCAAGAGCTGTAATGAGGAATGTTAAACAAACACCTTTAATTAAAGGAATGTTTGTTTAACGTAATTAAATGCCTAAGGAACACCACACTGTTGCAACCCCGGATAGTTTTGCAGTATGTGCCGTACCTTGCCATACTCTAGTGCAAGGGAAATAATGCAAGCAAATGACAGAATCTGGCCATAAACATCCAAATAACAAACAGCATCCAAGCTGTGCCATTTACTAATGCCTACGTGTCAAGAGGAACTGGCACTCGTCTATCAGCAGACAAACAGGCCAAACTTGAGAATCTTGAGTTACAAAAAAAGAAATAAATAAATCATAAAACCCAGAAAAGAATAAATCCCTAGCCCCAAACCCATAGCATTTTCAGTCCCGTCCTCTACTCTTCTTACTACCTTTCTGTCCAAGAACGAAAGAGGTGCCCTTTGAGGAATGAGACTTTCGACACTACTCGCAGAGCAACACAGGGCTTGTTTTTGTGACAAAACTATTCCCCTTCCTTTCCAGCCGCCTCCAAGGCGATCCTGTGCACTGCCAGCCCCGAGTGAAACCCAAGCCTGGCAGGGTGGAGCATTCCCTCCAGGCTGCAACTCAGTTTTTCGCCAAACTACTGCAAGTAACTCTTAAGTTTTGGGGTGGGGTGGGTTTTTTTTGGATTTTGGGGGGGTTTTGGGGTGTGCCTTTTTTATTTTTAAAAGAAAAAGGAGAAAAAAAAAGAAGAAAAAAAGTAAAGAAAAAAGCGAACGCAGCGCTCGAGTCCGCTGCCCTGCTGGCGGGGGGGTGCGGTACGGGGCTAGGCGGCGATAACGGCACTCGAGATGTTTAACGTGACTTCCAGCC
>VWZY01009511.1:671147-681800 GCA_013399075.1 Chloroceryle aenea
AACCTGTCCTTTCCCAAAGTTCACCTGCAAATGTTCACATTTACCTCTTCCACCTTGACATTTTGGGCAGCTGGGTGAGAGCTATGGCCTGCTGGCTGCCCAGGAGGTGATGGTGATGACTGGGCTGTGCTTGCCCCATCTCCATGCAGGATGAAAAAATGCTTCAGCTCATTTTACCCTCTACACAGACTGTGGTTACAACATGTATCTTCAGCCATCTGGCTACACCAACCATTGGGGCAGGCTCTTCGCTTGCATGTCAACTATCAAATTGCTGTCAGCAGCAGCTTGCAGGGGTGCGGAAGGGCTGACAGCCCGTCCATGCGTGTGGTGCCCTTCACCAGAAGGGTTTGGGACATTTGTGCACACTGAGAAGCTTAAAAAGGGAAAATAAATTTGCTGTCAGGATGTAAACCTGAAGCAGTGAGCACTGCAGTTAAAAATAAAACCATGAAATACTGCTATCATGAGCTTTCTAGAAAGAGTATAATGCTGATACTGAATAGTTTTCTACTATTCTGGAGGCAGGAGGTATGAAACCCATGTAAGCAAAGCCTTCAGAAGTGCAGTGAAAAGTTATCTCAGCGGGTGAAATTCAGCATCATAGAACAGGACCATGAGCTATCAGTGGCCAAAGCTGGAGGTTTCTTGGCTTGTGAAAGCCCTCCCACGGCAATCTAACAACAGGAGATCATGCCATACAGCTGCAGTCACCTTCAGTGTCACTGTTTAATAAAACCCAGGCTTTTCTTTCCCCCTCTTGCCAGGGTATGGCAAAAAGGACTGCAAGGGAGTAGGCTTTCCAGCAGTCCAGCACTAGGAAAATATATTCTGAGTAGTAAGAAATCAGGAGGAAAAAGGTGATGAGGATGGATCTGCCCAAAAATTACATGCCAGTTAGATATTTACAACTGGAGCTGATTCAGGACTGAATTCCCCGAGACGCAATCACATTTACAGGATTTGCATGTTTCATTAAGAAAAAAAAATGGCACAACTTCAAAAGCAGCTTAAGAGAGGAAATATTTTCACTGTTTTAAACCTGATACTGCACCCTCAGAACAAAGGTTCAGCAAAACTCAAATCCTTGTCTGCTGAATTAGGCTGGTTTGCACCTGAGCTGAGATGCGCTCAGGAAGCTTGGCAGGTCTCTGGGCAGCACGGCAGCCACTCCTGGGTTTACCCTCCTGCAATCCACCAGGCAATGCTGCTAAAGATTCCAGTAACAGTCAGACAAGTTTTAGTCCATATTAAACCTCCTGTTGCAAGGACAAATGGCTTAAGAAAATGTTGTGTAAAGCCCTCTGTCCTTCCTGGCAGCTGATTTGCACTGGTTGCAGTATGTAAAGCTGGCTATATGCACTGAGGCAGGGAAACCAGGGCCGTGAGCCATCAGGGGTTATGCGGGGGTAGAAACCTCACGGTAGGCAGAAGCGTGGTGTCAAACACCAATCCGGGCCTCCATGGGGTCGGTGCCAGTGCTGGGCGTGCAGCCCTGCCAAATTCCATCTGAAAGCACCACCTTGCTGGGGGTGGAGGCCAATGCACAGCGTCAGCCTTTATTCCCCACAGCCATCCCAGGAGGGATCCACTCCGGCAGCGCTCGCCTCCACCACCCCGCAGCAGCGCCGGACGCAGCAGAGCAGGCGCCAAAGCCTGTTATTAGGGGCTGAGCATCCCCTACCAGGCTCTGTTTATCCCGCTGGTGTGGTTGTGAGTGGCTTACTCATCGCTTTAATGAGCGGGGTGCAGGTGTGCATTCCTGTTGTGCCAGTTGCGCACGCCTGCCGGCCCCACATTGGCAAGCCGGCCCGTCCCCCAGCCCGCTGCCTTGTGCCCGCGGGCTCGCAGCTGCTCTACAAACTTCGGGGAGATTTGGGACAAGGCGCTTCCAGCGCTTGGGCCTTCCCCGCCTCGCTGGGGCTAGCAAACTAAATGCAAATCCAGTTGCAGGCTGTCTGGGCCGCGACGAAGCGCCACGCAGCGTCCGCCCGCGCTGCGACGACGCGGCCTGACGCCTTCGTGCGGCGGCAGTCTGGGGGAGCTTCTGGCAAGTGGAAAGCAAGCGGCTTAGGCTGCTGGCAGGAGCAAGGGGACGCATCGCTCCTCCTCCCCAGTGGGGATGCTCAGAAGCGCCGTAGGAGTCGGAGTACTTGCGCTTCCCACCCAGCTGCCATCTCACCAGTCTCACATCACACAGAGCTGTCACGGCACCAAGCCCTGACGCATCAGCACCCTCAGCCTCGTGTCTTCATTAAAATGGCAAACAGTGAGAGCAAACGTGACACGAATGACTGTCGTTAGATCGCAGAGATGACATCCTTCTCAAGATTAAATTTGCTCTCTGGGACAAAAGAAAAGTGACACTCAGTGTGTCCGTGCATCAGTAAGGATTTGCTGTCGGAAAGGCATCACCTGCAAGGAGACCGGCACCTGCAGCAATGTCTTCACCATGGCAGAGGGGATGTCTCCTCTTCCAGATGAAAGAGCCTTGAAAGGATGATCTCTGCTAGGTCTAATTTACAGACTGATGCGACTGACAGTCAGCTCTAGCTGCAGATGATACTTTCATCTTAGCAATCTGAATTGCAAAACGTGTTTTCCTATCATCTCCCTACCTTTTGTATCCAGCATGTTTGTCAGGTTTTATGTAACAAAACCTATTTTAAAATGCTGGGTTTGGGTATTTTAGCTGAAATCCACTTTCTAGCTAAATGGACTTTCACCCCACTGCAGAAATATCCCATTATTTAGCACATAACTGGTGCTCTTCACAGTTCTCTGCATAAATAAAGAAATATTACCTTTATGCCACCTAAAACATGTTAACCTGTATTGTTGCTTAAATAACTATATAAGAAATAACATCCTTTGTTTAGTTGTTTGGGGTGTTTTTTTTAAATCATGCTTAATGTAAAGATTTTATCTGGTTGCAAATGAAAGCATTTCATTATTTTAATACCACCCAACAAGAGCTAACAAGAACCACTTCTCTGGGAAATAAAACTGCAGACATAAAATACTATTAAAGCAAATGATTTAAATCAATCTGTTGTCTTGAAGCATTTAATTTTTCTGAGCTATTCATGTAGAAATCCTGTATCTGTAAGACAGGCAATATTAGGGCTTCACTGCACTTTATGCATGGGTCTGTCCACAGGTTCTGTCATCCCTCCCTCCCAAGCACAGAACAGGATTCCCTTGTATTTCATGAGTTTACTCCATTTCTTACGTGCATTTGTGAAAAACTCTTGGATTTTAATCTTTATACGTAAGCACACATGAAAATGTCCATCGTTTATGCAGGGACAGCCTCTTAAATTCAAACACTAGATTCCTGGCTGCTGTAGATTTGGTCCTTTGAAGCATATGAAGCTGCAGTGACCTTCAGCAGCTGGAGATCTGGCCCTAAGCAGCCTGTGCGTTTCTAATGCAGTTTTGGTGTCCCAGGGCAGGAAATAAAATGTGATATTTGTTTGTGCCATCATTGTTTACAAGCAATTTCCACAAGGAACTTTTTCAGCAGATACACTTGTTTTCTGCTGGGTTTAGTGTTGACATAACAGAAAAGCTTTTTATCCCCCTGGAAGCCTTCCTGGGCATGAGTTATACTATTTAAACACTCTTTTCTCTGCTGCTAATATAAAAAAGCTGTGGGAACTGAAAATATTCAAAATTACATGGCAAAGCAGGGATAGGGGACTTGTTGAATATAAAGCCAAATTGTGCCTGCTGAGAGAAGTGCTGGAAATACCTGAAAGAAAAGCAGCGGCACAAACCATGGGGTGAGCAGAAGAACCAAATGATTTCTTAAGATGCTGCTGCAAAGCAACCACTTCCATAATTCAGAGGGGTAGCAAAGAACACACTTGGATGAGAAGTCAGGTGGCCCAAAAGTAATGTGAATAAGCCTGTAAGAAATCAGAGTTATTATTATTCCAGTTTATTTCAGCTGTTGGTGAGGAACGTGGTCCTGAAGCCAGGCCACTCTTTGGTACTCTGGCACAACTGACAGTCATGTCCTCTCAGGTTCCCTGGCCCTGTAGTCCTTTGCAATAGTAAATTTATCATTCCTCCTCTGAGAGAATAAATGTTTTATTAATGTTTAATGCTCTAAACATAATGAAGGAGTAGAAAGTCTTAATTAAGTCATTAGAGGCTGTTATGAGTCTATATTTCGTTCTGTAAACCTGAAAAAAGTAAATAGTATTAATACTAATGTATAACATTTTCCCCTGAATATTTTCTGTATATTAAGTGCCTTGAGAAATTACATGAAAGATGTTATGCAAAAAAAATTAAAATTAAAAATCAGGATGTGGGGCCAGTTTGAGCCATATCAGAATGTGTCAAAGCACCAGACTTGCTGCTCCCCATCCTGAGGTGCCAGACCCGCTGTGGACCCCTTCAGCACCAACCTGTGCATCTGGAAAGAGCAACTGAGAGCCTGGGTAGAAGGAAGCATGAATCAGAAGCTGACAGAGAAAAACTAAGCCAACTGCATGGGAGAAAGCAAGAGCCATGCCATTCTATGTGCAGTGGGGTTTGACCCTGGTCCGTCTGCAGAGCCTTAATCATTTTCCTTTGGCAGTGCAGGGCATCTGCAGGGTACTGCTGGGCAGTGGGACAGCTTCTCTTAGCCACTGGAGGCTTGTGATCCTTCACAAAAACCTTATAGCAGTCCCTTGGCTGCCAGGAGTCTGCAGTGGAAACCACCGGCCAGCAACCAAAAGGAAACCTTATAAAAAAATCATAAAATAATTTGGGTTGGAAGGGATGTTAAAGATCATCTAGTACAAGGAGCAAAGGAGGAGCAAGCCACTGAAGAAGGAGACTGAGGGGTGACCTCGTGAATGTTTCTAATATGTAAAGGGCAAGTGTCAGGAGGATGGAGCCAGGCTCTTCTCAGTGACATCCAATGATAGGACAAGGGGTAATGGGTACAAGCTGGACCATAGAAGCTTTTGGGTAAACATAAGGAAAATCTTTTTGACCGTGATGGTAATGGAGCACTGGAGCAGGCTGCCCAGAGGGGTTGTGGAGTCTCCTTCTCTGGAGACATTCAAAACCCACCTGGACACATTCCTGTGTGACCTGCTCTAGGTGACCCTGCTCTAGCAGGGGAGTTGGACTAGATGATCTTTCAGAGTCCTTTCCAACTCTTAATGTTCCGTGATTCTGTAATTCAGGTCTGCTACCAACTTTAAGATTTCTTTCTGCTCACTGTACAGCTGCCTGAAAAAGAGCACCACTGTGTGTTCATCCTTTCTTCTATAAAATCTCGCCATAGCTGCCCATTCAATCACAAGGCAAGAAAACAATAGGTACATTCAACTTTAATGTAATAATCACCAGCTATATGTACAGCTATAACAGAGGGGGAAAACAGCTACAGAAAGGATGCAAACACAACCCTGGATGTGGAGAGAGTCACAGGGGGCCAGGCTGGACCAAAGCATTTCTGCCATTCTCCTCCTCCTTTGAAGACATGTTTAGCCTAAAGGGCAACACTGAAATGCTTTAAATTCTCCCAAAGCTGCTTAGAGGGCTGACAGAAGATGACAGCCTGGCCCCATGGGGTCATTTGTCGTTTCTTCACTATAGCTCAGGCATCCTTCTCCGCAGCTGACTCCAGCAGGACCCCACAGAGATGCTGCAGCCCTTTGCTCAGCACTGGCCGCTGCAGTCCCTGGTGTGATACCATAAGCAACCTCCAGCATGAACATGGCTCTTCTCGGGGTGCTGTGGCAGCTCCAGAGGTACTTACAAAAGTCCTTTAAAAAACTATGGCAAAACACCTGAAGGCCCAGTATGAAATAGAAAGCCATTAAAATTGTACACACTGAATTATCAATATCTGACACCTCATGAAATAAATAATAATAATAAAAAAACAGAACACACTTTTTTTAACATCCTCTGATTTTTCGTAAGTTTTACTTGCACAGAGACAAGCTGTGGCACTCGCTGCCCACAGTCCTCTCGTAACTATAGAGATGTTCTATCAAAGTTTAAAATGTGGTTGCACACCAGGTACTAGGAAAGTTTACAGCCCTTGTAATTTAACAAAAATCCAAATCCTGCACTGGGAAGGGAAATCTCCGCACAGCACCCATGGTCAGTGAGCAAATGCCAAGTGAGGCTGCTATTTCTGTATCGTCTGAGAAATACGCAGGAGAATTTTCTCAGAAGAACAGGCTGGCTTGCCTGCAGCCATACCTAAATCCCAGCATGTGGATGCAATCCCAAATTATTCAAAGTCCCCTTTCTCTTGGACAGCTGGTAGTTGGAGGCAATGCTCGCACACTCACACTACATTGTGCTGGTGCAAAGCCCCTCGGGGTGGGGCAGCTCATGAGTTTTGTCGGTCATTGGCCGGCCCATGCATTTTACAGCTGTGTCCCCAGGCCCTCGTGTCCAGATTTTTTTTCCCTGAGGACTTTGGTGAAGATCGCTCAGGCATTTCCTTGGATGTTTCAGAGCAAGCTACGTGGCATGCTGGAGCCAAAGCCCGGCCACAGCGAGTCAGGCGTGATGCACATTTCCCAAGGGATGCCTGGGCTCGCTGAAACCAGGCTGGCTTTGTAGGAAGGGGGGAGCTGTGCGGGACAGGCTGCCGCCAGCACCCAGGGACTCAGGCAACGCTCAGACCAAATCAAAGCATTTCCAGTGCCAGCAGCGCATCACAGCGACCCAAACTATGTCATCACTGAGGCAAGAGTTGACTGCTAACACGCATGCAGCTCACTGCTATTTATATCACATGCCATATATCAAAAATATGCTGCATCCGAGGACAGCTTCACCACAACATCGTGATCGGGACGGGGGAAGGCAAAGGAAGGAGAGGGCTTCCCGCAGCAGGCACACTCCCGCTGATGCCGCTGGGAATTTCGCCCATTGAGGTTAATGGTGCGAGAACAGTCCCCCCGGCAAAGGAAACACTGTCATTTCCTTGGCATTTGTGCAGCTCAAGGTCAGCAAGGAGAGCAGCTGATTCTGTGCTTTAACGTGTCTGGAAATGCAAAGGCTGCTTGTGACAGGGGAAGAGGCTGAACAAAAACCACCACTTGCTGCAACCATCCGGCTTCATGCGATGCGACAGCAGGGGTGACCGTAGTTTCTGCCATCTATACGTAGCAAGTTTGCAATACTAAACATCAGCCCGAGCCTGTCTTGCATTGACGTCTTTGTGTTAACATTGCAGTCACTTCACCCTTTCTTGTCTCCGCCAAACCCCAGGGCAAACCTCCAGCTGTGTCCAATGTGCCCTGAATCCATCCCAGCGGCGGGTTGGGCACTCACTGCCTCGCGGGACCTTTCTCTAAATGCACAGTACACACAGATCTACAGCATGAAGAGCAGGGAAACCTGGCATGGATGATGGCAGAAATGTGGCCTTGACATAAAGATGCCAGTAAATAAAAATACAGTTGCTGCAACACCTTAATTTTTCTGCAGCTGCAGTTGATGGTGTTGTCTGAAGCCCCAGCCCCAGAGGACATGCTGTACATTGCAGGGTCTCCCCCAAGTTCCAGGATCCATTTCACGTATACACAGAACTGAACGGGCATGCAGAATTAACTACACCTCAGCCTTGAGAGCTCTTCGAGCTCTCCACACACCCCCCAGGCCAAACAGAGCTTTAAATTACTCCCTGTACTCTTTATTTTGGGGGCATCAGTGCCATCACAGAAAACTGTTGTGTTTATTCTGTTCCAGGGCCATTTCATTGACCAGCTGCTCTATGGATGATTGAATGGCTGCCTTCACGAGGGAGGACGCGGTTTCTATGAGGAGCAATTCATACTGCTCCCCAGTTCTGTGCCCCTGGTCACCCGGACCTTTCTCCTCCACCTGGGGACCACCACCAGCCTCAGGGCCCTCTTTTTTACCAAAATCAAAGCTCCCACTTGATTTTTTATTCCCTTTTTGCTTATTTCGGTGCAAAACCGGGGATGGCTCGTAGGCCTGGTCAGAGTCGGTGTTGTCAGAGTCCTCAGCTTCGGTGACAGTGATGATGATGCCGACACTGGTGCCCGCGTTTGCTTCTAATGTCACCTGATGGCTGGGGCAGCCCTGCACACTCACTGCATCAGCTTTAAGCAGTGACTGACTGAAATCTGTTTCAGTCCCTTCGGCTTTGCACTCCTCAGGAAGATTTATGTTCTTTTCTGATTCATCCCCTTCAGGCAGCTCTTGGCAGATATTAGGGATTTCCTGCAGCTCGGTGGTTTCAGGGACGCTGTCAGGTTGATCCTTAGAAACAGGTTCTTCAGGAGCAACTTCCCCACCTTCTGCATGGACTGTGGTTTGGGGTGGGCTCTCCTCCTGAAGTTTGTCCTGGGCTGTTTCATTAGCTGTCTCTGAATCGGTTATCTCCAACTGCGTGGTGCACTCTCTGTGTTCTTCTGCATCAGGTACAGGCTCTGTCAAGGGCTCACTCTTCCCAAGAGAGTTGGCACTTTCTTTGGCTGCATCCTGGTCCTCCTCCACAGAAACTGGGCTGAAGGATTCCGGCTTGTCTGTCGGGGCCAAACGCTCTGGCTCTTCACTAGATTTATTCAAAGTACGCATCACTTCATTTGCTTGAGCATTGCCCTCTGACTCCTCCACTGCTTCAGAGGGGCTGGGTTTTTTCTTGCCTCTGGCGAACCGTACACAGGGCATCTTCACCCCAGAACTCGCTCGTTTCTTCGGGAAGCCTTGTGCACAGCCCTCCTCAGCATCCATCTCCAGTTGCACCTGGGAATCAGAGGGCACCTTCTTCCGTGAGGAGGATTTCTGCCTTCTCCGAGGTCTTGCGAGGTTTTTGATGGCTGCCCAGGCTCCTTTGGAGGATCGTGACTGATTAGAAACTTTTGCCTCTCCTTGGTCAGCACTGACACATTGGCTTTTCTCCTCTGAGGCTCCTTCGCAAACATCCTTCACAGTCAGCCCCTTCTTACAGGGCTTCTTCCGCTTCTTAAAACAGAGCATGGAGGGTTTTTCTGCCTGTTCCTCCGACGTGGAGCACGTCGCCCCTGTGCTGTGAGTCTCTACCTCTCTTGGGTTCTCCATTTGAATTTCCTTAGCTGCCTTCACCATATTTGCTCCTCTCCTTTGTTTGTGTTATATTACTGATTTTCTTGATTAATGAATCAGACATAGGAACTGCAGAGATGCTCAAAGTGCATTTTTTTCTCAAATTGTTTTCAAAATCACAATAGTTGCTTTTTAATGAGTGGATGTGGCAGTGAAGAGAAGTTCTCCAGGAGCTATTGCATCCGCTTTATAACTCCCACTTTGTCTTATTACTCATTTTATCACCTCTCCAAGGAATCCTGGGTACACGTGAAGTTGATCAGGCTTCTCCTTGGCTTTGCTGGCCAGAGTCACTGTCACCTCCAGGACAACCCACTTCAAGCTGCACTTGGTGTAACAGCAGGACTATTTAATTGCCAGTCTGACATGACTTTTTTTTCCCCCAAAGGATGACAAATCAAGCCAAGAGTTAACAATTTTTATTCACCCCACGGACCTGGAAAGAACTTGCACTTTCTGAGTTATCTGCAATTCCACACTGCACAGGGAGCTTGATTGAAGTGCCAGTGAAACCAGCGGCAGCCAGTGGCTGTTTTCTGCCCCCCAGTGACAAGGTCAGATGCTGCTTTGTCTCCACTTTGCTTTCTGGTTCAGTTCCTCCCGCGGGTTACATGAGGTTTGCTGTGAAGCATGGCTGACACCTCCGTCTTTTACCTGTAACACAACAAACAAATGATAAGACTTGTAGAGCATTTTTTTCTTAATGTATTAAAAAGTTGTTTTTCAAAACAGTATTTCATTTTGGGAGGCAGATAACGGCTGGTAAAGCAGTTCTACCTCGGGATGCACAACAGCAGTTTTTTACACTAATTAACATCAATAGCCAAAGACAAAATAAGGCCACCAGGATGTCAACCTAGTGATGCTCCACCACAGAAAATACTATTTTTGTGTGGTAAAGGGAGACTTTTTTTTTTTTTAACTGCTCATATTATGGCAAGTATATATTACGCATGCACACACATATATTTTCCTCTTCTGTGGTTAGCTAAATCTTTTCCTCACTGCTCCATATGCATGCATAGTTCCAGCTAGGGAAATTACACTCTGAGACAGCAGATATTTTTATCTTTAATGCACCATATGACAATATGCAAAAACACAGAATACAAAAAGGAGGCTTGTGGAATACAAAAGCGAAATCACATGGCAAGAACGGAGCTTATTTATACTACGTGCATGCCTCCCATGGCAACCTCAATTAACACTGCATGGGTTCATCGGGTATATGATACTGTAAGATACATGTCACCCTTAAAAAAAAACCCAAACAGAAAAACCCCACTGCCTCAGAGCATCATCAGAACATCTTTGGATATAAAGATGCAAAAACGTGTTACTGCCACCAGACCCAACTTCTCTGGGACTGGCTCAGTGACTCCGGGCAATTCTTTAACTCTGCTTTTACGTAGCAAGATGGTTAAAACGGGGCCCTGGCGGGGCGCGCTCCCCAGCAGCACATTCAGTATGATGATTATTATGATTATTTTTTTTAACTTTTATTTTTCTTAAGGGGAAAACGAGCTAAGCGGAGAGAGGCATGTGTGAGAGCGCGCAGCCCGCAGCTGC
>VWZY01009511.1:681817-699053 GCA_013399075.1 Chloroceryle aenea
CTGGTCAATGCTTATCAATATCTAAAGGGCAGGGGTAAAGAGGATGGATGGGGCCAGATCTCTCTTCAGTGGTGCCCAGTGACAGGACAAAGGGTAACTGGCACAAACTGGAACAAAGGAGGTTCCACCTGAATGCGAGGAAAAACTTCCTGTGAGGGTGAGGGGAGCACTGGAACAGTCTGCCCAGAGGTTCTGGAGTCTCCTCTGGAGATTCTCAAAACCTCCTGAATGTGATCCTGCGCAACCTGCTCTAGGAGAACCTACTTTACCAGGAGGGTAGACTAGATGATCTCCAGAGATCTCTTCCAATCCTGCCCTTGATTCTGTGATCCCTTATTTTTGCATGGTAGCATACCTCCCTCCTATGGGAGAGTACCTCCTCTTGTGGGACATCATCCCTCTTTGCTGGGTAGCATCCCTCATGGTGGGGTAAGATCTCTTCCTCGTGCAGAGTAGCATTTCATTCCCTCCCAGTTTGTACACAGCAGCAGTGCAAACACAAACTTAGGTAGAGGTGATCCTAGGGAAGGAGGAGGTTGCCCAGAGAAGTTGCAGATGTCCCCCCTCTGGAAGCATTCAAGGCCAGGCTGGACAGGGCTTTGAACAACCTGGTCGAGTGGAACGTATCCAAATAGGGCTTGGAACTAGAGATCTTCAAGGTCCCTTCCAACCCAACCCATTCTATTCTATAAAACACCAGAAAAAAATTCCTCTTTTATAGAGGCCTTTTTTTCTCCAAAGAAGCTGAGATCTGACTGGAACAGAAATTCCATCTCCAGCTGTTATGATCGATGGGAGGACCTCCAGAAAAAGGACTACCAAGTGCAGCTGATGAACTACACAAAACTATAGTCTGAGATGCCTGAATGTCCCCATTCATCTCTGTAGGGAGCTGACGCCCACAAAGGATGTTAACTACTTCACAGCATGTTTGCACATAAGAAACCAAGCGAAGCAGCACACTTTGAACCTGCAAGTGGCTTCCAGGGTGGGCCTGCCTTAGAAAAATACACATGGCCTCCCTCCTTAACTGCTTCATGCAAAGAAAAAAAAAGGTACAAAAGGGGCTCTTTGGGCTGAAATAAGGATCAAGCAACCAAAAGGAATTGCATTTTTAAAAGCTCCCCTATGAGATGTGTTTGCTCCCACTCACTCACTCAGGTTCATAATCTTCATTTGGAAATAGCTTCTGTGCCCAGGCTGGGCAGCAGGTTCTAATTACAGTCCACTTCTGCATTAAAGCCAAGCAAGGTCCCTCTTCCCAAGATTTTCCCTCCTTGCAGCCAGAGGCGGGGGTAACAGGGATGGCTCACGTGATCCTCACCTGCGTGCACTGCCCAAGGGGTGGTGTGATGGAAGCAGGTTCTCATCAGTCCCATTTGGGAACACCTCACCTGGAATTCAATTACTCCTGCTGCTCCAGGGGAAAGTGGTAGCACCCAAGGCTATGGTGAAAGGAAAATAAGCAACAGGGTCTGCAGCAAGCAAAGGAGCTAGTCAGAAGATGAATAAGCTTGAAAGATGCTTCCAGATGGAGGCTTCCATTTTCCTTCTGGGCCCACACGGAAATGCTGGTGGCATGCAGCAAGCCAGCCAAGCAACACTTTCTCCTTTTCTTCTTGGCCCTATCATCAGTAAAACCCCCAAATCCATGTTATTTCTCACGTGACATGATGCAGGACTCTCAGCATAGCTGGGGGAACAGCCAGACACAACACCAGCCAAGGGCCCACATATAACTCACATATAATCTCAACAAGTTGAAAGTACAGATTAGAAAACCGTTCCCCACTAAGCTCTAGAGATGCTTGGGGCTCTTGTTTGGCCTCAGTGCTTTCCAGCCACCAATCCAGCAAATCCTTCAATAATTGCACGCCTAAGCTGCCGCTTCTCTCACTGCAGGAGGTGGACTAGCAACCTCTTGAACCATCTCTTTTGAGCACGCATCTATGATCTCATGCTAAACTAAAAGCAGGCTAATCTTAGCATAAATTTGCACTTCTCCCATCTTTCATAAGCATAAAATGAAGGTGGAACACAGAGCACTTGCAGGAAAGCAGTGCATCAGGGAAGATTAAATGTAGGAGCTGACAGCAGACTTGGCAGCATCATCTCTGGCAACCTGCTCCAAGGGAGGGCTTGGCCGAGGTGCTGCAGGTGAGGAAGCACTTTCAGCCAGGCAAGGGGGCTGGGCAGCAATGGGGGAACAGTCTTTCTGACCCCCTGAAAGCAGCCTCCATGTGCTCTGGCAACGCTGCCCGCCAGTAACCGAGTAACATCAAAGAGAAAATTTTAGGAGGCTGTGAATGCATTTCAAATACTCTTAGAATGATTTAGGCTGCTCTGCCTGCTTCTGTGACAGCCGGGTAATTTTTATGTAAGTATTCTCCCCTCCTGAATGACCCAGGAGATACAGATCTCTCCTCCTCTACACATATATATATATATCTACACACACACAAACACACACAGTATCTGTGCACTACAGATGCACCCTTACACTTGTGCACACCTACATCCTGATTCTCCCAGTTCTCACCAAAACTGGGATGTTTTTAGATTCAGTTCTGATGCAAGCAGATGGGCCTTGCATGTCTTAAAATCAGATCTTCTCCAGTCAACTGCAAGTATCTCAAATTCACAGAATAATTCAAGTAGTTTATTTCCTATTGATAAACCACATCATTTAGGAAAGGAAACAAGATTAAATGCACACACACAGTGGTGCATTGCAGGCAACTTATTACTGCAATAATCGCTCCTACTTGTCAATATAAGGATTGCTGCTGTGTACAGTTAATCACAGAAGTAAATTCTACTTCAGTAATCTCAGCGCATACATTAAACCCCAAAAAGCACTTGAAGTATTTACCAGTTTATTCGTATTAGTTAAAAAATTGGCAGCAATGATATTTTTATGTTACAAAACTATTTCTGGCCTGCTGACAAAACCTGCTGCAAATGACTTGATCCCTAATTACATTGTCTCTGTTCACCAGAAAGGTACCTTAGGAAACAAGGTCTGTCAACAGTGTAACTGTACATACTGTTGAGCATAAAATGGTTCAAACACATTTGGTAGAAGCCACAGAACATGGGCCAGAGCTCCAGTCCCTACAGATCTGCTATCCAGAGGTTTGATTGCCATTAACAGCAGAATACAATAAGTCACAGCTGGGCTTTCTCTAAGGGAACTCTGATGTGGCTCAGGTGCCTGCAGGAATAGTTCACAGCAGAAGCCAGAGTAAGCACTTCTGGAGAGAGGTGAGAAGCAAAGGGGACTCCTCCTTGCTCCCTCTTTTAAATGACACTGGAGCACAGTGATTTCTCCCAGTGTGAGAAGCAGAATATAGAAGTCAGTAAGGCAAAGAGGAATACACAGCTTATGAGACTACTAGATGCGCTACAAAACCCCTATGGTTAAGACAATTAAGTCCCAAGACTGTTTCAAACAGCTCCAGCTTTAGGAATTTTAATTGTGAAAATCATGTCACTGAATCAAAAGAGGTCACTAAACCCAAGGTTCTGTATTCTGCTTCAGCTACAATTATGGAGCAGGAGGTTTGTCCAGGAAGCATGCTTTATACGCTCAGCATCAACTAGCTTGGAACACAGCAGTTTAAAAATTATTACAGATTAAAAGTGGTTGATTCTTCAGCACTCTTCCTTCCATCACTTCTTGCATGATATTCACAGTCATATCTTGTTTTGACTTTAAAAGAAGATCAGAACATAGTTCTGTTTACATGACTCATCAGGTGTTCTTCTGGGAGCTAAAAAAAAATAAATTAATTAATTACTATTATATAGTACTGCTGGCAATTTTCAGGCTGAATTATAATCAAATGTCATTTGAAAACATATGGCATAATACCAGACTGGCTTAACTCTGTTATCTCAAGATGAGAAGTAAAGTCCGAATATTGAAAACCTGCAAGGCAGCACCCACCTTTGGTTAGTGATTCCTCTCAGAAGAGCCCATTTACTCCTCCTGACACGGGATCCAAGTCTATATCATAGAAACAGGGTCTGGTAGGAAGTCCTGGCATAGTACTCATCTGGACAAGGAGAGAAGAAAAGTGTTAAAACGGAAGCAGCATAGCTTTGTGCAGAAGATACAATACTAAAATCACTGCTGAAGACTCCAGTGGCCGCGGTGGAAGCACCCCCTGCACACACACACCAGCTGGGTGACAGTCACGTACCATTCTGAAAGCACACCACAGGAATCAGGTAGAGAGATCTGGGGGTTTTGGGTTTTACAGTGAGGATTTAGTTTGGTTTCTGCCTCTGGCAGTGACTGAGCCCAACATTTGGCAAAGTATTTAGATATCCAGCTGACCAGTTTACTGTTAGAGGAGCACCCGTGCCGCTTTGCTGCGGGGAGACAATAATTACTTGTGTCAGTGTCCTGGTTATTAAAATGAGGATAGAGGTTTTAATACAGCTTTGTCAACTGCAAAGTCTCAGTTGATTACAATTCATGTAAGAGTCTAGAACTAGAAGTGTTAAATAATTTACAACAATGACGTGTGTAATAGTTGGGGGGATTTGTGTGGTTTGGTTTTGTTTTTTAAACTGGGCTAAACCTGCACTAGAGATGGAGAGGTCAGTTCTCCTGACTGGAGCATTTCTCAGGTGTTCAAGTCAGAAGGGCCGTGCAGTGGCAGAACTGAAGCTCACAAAACAGCTGCCAGCACAACGCCTGACTCAGGACAGCCCTCTCCAGTAGTCCCACTGCCGAGTACCCAGTTTCAAGCTGCAGAATGCAAGGCCAGCAGGGACTACGCTTGGCCCGATTTACTAATGCCGCTGGCAGGATTTTCCCTTCCTTAACTCGGCATTTAGCCCAGCAGCACATGTAGGCTAAACACAGATGTTCTACAATGGTGGGCAACTTGTGACCTTTCTCAGTAGTTTGTGTCTGTGGTCATTCACTCCTTAAATATAAAAAAAAGTAAATAAATCCAAGGCCTTGTTTTCCATCTGCATCACCCAACCTCAGTTTTCACAATCAGTATTGTTATTCCTGTCTCCAGTAGATTAAAAAGCTCTTTGGCAACCTGACATTTTCATCCCAAGCAAGTATTCTGCACACTAATCAAATTAACTCCCAATCTTCCTTGTGATGATCAGCTAAGCAGCACAGGGGCAAAGCTCTACTGGCTGGGAATTTCCTGCACTTCTCAAAACTGTTCAGGGGGCTTCTGGAGCCCCACCCCATTTTCCAATGCTGTTTCCAAGTGCTAATGCTAGTCCCATATGTATTGTGCCACTGCAGGTCTCACATGGCTTACGCAGAGGTAGAACATCACTTCAAGTCAACTCTTTGCCATAAATAACCGGACTGCACTATTTTCTTTTTTTTTTTTGTCCAAGCTGCTGCTTTCCCAGAGAGAAAACAGGGGGGCTACAGAGAACACCCCTACTCCTTCTCTTTGTGTTTAGTTGTATGAATATGTTGCTCTCAAAAGTCACAGTATTAAGAGATCCAGAGTCCGTGGAGGGGTTTTCCTGTTCTCACCATAATCACTGCCAGTCCCCGGTCACGCAGAGTAAGAAACTTCCTATTTATTTACGGATCACCGAAGAATCACAGAGCTTTGCAGATCTCCACCTACAGATTTAGAAGGCCACAGCAGTAGCTGAGACAGTGACACTCAATGAAGTAGGAGGTGCCATACTTCTGAAGATGGTCCTGACCTTACTATTTCTTGCACCATTTGGAAAGGAACGGTGAATTTTCCTCTTTTCCTATCCACAGGGCAGCCCATAGTGGCTACTCTGCTATATATTACTTAAAGGCAGTTTCCTTAAACACTGATTTTCTACACAGTTCAGGATAATTTCCAACCAGGCTACTAATTTTCTGTACAAGCTTAATGCCCTTAGTTATTTTCAGAGCTGAAGAAATTAACTTTTCCTCCATTATCCTTCTCCCTGTCAATACCTCATGTACTGAAAAGGAACACAGGGCAATTCACACTCTTTACTTACATGAAAAAATTATCAATTCCCTTGAAGATTTCAAATATAACCATTATCAACTAAGAATGTATTATTTGTTGCAACTGTGGAACTTCAGAAAACACACCATTTAGGATCTTAAAAGCCAGAGCTAAATAAATAATTTCAATTATTCAGCAGCACTGGGAAAGAAACCCAAACAATCCGACTCCAACAATTTACTTCACTATCTTTATCTTTCAAGTTCAATCTAGAAAATAGCTGAAGTTATATTTCCTTTAAAACCTGAATGTATTTCATTAAAGTATAACAACTTCAACTTTGAGCCAGAAAGGGAAAAATCCAAAACTCAAAAGCTGAGAAGAAATAAAATGTGACATACCTTTTTGATTAACCTCAGATAACAAGAATACGCATGCACTGGTGATTAATTTCACCTCACATTTCCCATAAAAGCTGCTGCACAGAGCTGTATATTTGCTGCATTTTCAGCTCACATTTCAATGGATGCTGCCAAAAAATTATTCTGAGGCTAACAGACCTCCTGCTGAATGGGTTTAAAATAGTGATCTGATTCAAAATGCCCTGGATTGCTTCTCAAAAGGACATCCCTTCCCTCACTTTGTAGACACACAGAAGAATAATCTTCATTTTCCTAACCAGAAGGCTTACTGTTAATTCTGGCAGAATTAACACCATGATTTACTACATGTCCAAGAATGCATTAGGAATCTGGGACAGGAGCAGAAAGAGTCCAACTTCAGAGACTCAAGACATCAGAAAAAGAGCCAATATGTTAGTCTTAATATCTGAAAACATATTTCTTTTGTGTAGCTCATTCATGCTGTGTACACTTTCTTTCTCCAGTGCTTATAAAAAAAATAAATAACTGTTTGGATTAAATCTTGGCTTGCAAAAAAATGGCATTAATAACAGGAACAAGCATTCTATCTTTCATTTTATCCCGAAACACACATTACTCTTTAAAAAGATGGATGAGCCAGACTTTCATGATGTGGTTATATTATTTAGGTTGTGTAATCTGGAAACTCTTATCTACTTTTTTTTTTTGAGTATTAAAAAGATTGTCAATATTTGGCTCTAGATAGCATTTGAAGGAAAAAGGGATCCAAGTCTTACATCAGCAAATTTCATCATCTGAGCCATGCAACCCTAATGCTTCTGCAAGCTTGTTAAAACACACACGTAGACATGAGGACTGCAGAAAAAGGTTTAAGCCCAAAAACTAAGAAAAAGACACAGAGCTGCTTGCTCCAACTGCTCCATACACTAAAATAATCTAACAAGTTACTTAACAAGAGATTCCCTAGATAAGACTTCCAGAGGATGCTTTCATTGTAACATTCTTTCTTTGGATGCAAACCTGAACTTTAGTTCATTCTGCAGGTAGCTCCTCTTCCTGCCATGCAATTCATATTACAGCTATTCCAGGATCCAGTTTCCACTGTAGCTAC
The DNA here is from genome assembly GCA_013399075.1 of Chloroceryle aenea. Classification (NCBI taxonomy): domain Eukaryota; kingdom Metazoa; phylum Chordata; class Aves; order Coraciiformes; family Cerylidae; genus Chloroceryle; species Chloroceryle aenea. Next base: position 689,260 of record VWZY01009511.1, read on the forward strand.
TCTCTCTCCTCTCAGCTGACATTATGCCAATCACATCAAAGACAGAAACTAAAAACTCAAGGGCACAGTGAGATGAACCGTTGGAACTGATGCAGGCTGAACAGCAAACAGATGGTCACCAAAGCAGTCAGAAACAAATGGGAGAGGAGACTGATAAATGATTAATACTACAGGCCAGCTTCGCTTTGGAGGTGTCTTGATCAAAAGTTGTTTGCTTTGTAAGCTTTGGAGGTGTTTTGTTCTATCCCAATCTGCAGGTGTACACAGACTCCACCTGCAATACTGCAAAGTGCTCTCATCAGGAATGCGAAGTCACAACAATTAGGTGGGCCAAGGATTTCTCCCTACAACTGCAGTTCCCAGAATTCATTAGCTACAGAGCTCACCCTTTCCCTGAAATCCAGGAAGACAGAGGTGTGAAACTTGAGGAGTACATTGGGGCTTTCTAAGTATTCAAATGGTCACATGGTCTATCTTAGCTTCCTTCCTCCCCCTGAAAAAAATCCTAATAGGGGCATCTAATACACTCTGGACTGTTAAAACATCAACTGTAAATGACAAGGACTCTCCTAATCTGAGATACCTTTTGTAAGTGCTTACTGGAGTGCACATGAAGCTATTTTCCTCACTCCACAGCTGAGGGTTTCACTCAGTCACCTACCGTTCCTACCAGCGGATAGAGGAACCCAGCACCAACGCTGGCCCGCACGTCTCGGATTGGCAGAATAAAGCCCGTAGGTGCTCCTTTCTGTTCAGGGTCATGAGACAATGATAAGTGAGTTTTAGCCATGCAGATGGGCAGGTTTCCAAATCCCTGGGAAAGACAATGAAGAGAGAGATAAAGAGGATAGAAATAAGTGAAAAAACTCAGTAAGTTTCCTTGTAAGCAAATGTAATTGATCTATTCTGCCATTCTCTGCAGACACCAGACTTTTATTAGGGCATTTGACTGCTCACCAACTGCTTCACCTACATCCTAGCAGATGCAGGGACCATTCTGCATCCCCATTTCTCCTCTCTCAAAACTGTCCCCACCTCCTGCTAAGTATTAAAGAAAGAACCACACCCAGCACATCCCACTAAGGAAAAAAAAACCCACCAGTGTGGAAGCCTTAGATGTACAATCTTGATAGGGACTTCTACTCTCTTCTGAGCTGTTTAACATTTTCAGAACTGACGTTCTTCTTCAACTGACGTCAGTTAATTAGAAATGTTTGATCAATATAATTGCAAGTAATGAGGAAGTATCAATTACAAGGCACTATCATAGAAGCACTACTGGGGCAGATGAGTTCTGCCTTGACCAGTACAAGCCAGGGCCAGTTTCTCCCTCCTCCTCCTCCGCCATAGAAGCACCCAATGAGTTCTGGACAAGGACATGATTTGAGTGATGATTCCCTTCACACACATCTTGAACACCACTCTTCAATATGAACATTTTAAATGGAAAGCACCCCTAGTATCAGGTGATGTGGAAAACTCACTTGCTTAGTGTACAAGGTGACCTTCTCCTGTGCCTCTGGAAGCAGCTCAATGTCACTTGCCCCATAGATCTTCTGTGCAATAAGCCTGATCTTATCTATAACAGGGAGCTAGGAAAGAAAAGTAAGTCAGTGTGTCTGAACTATAAAGGGCCCTATCATCACAGCAACTTCACAACCCCTTGTACAGGCTGTACAGGGCCTGTCTGCAGGTACAACAGCTATTCCCATTTGTTGGAGAACAAAGCTATACAGGAATCCGAGGGTTTTCAAAACATATTTCATTTCTCTTTGCAGTTGTTTCTCTCGGTAAGAGGGCAAAACTAGTTTACCACAATCAGAAACAAAAAGATACCCAACAGTATTTCTTATGAACTGTGCTTACATGCTAATCCCCCTCGCCTACCCCCCGGCAAGAGGCATCTTTATTCTCTCTCAAATCAAAGTCAAAAAGTGGACAAATAATTTGAGGGAGTACAAGTCAAGGGTTAAACAAAAGCACAAATGAAACAGGATAAAAAAAAAGAAAGAAAAAGGCAAGTATCTGTTAAGGAGCTAAAATAGATATGACAACATAGCTCTGTACCTCATTAGGTTCTTCTGTAGGTGCTTGCTATTAAAGAAGGATTCAGGCAATAACTTGGGAACTAACAGTGACTTCATTACCTCAGTCATCTATCAGATTTGCTTAATATACAAAGTAATTAAAAATACACATACACTCTGCCACCCTGACTTCTACTGTGACTCCATAAGACTCACACGCAGGAGAGAAAAAAAAAAAGTTAGAGCAGGACAAATTCTGTTCCATATTCTGTTGTATACATTTCCATGCTGGGCAACGAGTGCTCCCAGAAGCTCTGCAGGTTTGGCCAGACTTGTTCCAGTCCATGCTGTGACAGGAATGCATGTCTCAACTTCCAAGAGCCAAACTTCCCCCTACCCTGGAATGTGTCTGCCACCGTAGAAACCTGTTTGTAATCTCCAGCAGAGTCACAGCAGCATCTTTCAGTGTCAAAAGTAAATAATATCTCTCTGGGTAGTCAAAACAACAAGAACTGACTAAACAGGTCTTTTGAGATTGGTAGATGTTCTATTCTAAAGCAAATTTTCTTCTCAGTTTCTCAGAGCAGCCTTTCTGATAGCTTTCAGCAACTTCAGCTCGTGAAACCAACCAATCACCACCTTATAAATGAAGTATCTCTGTAATACTGCAGGTTCTTACCTCCACATTATAGAGGAACCTAAAGTTGCTGGGTGTCTGTGATGCTCTCTGAACAGCTTGGGCCAGTGCAACTGCTCCTTTACCTCCCTCAGCCCAGTGAGTGCACTCCACAGCATCAAACGCTCCCGCTTCCTTTGCCAGTTTTACTACAAGGGCCAGTTCTGCCTTTGTATCTGTTCTGTAAGGAGAAAAGTTTGCAGAATGCATGTACAGTAAATTAACTGTTCTAACCATTTTTCATTCTTGTTGACAGCATCTAGAAGCTGTCCAAAGAAATCACAGAATACAGACATCAGGAAGCTGCTGCGGGGCTGCCACAGTGAAGTAAGGTACTCCATGGAGGAGCAAACAGCAACAGGTAGCTCTGGAACTACAGGCAGAAATCCATGACTGCCAACAGAGCAGCATTCCAGACTTACTGCTGTATGTGTCCTGTATCAGCAGTGCAACTCCTGTTTTCAGAAGCAAATTCAAAAAGGTGTTGGTATTGCTGATTTAGAGGTGCTGTGTCATGTGCACACAAGCTAAACCCTGTAATTTATCTAAAGCAGACAATATGCATTTTCTTCAGATGAAGAATCTTTAGCTGACTACTCTGTTTCAACTGGCATCACCTTTAACACACCAGTTCAAAGACCTTCTGCTTGCACAAAAAGACCACACAGATTTTATTTCCTGTGCAGTACAACACACAGAGCCCAAGAGGCTTCTTATCAGGGCATAATTATTCCATACAGCCCACTGAACGCAGCGTGGTCAACAACACAGGCACCTTGCCACCTATTATGTGTTCATATTCCACATCATCACAGGCACCTTTTGGCCACAGTCATCCGGCCAGTCAGGGCACAAGTGATGGCAGATAATAGTGATCATAAAATGCTAATATAATTTAAGCTAAAAATGTAGTTGAAATGACTAAGCAGAGCTCCCCTATTTATTCAGCATCTTCCAATGATGTAAAATGCTGCAAACAATACATCAATGGTACTGAAAACAAGAGTTTGTGTTAAACATTGTATACAAAGTACCACGACTTGGTACCCATGGATCACTTCTATGCCCCAGCTCACTTACTTGAAAGCATTGACAGCCACTACTACTGGGACCCCGAACAGCCGTGCATTTTGGATTTGCTTGTTTAGGTTACTACAGCCTTTTGCCAACAGCTGAAGATTCTGTAAAGACAGCAGCGAGCAGGAAGCACATCGTATTGGGGGGTAAAATTTTTGTTCCCAATCCACTATGTCCACAGCTAATGATAAAACTATCAAAAAGGGAGTGAAACCACAAAGGGAAATCCCCAGTGCTGCTTTCTGAACAGCCCAGACCAGTGCTTGCTCTTGGGTGGAAGGCAGGAGAGGGAATGACTACTTCTAACAGTAAGTGGTTTCAGCTGCCAAACCAAAGCAAGAGTAATCACTTTTTATGTATTTTTTTTGTTATTATTAGTAAGTTAATACCCGTGCTCATTAATTCCCTACAGCAAAGCCTAATTTTCCTCTCTGACACATTCCTCTTTATGCATCAAATATCATTAGCAGTGAATTTCATGACACTTGTTTGAAGTCTGTGGCAACAGCTTTGGGTTTACATATATTTATGTTGTGCAGCACTATTCATGGAAATCCAGACATTTCATCCCTTCCTGTGCAAAGGATAATCCGGACAAAAGCTCCACAAGTAAAAAAGCTGCAGCAATGTAAAGACAATCAGACCAGCTATCCCCTTGTACACAGCCATTCAAGACACAAGGACAGAAACTGAGACTTCAGTTCACTTTCCACTCTGCTTGCAAAGGAGGGGGCAGGAGGAATAAACCCAGAAACTATTGCTGCTAAGAGAGTAATTAGAGAGGCACTCTGAATATTTTCAGACAGTATTTCAGCCAATCAATTACTCCATACTGAAAAGGTCAGGGGACACAAGAGTAGGTATTACTATGGAAAAACTGAGCACACAGACAAGTGCATGAGTTCAGGAGAAAAGAAGACGCTCTGAATGCTGAAGGCGAGGTCGAGTGCAATAAATTATGGAAAGAGCAGAGCCAAAGTAACCTCATAAAAAAAAAAAAAGATAATAAAAAGAGAACATCATTACAGTTTGCATGAGGAACTATCTCCCTGACAGCTAAAGAAATGACACACTAGCTACCCAGGCGTGCACTGCATGACAATATGGTGTCATGACTGCAGTTAGTCTGTCAACTGTCACAACAGCCAAGGAAGGTTACCTCTTCCATGTACTCCTTTGGTAATGGTACCCCAGCAGTGACCTGGGGAAAAGAAAAAAAGATGGAGCCTGTAAGATTTTTATCCATGACAGCAGTTCATGCTTGATTCGCATTCAACAGTATCAACATGTAACTTTCTACTCCAGGCTGAGCCTTTTTTCTAAGCAGAACATAAGAGAAAGAATAAAGACTGCAAGATGCACTCACAATACAAGAAATGACTGACTGTGGTAATATCACAGGTGGCCCAGCACACAAGCACTCCATTAGAACAGTAAAACAAACAGGTACACTCCTGTAAGATACTACAATGAAGCAACAGCGATGTATGGATTCTGCATATCTCAAGATAATTAAAATGACTGCACAACAAACCCTACAGGGCTTTAAGTGACTGGATCACAACAACACTACAGAATCACAAAAAGGTTTGGGTTGGAAAGGACTTAAAAGATCATCTAGTTCCAGCCTGCCATGGGCAGGAACTCCTTCCACTAGATCAGGTTGCTCAAAGCCCCATCCAGCTGTGCTTGGACTTGGACAGCCCCCTCAGGCCTAAAGAAAAACCTTGCCCAGTACTTACTGCAGGCCCTCCTCCATGCATTTTCAGAGCTCGGACAGTAGCAACCAACACCACCACGTGAGGTCGGAGACCAGAATAGCGGCACTTGATATTAAAGAATTTCTCCATGCCTATGTCTGCACCAAATCCTGCTTCCGTAACTAGCGTAGGAATGGAAAGAAAAGAAGCTTGTGAGAGGTCGCTGGGTGGAGAAATCACACTCTAATTATATACATCAGGAGGTTCTTTCAAGACAACAAAACCAAAACCAGTCATGATAAAAAAAGGCAGATCCCTCCCTGCAAAACAAACAAAAAGCCAACACACTTACCAACAAAACCATCTTTACCCACAAGCTTCAGTGCTATTTTGTCTGCCAACACTGAAGAATTTCCATGTGCGATATTGGCAAAAGGTCCAGCATGAACAAACACTGGAGTTCCCTAGAAAAGGGGTGGTGGGGTGGGGGAGAGAGAATCAGAGGGTACAATTTAGCAAATTGGCAGCATTTCAGGAGCTAAGTACTATGGTACCTGAAAGTAAAGAAAAATGCTTTTAGAAGACAGATCTTAAAGCCTTCTGATCAGGCACTTGTTATCAGTAGTAAGGACTACAGGGCAAACAGGATTATAATAATCTGTACAAGTGGAGATACTAATCCTCTTAGGAAAAGGATGGCTAAATCCCAGCAACTCTTTGCCACTCTCCTGCATCCACATCATTTAGATTCCCAAAATATTTCCTGTCACTAAAGACAACAGAATACAGGCACAGCAAAATTTAGTGCTTTGTGGCTCTAAGAATCACATATAGCAAGTGATCTATGCTCACCTCTAGTGTCTGCATGAGGTTTGGTTTAACAGCATCTTTCATCAAGACGGCCAGAGCACCAGTCACTCCCTAAAAGGAAAACAGGGCAATCAGTTTCCAGATGTACCGAGACCTTGAGACAGTTCCTTTGTGGGGTCAAGACCCTGCTTTTGTCTCAGTGAGCTTTCAGGAGCAGAACCAGCAGCCTGGATATAACTTAACTCCAGCCAGGGCAAGGTAGAATAATGACCTTTATATTCTCACAAGAGGATCTGTGTTTTCTGCTGAGGGCAGCTTCTTGGTTGTGACCTCACTTGGCCACCCCTTTGCAAGTGAAGGCATAAGGAACAATTGCTGTTTCAGTGCTAGAGCAAGGTTAGTAACAACAGCAGCAAGAGAGTAACTCGCAGGTATGTATGGGTCACTGGCACAAAGCAATGTTCTTAAGTTTTGCAGGTAGATTAGTCTTGGTTGGTTGTTTTTTCTCCTTCCTCCTCATTCATTTCAGCAACTAAGATCCACATACTGACCTTAAAATGTCATAACAAGCTGCTACATCCTGCTTAAGTCCCTTGCACAGAAATAACTTCTAAAGTAAATGTCTGTGCTCATGAGACACGACATTCATGAAAGGCAAACTCTGGAGCTCATGTTTCCTGTAAGGTGCAGCAATATACCCTGATGCAATTCTACTTCCTGGAAAGTGAAGGCTTGTGATTTCATCCACATCTGCTTTGGGAAGAGAAAATGGGGCTTTGGTCATCCTTGTGACTGATGCAGTCCAGTGGAAACCAATCTGGCTGTTACCCAGCATTTGCAAAAGTAACTAGAATTGCTCTCATGGGTACTGAGCCAAATGCTCACAGCAGTAATGAATACTTTGAACCATGATTTCTTTTTTCTTCCCTTTTAATTTCAATGGGATTGCAGCACTCAAGTGTATGAAAGACTTTTCTAAGGAGGCATTCACTGCTTAGTTGCATTAGTTTCAGTCTTGCCACATGAAGGCTTATTTAACATTTAATGGATAAGATTTAAACTTCAGTCATATTCAGAATAATGAAACTACAGAGCAAGATTTCCATGGTGACATTTCAGGCCTGTGCCACTCAGCAGCACTTCAATACATCCCATCTCAGTTTTTGATTCCACATTTCTTTGTGCCTCCTGGTAGTACACTCATGACATTGGTTAGATATAGCAAAAGGATCCAGACATCTTCCTGTGCCAGTCTGGTTTCTGCAGTCATCACACTTCTGCCTGCTTGAGGAGCATGTAACACAGTCCTAACAATGTAAACCAACAGCTTCCATCATTACAAACATAAAATGCTCAAGAGAACCTGTTGGACAGGTCAGATACAATCCTCCATTCCAAAGCTGCAATAGACAAAAATCACCAGATTTTTTAAAAAGTGGAAAAAAAAGTATCTTGAGATGAAAGACTTATCACCTGGATTTTATGTAAAACACAAAGCAACTCCCTACACAAGCACCAGCTGCCTCCGCTGCTGATGGGCAGCAGGAGAGAATCCTGTTTTCCCCAAAGAGAGTCTAACTTAGGTACTTAAGATTAAACAGGCAGCAGGCTAGCAGGAGGAATTAAAATCTCAAAGCCGCCTACAGAACTTTGGCACATGCCCTCCCTCATTCCCAACAAACGCCTCATATAAGGACACACAGATAAATGGTTCCCAGCCTAGATGTTTTCCCGCAAGGCCAAGCCACACTGCTAATCTACTGTTTCTTAGGCTTATCCTGGGAGGAAGCAAAACAAACAAACAAAAAATCCAAACATACAAGAAAATAAAAAACCCGCAGCGAGATAACAAGAGCTGGGAAAGACTCAGTGGTCTGTCCTGTCTTGCTGGAAACACAGGTCAGCTCGTGGATTCTTCTATCCCACTAAAAATGTTCATTCAGAAAACGCCATACAAATCTCATTAACACCACATCGTGCAAATCTGTAACTCTTGTCTTTTGCAAAGTAGGCTGTGCAGTCTCTACTGTACCGGACAACAGTACGCACTATCATATCTCTGGAGAGAAGTGCAACAGTCCAGAGCCTGTTCTCTATCTTGAGGCCAAGGGGCAGGGCACAGTTCACATATAGGGCTGAATTCCCCTCCCCTTCTCCAAACAGAATTGCCATCTTCAAAATGTTTATTGGAAGAAGTATCCGAGACACAGGCTATTCCCCTGAAACCATGTGGAGGCACTGTCTGGGAGAGTGCTAGATGACACTCCACAAACATGCTGAGAACTGTATTAATTATTGCATGGACAACTGCAACACAGTGCTGCAGTTTGCAACTGCTGCTTAGGACTGTGTTACATACCAGTAATAGACATCACCAGTGCTGCTACATTCACCTTTTCATGCAATGGAAATAAAGGATTGGTGTCCCTCATCAATGGCTGCCTTACAGAGTCCTTGTACTTTTTGCAAAGGGTTCAGTTTTTATAGTATTCACTGCCTCCCAGAATATTTCATCACCTGTAATTAAATTTGCACAAGGCTTTGTTCCTGCTCCATGTTTTCCTCACTCCAGGGAGCGTGGGAAACAGCATGGCCAGCAGGAAGCATTTTGAGTTCTTCTGATTCTTAAATACACTTTTTATGTAGAAGCCACCATGTAATTTCCCCATGAATTCCTATAGTCCTGGCTTCAACCTGACATGCAGCACTGGGACCTCCATCCCTGCCCAGGTCACACAGACACACACTCTCTGGGTAAGGTGCTCACCACACTGAAGTAAAAAACCTTCATTAACTGCAGGGGCTAAAATTTCATCTTTGATCTTCTATATGCTAATGTTTGGTTTTTTTTGTACAGAACTGTGTCTATGCTTTTCAGTCCAAGGACTTTAAGCAGCAATAGAAAAAAGCATTTAAGAATTGAATGACACTTACAAGGTCATCTGTTGTAACTGGCTCTCCTCTCTTGCTGGAAGCTACTACCATTCTACCCAGTCGCTTTTTCATATCATCCAACCCATCAGAGAGTGCGAGAACTGCCATGATTTCACTGCTCACTGTGATGTCAAACTGAGCCTGCAAGAGATGAATAAAGGTGAACTCATCAAGATTCACTAGTAGCAATCCCTACCTCCCAAAATTCTTGAAACAAGGTCAGCCATCACCATCATAACAACAACAAAATAATAATAAAAATAAACACAGGCATACAAATGTAACAGAAATGTAACAGAAAGACAAAGCATTACTCTCTGAACATACTGCATTTAATTTAGCCATTTCAAAATGGATTTTTTTTTTCCAAAATTAAGTAAAAACTACTTATGCCATTGCTATTACACAACTCTCTCCTGGCAGATACATTAGTGATTCATGTAAGAACACTTAACACTAACAAATTATATTTTTGAAGGCTGAGCTTACTAATTCATCTGACTATCACTAAACAGTGCAGTAAGTGACAAAAACAACAACCACCACCAAACCCAATCCCACCCAAAAAAA
>VWZY01009511.1:699066-722183 GCA_013399075.1 Chloroceryle aenea
AAAAAAAAAATCTATAGAAAATAGAATTCATGTGACATAATGCAGGCACCTCCATCGAAGCTAAGCACCCTAGGGACATTCCAAGTCAATAACAAGTAAGATCTTCTGAGCACAATTAATTTAAACTATTAATTTGACAGTTACTTAAGGGATAAGAGGAGTCACAGCCCAGATTGACTATTTTACTCCATTGATTATATAATGAATCTAGACAACAAGCTCAGACACTATGCCTAGTTTTGGCCAGATACATCCCACCCAAACTATCTTCAGTGGTGATGATCACCTATGGCCATGTATCACATTTAGAGGGCATTTGTGTACCACTGTTACTATACCACAGTCATCCCAGTTTGGGAAACCAACATTCAGGAAAGAACAGAGGAGGGAACCACATGGGTAGCAAATTTAACTGCATGGTTAAAGGGACTTTCTGCTTTCTCTTCATCAAGGTACTAGTAAAAGATGGAAGTATCTGGAGCTACAAACTTGCTTTAGAACCACATTTTTCAAAGTACTTTTTAAAACATGCAAGAAAAGGGAACAATTACCGTTCGCGAGAAGCCTTTTTCTGTTGGAGACTGTCCAATAGTGATTTTCCTAAGGAACCTGTCATTTGTATCCAGCACTGTGAGGAATGTAGAGAGAAAGGTGAGAAGTCACGTTGCAAGTCATAAGTCACATCTATTCCCTATGACAAATGCTCAGCTCAATCACTGAAGGAGAGGATGGCAGCTTGAAATACCATCCCCTCACAAAGAATGGCAAGTGCTACTCAGTGTGATTCCTCCCCAAAACTGAGCTGCAAAGAAGTTATTATACCCACAGTCATGTGCAGACCCTGCACTGCATCCAGAGAGAAACTACCTCCCTTTGTGTTTATTAACCACAAGCCCAAAGCTGCTCTGAAAAGCTGCTAGTATTATCCAGTTGCTTTTTCACCATTATTAGTCAATGTGAAATCAGGAAACTATTATAGCCAAAAAGAAATAAACCCATGATTTTGTAAATTAAGTGATAAAATAGTCAGATTCTGCCATTTAGTGAGAACAGCTTCACACAGCCCCATTAACTCAAATTACCTTGGAAACACAGACTATCAAACACTGGCTTAAATTGTCTGTTTCTTAATATTTGCTTGAAAAATTTAAAGTATTTTATAAAATATTTCCTATAAGGCAGACCACTTTAGCCCCATTACAGGTTTTGAAGCAAAGAAACAAGTTTTGGATAATACATTTCACATTGTTTCAGATCCCAAGAGCATTTATTAAAGTACAAAAAAAAGAGTCCATATTTGAATTTTCTTCTGCTAGTGAAATATTAAATCTGCCAGACCAGAGACTGATCTTACCTCCAGGTATCTTTAAAAACCTTTTAAAAATCTGGCCTTTGTTTGCTGTCAGTCCCCAACAGAGCAAGTGAGCAGATTAAAACTGAGTTTAATCCCTGAGCAGAACCCTCTCCTTGCTCACAGCACTTTCTCAGTCAGGTAAAAAAAGCTGTTGGCTACAGTTGCCAAACTCAACTCTCTCACTGACTGACAAATCCAGAAACACAAACTTGCACCAATTAGTACAGTCTTAATTTTTGTGAATTCAGAGCAGATCCAAGCCCCTGCATCAGACCCTTTAGAAGTAGGAACCCAGCTGTAGGCATCTATCCCACCAAATGCTCAGGAGAGGCCAGCCCTGCTCTTTCCCGTTTTCCCAGACAATACAGTTTCTGACACACTTGCAAACCTCTCTTTTGACACACACTTTGTTTCTTAATAATTCTGTCATTTAGTGCTCTTGTACCTCTTTGCCATGTTATGGTGCCTGGGTCAATGTCCAATCTCACAAATAATTTTACCTCTTCCTTTGTCAAAGTTGTAGGATCAGTTTTGTTAATGCCCAATTTCTATGGGAGGAAATGGCAAAAAAGAAAAGAAAAGAAAAGAAAAAAGTTATAATGAACACAGAAATGAACCTTTCACTACAGCAATGAGCCTTCAGGCAGCAGCACCTACATAAGCAGGAGGGGCTGCCTTTTTGGTGCCCCTTCTCCTAGACCCCAGATCAGGATATATCTGGAAGCAGAGCTCACTGCTGGCCAGCTAGTAAAAGGCAAGGCAGACAACAGAGCTCATTAGGGCAGGCTGTCACCAAGCTTTATGCGAGGCATCTACAGAAAGAGAGCAAGCTCTGCAGTTCCTTACATGCCTTGTTCTAATCATTAGTCTCACATGCTTACATCCATTTCTCATTAGTTTGCCGAGGGTCACTGCACACAGTCGCACGGATTTCAAGACACTGCTTTCAGCATGCTGGTTAGGCAGCACAAAGGGGGAATTAAACAATTCAGTCACAAGGCTGTCAGCATCCCAGAAAGCTGATCTTGAACATACTGAGCGGATGGGCAGTTTGCCAAGTTGCTTAATTGAGAGAAGAATTATCTCAAGAAGCCTGATGGAAGCACAAGCTCAGGAATAAGGGAAACAATTCAGTTGATTTATGAACGAGCAAGCTTGCTTTAATTAACTACACAGCTAAGTCGTATCTTTCTCCTGAAGAACAGCAGGGAAGAAGAAAGTCTGTTCTCTTCCTCTTCAAGCACATCATTTAGAAAAAAGAAATAAACAAACACACAGAGAAGATAGCATCTTTGTGGAGTATTAGCATCCTGTTCACATCTTGACATTTAATAACCAGGAAGGCGGCTGGGGTAGAGCTCTCTCAGCAGGCCATCAGAACACCAAGGAATGCAACACAGCCTCTTTGCTCAGCAGTGGAAGCAAACCACACATTCTCTGATGGTTGCGACGTTGTAGCTGATTAATAAATCAGGGTTTTATCTTCCTAAGTAGTCTGACTATTGCTCCTGACTTCTAAATGGGCAACTGATCCAATCTGAATACTGTACACAGAGGTTAGTACTTCGAAGGAGCTTGGCAGGCCCTGGACCATCCTCCTAGCTAGAAGGCCCAAACCCAGCACAAAACTATTCCTCCATTAATCCTCATTTTGGCCAAAATGAGGGACACATGCTAGTACACATTAACTTCAGAGCATGAGAGGGACTGTGGTCTGCTCATGGACTGTCACTCAATGACGCTATTCATCTAACTGGGAATTCTTCTCTGGGGAAGAGCAGACAGATATTCTTTCCATTTTCCCCTGTTTTCTCAATCTGGATAAGAAAATCCTCTACGTTCTCTTTTTTCCCTCAATTTAATAAATTGCCTTTTTTAATGCTGGGTCCTCTGTATAGCTGTGACACGGGAACTACTCACCTCTAGTTGTAACTGGGTGCAGAGTACAGAGGATCCTTTATTAAACAACGTTAAGGGCACTGAATTGACACTGCTAATAAAGGACACTAATCCCTTGGCCTCTTCCCACCATCTTACTGATACAGAATTTTATAAAATGAGTTGCATCAATGATTCTTTCCTTTGGGGCTGCATCTTACTGTTTTCTGTGCTGTAGGGCTACCACACTTGCACACACTTTATGGAAAAAAAATAAACGCCAGCACAACAATCTGTAGGACAACATGAGGGTTTCTGCAACCATGTTCTGCCCAAAGGATAAGCAAATGGAACAGAACCAGAAACCAATGTGAAACCAGTGACCTTACCTGTAGTCTTCGGATCTGAATGTCTGAGAACTTTCTAACACCGTTGACAGAAGGCACCAAACGGGTGTAGAGAGCCTTGCAGAATGAAACAGGTAGTTAATTAGCACTGCTGGCACACACAAAACATCTTGGCCAAAGTGGGCTGTGCTCAAATACATCAGAAAAAAGGACTGTACCTGGTCATTCTGAGTTAGCTCATGGAATATACGTGCATCGATAGCAGCAGCGACCAGGTTGTTGGCTGCAGTGATAGCATGGATGTCACCAGTGAGGTGAAGGTTAAACTAGAGGCAATAAAACATATCAGTTACCTCATCCTGCTGCAATTTTCATTTATTTCAATTCATCATAGACAGATGGAAAGAGAAGTATTAATAGGAATGTTAAAGTGGATGAGGGTGGAGGAGGAGAAGAGATTGCTCAGTGCAGTATGTGGAAGAGAGGAAAGAATTTCTCTAAAACAGAAAAATCCCTCCCCCACATTTATGTCATTTTACAAACTTCCAGAATGAAGCCTCCAAATAAAAAGGTGTTTTTTTCTTTTATCACAAGAACAGATCTTACAGGCTCCCTGACACTTAGAAGACCATGGTATGGCACATCTGCATCACTCCTCCTCCACCTTCCTTCTGACCCACTCCCATTATTTGCACAACAGGTTTCACACACACATTAGCTGAAGCTGCTGCTGCTCTCACAATGACATCTGAGCTAAACTGAAACTAGCAAGCTAGTGTAGTGCTGGCAGCGGAGCTGTGGTTGCACAGAGCTCTTCATAAGCTAACCACTCAAACACACAGTATCGTAGGCAGAGCTTGTAGACCACGTACTACACAGTGACACTGCTAGTAGTTTTCTTGGTTCTACCTCATTAAAAGATAGTTTGAGTGGGTTTGCCTACATGAGTTCTCTGGCTGCACTGCAGCTATACTGACAAATGGCTTGGGATATCTAGCTCACGTGACAAACTTGCACTATGGCAGGAGACTAAAAGGTGTGATTAAAGTGATCCTCTTCCTCTGGAGCAGAGAGGCAGAGGAAGACAGAAAGGGGACATTAAAAAAGGTAGTATGACAGAGAGCCCTTACAATACAATTGTTGAAGCCTTGCTACTGTGGTCTTAAAAACCAGATAGCTAAAAGTAGAATGCAGCTAGTCACGATGATTATGAATCCTGATTAGTAAATGCTAACTGTGAACTCATTCAACATACATGCAAAAGGAAGCAATTATTACTACCTCGGTTCTGCAGTATGAACATGGAAGTTTTCACTTGCTAATCTTTTCCTAGGATGAAAGAAAGCTGCATGCAGAAATATCAAGTGATGTATCAAGGTCATTATTGTAACTAGTGACTTCAGATAATCTCATTTTACAAGACATGCCTGGAATAAAACATCCCCACGAAACTGTGTGCATTTATACCATGAGGGTCACACTTGAAAGTCCTTCCTGTAAGTTTGGTTCCCAGAGTGGGGCTATTTCCCACTGCTGCACACAGTCAAGTGTTTTGACTCGTCTTACACTCCCAAAGAGGAGATTATTTTTCCTGTCAAGCCTGTGATTCACACATGTTCCTGGCACCTGACTAAATTAATATTCTGCCTTCTTAACACTTTTCTTTTATGGACTTGCTGCATCAATTGGGACAAACAGCCCTTTTGATAATTTCTGCTTTTCTTCCAAAAATTGCCCTCTGGCAATCCATGGTACATGAGACAAAAGGTAGAATTCTACAGGCAGTTACTTTGAGAGTTAAGAGAAGCATGAGAGCACGTGCTACACGTGCCTTTCAATTCCCTGCCCCCAGACACAGATTTTACTAGTTGCCAAGTCACGTCAGAAATATGCTGCAGTGCCAGTCCCCCACAGGCTGAGGTCTTAGCATTACTGATTCTCAACTTCTCTCTTCCCATGTCGTGTTAGTAATCTAAAACACAAGTACACCAAAACAGCTCACAGAAAGAGTCGGTGACCACTGCTGCTGACAGAACTACTTAATATGCTTCCAAAAAGTATTAAGTTATTATCATCTTCATTTCAGTGCTGGGAAAAAAAAAAAAGAGGCACAGAATGTACTTTGCTCAAGGGTACACAGCAATTCAAGGCAGAGATGGGGAGGGAACAGCAAAACTGGGAATTCCCAGTTCTATAAAACTCCCTAACCATTCAGACACCCTTCCGAAACAACCACAGAGTTTTTATTTATTTATTAAAATAAAGAATAATTAAAGCAAATAAATAAATAAAGCAGCTTTGCTGAAATCAAGCATCCAGTTCTTGGAAGTACTACACTGGACCACAAACAAAAGACTTTGTAAGGTATGTGACTGCAGTGTCTCTTCAAGGTCTGGGAGCTATGTGTGCAATGAGACTTTGTATGAAGAATTACCTCTTCCATGGGGATAACCTGACAGTAGCCACCACCTGCAGCTCCACCTACAGAGAGACAATAGTCAAAACCACACAAATAAAGGTGTCTCTAGCCCAGAGTGATATTACATGTGTTTGCTTAATAGCTTTAAGGAGGCAGCTGCTGTTGAGAAGCTTAATTTAAATCTCAGCAAAGCACTTAAAGACAACACTGAAGAACTTCAGGAAGATTTTTCTTTCTTAAAAAAAATGTAATTCTAACTGGGAATTATGTAAAGATACAATACAGCAGAATAAAATCTCTGAATGCCACCTTTCCCCATTTAGTCCATCTGCAAGCAACAGAACAGTTCATACCTTTTATACCAAAAGTTGGCCCCTGAGAAGGCTGCCGGACGCAGGCAAAGACATTTTGGTGAAGGTGTGCTCCTAAGGCTTGAACGAGACCAACAGTGGTGGTGCTTTTCCCCTCTCCCAGGGGAGTAGGAGTTATCCTGCAGTGAAAAAGCAGGACCAACACAATCAAACCCTTGTAGTGGGCAAGACTCAAAACACTTACAGGGATAAAAAAATGTCACCCAGGGATTGCAGTTAATGCCAATTCAAACTCTGGATTGGCTCAGACTTCAGTTAATCTTTATCAGTTCTTTATCAGATCAGCAGATTATCACATAACTGATGAGGACCATTCTCTGAAACAACCTGTTACTGTTGAAGGCAGGCTACTAGACTAGAAGAACTCTGACTACAATCCAGTCTGCCCCTCAAATGAAAATAATCTCCAGGGGAGAAATTTCAAACCACATTCCCACTATTTCCCCCAAGAGATGAATCTATTTCCCAAATCCCTATATTTTCAGAATGTGATTTACTAGAACCCAGAGCACCCCATACAGTCACCTTGCCAGAAGACAATGACAAACCATACTAACAAAATTTCTTTTCACCTTGACATCACGTAAGCGATGCCTCAGTTGAGGAAGTACCTACCCAGTAACAACAACGTATTTGCCATCTGGCTGGTTCTTCAGCCGTTGCAGAGCTGACAGATGAACCTTGGCTTTAGTTTGGCCGTAGAGCTCCAGTTCATCAGGGAGCAGGCCAACTTCTTGTGCAACTTGAGCAATGGACTTGGGTAAGCAAGACTGCGATATTTCAATATCACTGAAAGAAAGAGAGCAAAGTCAACTTGTACGTCAAAGACTTCTCTCAAATTCCCCACTTCTGGATGGCATAATCTGCAGACATCTATATTGTATAGGAAGCTTTAACCCCTCCTAGATAAATACATCAATCCCACTGGTATTTGCTACATATTCCCAGAGACATATCTTCAATAGACATATCCTCAGAGTCGCCCTGTGTTTTTTTCACTCCCTTAGTTAGGAAGGGCTCACAGAATCAGAGAATGGCAGGGGTTGGAAGGGACCTCTGGAGATCACGGAGTCCAACGTTCCTGACAGAGCAGGAAAACCCAGGGTAGGCCACAAAGAACAGATCCAGGTGGGTCTTCAAAGTCTCTAGAGGAGACTCCACGACCTATCTAGGCAGCCTGTTCCAGGGCTCTGTCACCCTCACAGTAGAGAAGCTTTTCCTCATGTAGAAAAAGGTGGAACTTCCTATGTTCCAGTTTGTGACCACTGTGCCTTATCCTACCACAGGACACCACTGAGAAGAGCCTGGCCCCTTCTACTTGACACCCACCCTTCAGATATTTGTAAACTTATTAACATCCCCTCTGTATTCTCTTCTCCAGACTAACCAGGCCCTGGTCTCTCAGCCTTTCCTCATAAGAGAGATGTTGCAATCCCTTAACCACCTTCTTAGCCTCTGTTAGACTCTCTGGTATTTCCCTGTACCTTTCTCTTTACTTCTCTCCAAATTTCAGTGACAGCTATAGTCTATATGCAGATATGGCCCATATTACACAAAGCTCAGAACAGAAGTGAATACATGAATACTGCATGAATACTGCCACTGCCTTCATTTGAAATCGTTACCTTGGAACGGGCGTCTTTAGCGTAAGCTGGTTATAATGGATGTTCCATTTTCCAGGCTGGAACTTCTCCAGGAAACGCTGTGCACTCTCCACTGTGCTCTAAAAATGAGCATGAGAATGCATTATAGCAACCACCATTCCATGAACCATGCCAGTTAACAAAGACTCAGAAAGGTTTTCCCCTCCCATCTGTTTCAGTTTGGGATGAATACAAAGTGATTTGATTAAAGCATTTGCTAACAATCCAGTATGAGATTCTCCCTGTAGTTTTCTTATAAAGAAAACCTCACTGTATCTTATCTATCATCTATCCATTTATCTTTCAGTGTGCTGGATTTTTGGGGGTGTTCTGTGCCTGCAGGGTTTCTTAAGCAAAGCAGGGAACTAGCTTATACTGTTACTCTCCTTTTTATCCAGTCACTCTATGGATAGATTTAGAATTGCAGCCAGAGAATTGTAAGACAAGTCCATTTCTCACTGTTCTGAGAAACCACATCCAAAAACATCCCACCCCAAATAACAACAAAACACACACACACACANTTCTGTGCCTGCAGGGTTGCTGAAGCAAAGCAGTGAACTAGCTTATACTGTTACTCTCCTTTTTATCCAGTCACTCTATGGATAGATTTAGAATTGCAGCCAGAGAATTGTAAGACAAGTCCATTTCTCACTGTTCTGAGAAACCACATCCAAAAACATCCCACCCCAAATAACAACAAAACACACACACACACAAAAACCCAAACAACTAAAAAACACCCCACCCTCTGTCCTAACATTCTATTAAGGTCCATCCACTCCATCACTTAATTAAATCCAAATTGTTCAGACTAGAAGTTGGAAGATCTCTGCAAGAAGGAAGCACCAATTGCTTTGGTAGGGTGCTTATGATCATCAGCAACATACCCCAAAGGCAACTGCAGAGGAGATGACCAGCAGTCTCTCAGTCTGGTCACGTACCTGCATTAACATGGCCACAGTCATAGGTCCAACGCCACCAGGAACTGGGGTGATGTAGGAAGCTTTTTCCTTTGCTGTATTGTATGCCACATCTCCTACAACTCTCTTTCCGCTGGCCTTTGTGCTGTCTGGGGATTTAAACAAAAAAGTAAATTATGCACCACATTTCACCAAGACAACAGAGAAGGCAGCACTGACTGAAGCTGAAGTCTCTTTCTCTGCTGGAGCAAACAAAACAGAAGCCAAGTATGCATGAAAGAAAGCAAAGATGTTAAAACAACGTCAGAAGGTGAAGCTGTTATCATCATACTTCAAAGAGCATCAACAGCTCATGCAAAACATCTTCCCATTAAGTGCTGTTTATCCTCAGCCAGATGGATCCTTTTCTTGAGGATGAAAGTATCATCCTCAGTGGCACATGGCCCACTCCAACACAGATGCATGGGGACCAAAGCACGGACTAAGTCCTACATCTGTGGAATAATATAAAAACCAACAATCTCTTCTCCCCAAAATGGGAATTGTCGTCACCTGAACCATCTTCTCACAGTCCCTGCTGTTGTGTATATCCTTCCAATTTGAAGGAGATATAAACCAGTGGTCTAGCAGAAGTGAGAGAAGCAGCACAGCTGCTTTTTTNGGCGTCTTTAGCGTAAGCTGGTTATAATGGATGTTCCATTTTCCAGGCTGGAACTTCTCCAGGAAACGCTGTGCACTCTCCACTGTGCTCTAAAAATGAGCATGAGAATGCATTATAGCAACCACCATTCCATGAACCATGCCAGTTAACAAAGACTCAGAAAGGTTTTCCCCTCCCATCTGTTTCAGTTTGGGATGAATACAAAGTGATTTGATTAAAGCATTTGCTAACAATCCAGTATGAGATTCTCCCTGTAGTTTTCTTATAAAGAAAACCTCACTGTATCTTATCTATCATCTATCCATTTATCTTTCAGTGTGCTGGATTTTTGGGGGTGTTCTGTGCCTGCAGGGTTTCTTAAGCAAAGCAGGGAACTAGCTTATACTGTTACTCTCCTTTTTATCCAGTCACTCTATGGATAGATTTAGAATTGCAGCCAGAGAATTGTAAGACAAGTCCATTTCTCACTGTTCTGAGAAACCACATCCAAAAACATCCCACCCCAAATAACAACAAAACACACACACACACAAAAACCCAAACAACTAAAAAACACCCCACCCTCTGTCCTAACGTTCTATTAAGGTCCATCCACTCCATCACTTAATTAAATCCAAATTGTTCAGACTAGAAGTTGGAAGATCTCTGCAAGAAGGAAGCACCAATTGCTTTGGTAGGGTGCTTATGATCATCAGCAACATACCCCAAAGGCAACTGCAGAGGAGATGACCAGCAGTCTCTCAGTCTGGTCACGTACCTGCATTAACATGGCCACAGTCATAGGTCCAACGCCACCAGGAACTGGGGTGATGTAGGAAGCTTTTTCCTTTGCTGTATTGTATGCCACATCTCCTACAACTCTCTTTCCGCTGGCCTTTGTGCTGTCTGGGGATTTAAACAAAAAAGTAAATTATGCACCACATTTCACCAAGACAACAGAGAAGGCAGCACTGACTGAAGCTGAAGTCTCTTTCTCTGCTGGAGCAAACAAAACAGAAGCCAAGTATGCATGAAAGAAAGCAAAGATGTTAAAACAACGTCAGAAGGTGAAGCTGTTATCATCATACTTCAAAGAGCATCAACAGCTCATGCAAAACATCTTCCCATTAAGTGCTGTTTATCCTCAGCCAGATGGATCCTTTTCTTGAGGATGAAAGTATCATCCTCAGTGGCACATGGCCCACTCCAACACAGATGCATGGGGACCAAAGCACGGACTAAGTCCTACATCTGTGGAATAATATAAAAACCAACAATCTCTTCTCCCCAAAATGGGAATTGTCGTCACCTGAACCATCTTCTCACAGTCCCTGCTGTTGTGTATATCCTTCCAATTTGAAGGAGATATAAACCAGTGGTCTAGCAGAAGTGAGAGAAGCAGCACAGCTGCTTTTTTCCCAAACCCCCAGGTCTACATTTTCTCTATTCTATTTTGGAGGACATCTCGGCCTTATTATTGAATGAAGTCTCCTGCATTTACAGAAACTGAAGACAGAAAGTGCTGAGCTTCTCAATTGCTCATTGCCATTCTCATGATGGACCAGTAAATAACACAATTCACAGAGATCAGAATCTTGTCAAAACAAACTTCACAGGTGGCTTTAAGAGAGCTCCAGTAGAAAAATCTCCTTTCTCTCTGGCATAAAATTGCTGTATCCTGCTGCACTACATGACCTGACAATTCAGAAGCAGATACAGCACTTCTCACACACACCCCACACCCCCCAGTGGTGACCTTTAAGCTCTCCCATAAAGAGAGAAAAAGACAAAATGCATGCGATAGCTGGTGTGGTCATCTAAAGAACTCACTGATTATAGACACACCATACAAAAAACACAACCAAAAAAATAAAACAAAACCAAAAAACAAACCCCCCAGTTTCTTGTGGAGTGGCAGATCCTCATTTCAGATATGAGGACTCTAGGGAACCTTTTAAGCAGTGTGAAAAACCTGAAGATAAATTTTAGTGTTGTTACACTGAAATATACTGCATACATTTGGACAGAAAACCACAATAACTTTAATACACATTTGGTGAGGGGGAGGAATGGAAGAGAAACCAAACTCCTAAACTGATTATGTTAAAACAAAAGAGGGAACAAAAGCAGCTCCTGCCAACACTAATTTTTAGCTGCATTGTTACTGACAATTAGCAGCTTGGATGTATTGCTGTGTTTGTGTTTTAAGCAATGTTTCTTCTCTCTAAAATTGAATGCCTGAACAACATCCCAGCTGTTAAACAATGTTTCTACAGCCACTATCAGCTTTGATGCCTGAACTGGAGATCAATCTGGACTTCCAGCCTAGAAGCCAGTTTAATTAAGGTTGCAAAAGGCAAATATCATATTTTCTTCCAAGGATGCCAAGCAGGCTTACCAGTCACCCTGGTCAGGAAGACTCTGAGACCAGAAATGAGGAAAACAAGAGATGAATTAGGAACTCCAAACAGCCTGATCTGTTACACAGACACAGTGACGTGCCAAACAACCCAGTCCTGCCTGCACTGCTCTCTTTTCCAGTAGCAGAACAATTTCTACAGGCCCAAAATGAGACACTGAGAATATTTGCTGGACCACCCCTCCAACCACAACAGTGGTGACAAAGACAAATACAATCCAGTTTGGAAAGGAAGACACACTTGTCTACACTAATAAAGGTTTCAGAAGATCCTCTCCTCCCCTCTCTCTACCTGGAGACTTGGAAGAAATTCTGGGGTTTTTATAAGCAAAAGAAACAAAGCATTGAGATCAGCTGTTCTGAAGCTATTAATCTTTATCTGAAGTTCAGGTGTCATACACATAACACACAGCCTTATGTGCCTAAACTGTCTAGGCTAGGCTCCAAAATGGCAGCTCTGGGAATACACAGGCACAACAGTTCAATTTACATGGTGCTACATGGCTAGAACTTTTTTTAAACTCCAGCTTGGCAAACCTGCATGAAGTACATGTCCTGACAGGTCAAATCATTTGGGACTTCCATGTACAGGGCTCCTCAAATTGCAAAGAATAGGTATAGCCAGAGACTGTCACATTCTCCAGCTGCCACCCCATCTATACCTCGGAGGTACTTAGCTAGGTGCACGTACATCTATAGTAAGGATGTATGGCCACTGTGCTATTTCTCCCCCATCCACCTTCAAAGCACCACCACAGCTAGCAGCATATTCTATCTGTAGTGATGTAGCTGGAGAAGCCTGCAAACTAGCTGATGTTCTTTCTGTAGCACTGCAATTCCTACAGTTCTCTCTGCTTTCCCAAAGGATTAATCTGAAAACTTTTTCACAACCTATCAGAAGGAAAACTCAGCAGCTTTAGAAAAACATTAAAAAAAGTCTGTGACATCCATCATTTTGAAACCTGACAATTTCTATGTACTCTACCAAGCTCTGATTACCAAGCCTCCCAGCACCATTAAGCATACTGCTGTGCCACTGGCTGGGCTGGGTGTTGCAGAACCTCAGACCTCGGTGCACCACCCAAAGCAGACGAATGGCAACGAAACAGGGATGTGTCCTCTGAGATGCAGTTCACATTAAGCCTGAAACAAAGCTCGTGCCATCAGTGTCAGAAACACATGGTAGTTTTATTTGCACCATGTTAGTCAGGGACACTCTAAGCCATTCTGTCTCATGCAGATCAGCAGCGATCTTGGGTGTTTTGGCAAATTGCCTCAGTTTGGGTGTCTTGGCACAAATACATCAAGCAACAAACAGCAACAGCAGATGACTTTTTAATTAAAGAGAAGACCAATGTTTTTAAATGCAACTCAGTGTCATCTTTGAGGAACAAGACTGCCGAACAGAAATTTCTTTACCTTCCATTAAATAATGGCAACAAAATGACTGATTAATTATGAAAACTACCTTTTAAAAGCCTTGTGGGTGTAGCACAGAGATAGTTGGATGATGACTAATTTTCCGTATCATTCAATATCTGTAATTTGGATTTAAAATGAGATGAAAACAGAAATTGCCAGACTGTCTGTTCCTCCTTTGTAAGGAAGGAGTAGCTAAGTGAAACGCTACCCTAAAAATCCCTGATGTTAAAGTGCTTTACTCGTGCCAGAGCCACTGTCACCAATACTCTTGGCAGAAGCTGCTTTGTTTTGGGACAACACTGCTCAAGCCTGGGAAGTTAATGTTGAGACTCAACAAATCCACAGCTGCTTTAAGAGACTGCTTGTCATTTATGCATTTCAAACACAACAGCTTAATCAGACCTAACTGCAAAGTAATGACAATAGGGCTGTGTGCTCACAAGTGACAACAGCAGCCACATTTGGTATCTAATTGGAGAAAATTACGCGGATATTCTCTTGTAATATTTCCCAGGCCTTCTCTTTCCTCTACTGATCATCAGCATCATTGAAGGCAGAAACAAAACGGCCACTGATCTGCTTTAGGACACTACTTCAGGGAAATCTTTTTTTATTCTGACATCTTCAGAGGTAGCTGACAGACTTAAGAATCCACATTCACTAGAAACACCAGGGAAACAGTATCCATGTACTTAGCAACTGCATTTATATATAAATAAACACATCCCCATTCTTTATACATTACCCACGCACCTGGCACATGGTTAATTCCACAATCTATTACGATGGCACCAGGTTTGATCCATTCACCTTTTACCATTTCAGCTTTACCAGCTGCAACCACCAGGATATCAGCTTTACCAACCTATAAAAACAAGTCAAGTTAACAATACTGTATCACACCAGCAGTGAAAAAAACACAGAGCTGCTTAAAAAGCAACTTAGATTAGCTTCAATGGCAGTGAAACTGTGTGCTCACCCATTGCCACGAGGGATGGAAAGGCACTGTCAGCAATTAAAAGCAGCTAGTAGATCCTTAGCAAGGAAAAATTCCTTCAGCCAGAAATAATGACCTGTTTTTCACATTCCTAACTGGAACTGCTGCTGGTCAACACTTCACAACCTCCTCTGAACACCTCCGTGATTCCCAAGTGGATTGTACAGACTAGTTATAGATAAAGCCTTCTGCATACTCTCCTCTTACTCCCTTCAAATGTCCCTGTATATTCTGCTGCTCTTTTCAGTGCTGGAAATATACCCAGCACTCTGATCAGACAGCAGCCAAGAACAACTTCTGCACAGAACTGCAAGAGGCACTTCCCTCATGGCAGCACTCTCCTGAGGTTTTACATCCAGGATTGTGTAAAATGCAACACCAGGGCAAGCTGACTGTAATTCAGAACTAATATTTGTTCAGACAGTACTCAGCAAATTTGACAGATCTGGTCACAAAGATGGTGCTAGAGACTCCTGACTGAAGCTTGCTGTCGGTTCTTGCACTGCTTCATTCACACTTGCTTAGGAAGCTGCTATCCCCTGGAACTTCTGCTTTAAATCTTCAAGGGAGATAAACTATTTTTAAGATTTCATTAAGAATTAGCACTTCAATTGTTAATCAACCTAATGACAGTCTTATTGAACAGCACTTAACGGCATGAAGCATTGCAGTGTTTCTGATCTCTGTGAGTTATACTCAAATACACCTACCCCCTTTTCAGCTTTAATACTTGCCTACAGAGCCTGGCAGTGTTGATTGCTCTACAAAATCCAAGTAGGTGGCAGCACAGCAACACACTATTTCTGTCACTCTCACTGCTAAAGAGGAAAATGGTACCAACTCCCAATCATAGCAAATAGAGTGGAAAAAAACTCAAACCCATGGAGAACATATTTGGTCTACCATTTCCCAGCCATTAAAGCAAAATACTACTTGGCCTTGTTTTGGGGAAAGAAAACAAAANATATGCTGCCCTGCAGGGCACTACCTGGAGATTAGGCAGGGATGATTAATTTCTCATCACTTGCCCCAGAAAAACAAAGCAAGTAATTTTATTGTTATAATTAAAGCCCATACCTCCTCAGCCAGTGTAGAGGTTTTTGAATGGCAAGTGGTTACTGTTGCGTGATTCCAGAGCAGCAGGTCATGCATGGGAGCACCAACAATCTTACTGCGACCAACCACTACAGCTCTTTTCCCTGCAACCTGAACACCTGCATCACAGAAAGTAAAAATAGTCATTGTGCATTCTACTACAATCTAACTCAAAAGGGCTCTGCAGTCTTTTGTCAGTTTAAGTGTGGCTTTGGTACTTCAGGATACTGGTTCTCTTCTGGGTTGTGTGTGATAGTGAACTGGAGATGGGTGGGGGAAAGGAAGGACCATTCTAAGACAAGTTATTTTACTAACTGAAAAGGCAGAGATGAAATGTGGCATTTCAACAGAGGTTTCGATGTGAAACACAGCCTTGCAGTGTGCATAATTTCTCCTTTTACCGAGGACTACTGTGTTCATGAATAGTGGTTGGAAACCTCCTTACCTGTTTGCCTGATAAGTTCCATGCATCCTTTTGGTGTACAGGGAATAAAGCAGTCTCCAAGGTCCCCTCTAGAGAGTTTCCCAGCATTGATGCTACTTAAGCTGCATTTTGAAAGAATAAAGGCCATGTAAGACTCCCAGCCTCATATTACCATTCAAAAAAGGTGTCTTTCTGGAGTAGCTGTCATGCCCTCCAGGGGTGAAGTCAGTTTACCCATCTACATCCTTCTCAGGTGCAACAGCATTGGTTATTTTTTCTGTATTGATGGGTTTATCAGAGTCAAGTGGCAGCTGCACTATAAAGCCATGAACAGCAGGGTCTCCATTCAAAGAGGCAATGCACTTGAGGACCTACAAGTAAAGACCAAAAACCTAAGAGGCTTATAAACTGAAATATGACTGATGCAAAGGAAAAAGCATAAATCCTATCTGGATTGAAAGATAAACACAATATACTTAGTTTTTCTACCCACAGGTATAAATTACTCACTTTTTTAATTTTTTAGAAAAACACCTGTTAAAGTCTCTTAATTTTACATAGTAGTGTTTTAGTTTTCTTTTAAAAATAAACCAAAAACACCCACTCAGCAGGCTCCAGTTCTTTTTTTCATGAGTTAATATCTATGGGCAAGTAGTCTCTTTTTGTCTAAGATGAGAGGGCAAATGCAAGTTCAACTTTTGAGCTCAGAATCAAAGTTGTAGACAGCAATGAAAAAATATTTATTACTTACATCAGCTTCTGTTGCTGTGTTTGGCAGTTTTATGTGATTGGCATTGATCCCAATCTGAAAATAAGAATAGCAACAGATTATTGGATTTCTGAATTGACATTAGAGACTGAACTGTCTACCTCAAGTCCAGCCCAGCCACAGCTACATTCTGCCACATCTCCCAGGTCTATCTCCTGTTGCTGTTGTTGCAGTCCTATTATTCAGAAATAACATCAGTGAAAGAGAAGAAAGATTAGTGCTTTGCCTACTTAGATTAGTCCATACTTCAACTGTCCTATTCACCTCTTGACATGAGCATCATCTTGGCTTGACAGCATATTGCCTTGAAATGCCCACAAAGATTCCAGGTATCACCTAGGGACACAGGGACTCATCTATGTTTCCATCCCTGCTCTAACACGTAACGTGCTGCTTGATGACAGATGCAAGGCAACTGCAGGTACAAGACATTCAGGGAAGGGAAGTGCATGGCCACAGGTCAGGAAAGACAGAGCATCAGCACTTCAGACATGTATAACCTAGGAGAGGATCACACAGGAGTGGCACCAACCCACGCTGTTGTTACTGGAGCACCCACTGGGCTGTCGGGTTACACACCTGTATTACTCCCCGTATCGAGGAATTCAGGCCTACACATTTCTCCAATATGGGTGAAGTTTGGACAAAACTATTTGATTTGCATCTGTTTTTTCACATTCAGATTTGACCTACCGTAGGAGGACAAAAATGAGTATTAAGAGTTTGTGCATTACCTCAGCAGCAGCCTTCAGCTTCATATTAATGTAGAGGTTCGAATCATCCCGATTTCCAACCTAAGGTTGAAAAGACAGTTGAGTCACTCTGCAGAGATCCAGTCACAGGCTGTGATGGGCTTAACCCTTGGCTTCCTTTGAGCTACAGTGAGGAAGCAGAGGAATTCCTGAATAACTGTAAAACACACTGATAGAGGCTGTAAGTAGCTGGAGCCAATGACAAGTATTCTTTCAAGTAAGAGGCAGCTGAAGACAAATTGATCTCCTGCAGAAACACTATTTACACCTGTTGAAAAACCTTAGAAACACAGTGCCCTCCAAAGCAGAAAATACTGCCTGCCATCCCAGCTGAGAAAGTTAAATCTCTAGCTGATTAAGAGGATCAGCAGGTGCTGATAACATCCAATTATCTGACTAAGGCTTTCAAAAAGTTGGGCCTCTTTGATATCCAGGAATCTTAATTATAAGCACATACATGTGCCTTGATGGAGAAATTTCTTCCACTGCTCCTTTGTACCTTGAGAATTTTCCTTACAAGGAAAAAAATCAACAGAACAAGAACAAAGTGATGCACAAAGAGAAAGCAGTGAGTGGAACACATGCCTCTAGCTTTTGGCAGTACTGGGTGATTACAGTATAACAGCATTTCAGAAGGTTGCTTGCAACATCCAGTATGCTCTGTTAAAGGTAATAATCCTTGTGACCATAATAAAATGGACAAGAAATATGGAAAAGCTGATAAGCAAACTCTTTTTTCCCCCCTGATACTTGGGATCCATCCCTGGTTCTCACATAGTTTACAAACTGCCTGCCTTTAAGGTCTGCTGGTCTTAGGAAAAGGTATGCCTCATACAGGGAGCAAATGAGGAAAGCGAGTAGGTATCAGGAGATGTCAGCAGACTGCATATCCTGTGGAATGAGGATATTCCTGACTACAGGACAAGGAAAAAAAAAACAACAACAAAAAAAGTAGTTGACTTATTCTTTGAGCTCAGAGGACACCAGATACCCCTCAAGAGCACATACTGTGTGGGGTGCTACATATCAGAAACAGTGAGTTGTCCTGACCTAACTTAAAAACAGAAAGATGAAGTGTATTAGTATTAGGAGATGAACTCCAAGTCCAGACTGCTGGCATACAAAAGTGTCAAAGAGCAAAAAGTTTGTAAAGGCCTGTGAGACACCCCAGGATTGAAGAGGACACATGTCAACTAAGAAAAAACTCCAGTTACACCAGAAGACTGCAGTTTTGGAAGCCAATTTACAAGGTCAGCAGTTTGGCAACTTCCATCAAAGCATCCCGTACTAAATTTTAAATAGAAGACCATTCTCCTTCTTTCTAAACACCTGAAGACAAGTGTGCTGTAGAGATGATCTTCTTAAAGCTAATGGAAAACTAGAAAAAAAACCAACCCACAGATTTGTTCCTGGCACTGAAGAGGAGCATGATCTGTGTGTACTACAGTGATCTTAGCACTGGAATCCAGAGACGGGCACCAAGAGCCCTTCAGGAGCCCAAAATACCGGATAAGAACAGAAGCCACTGCTCTAATCAGCCACTTCCAGACCATCATTCTTTGTGGCCACACAGTTCCTTCCTGTCACATGACATTTGCTACTGCCAGTTGAAGTCTGGAGACTTGGAATAGAGCCTGTGAGTGCTGCTCTTTCTTAATAGGCAAGAAGACCACTTTGACCATTTCATAAACCTAATGTTCAAACAGAGAACTGCAAAGGTTGAATGAAAGAAGAAAATCCAACCAACCAACGTCACAGAACTGTGTTACCAGCCCACAGGGAACTGGGCTCTTTTGTTCCATTTAAACTGTTACCATTTGCAAGTGTACTGGGTCTGACTGAGCTGGAGTTAATTTTCCCCATAGCAGCACAGCCCTCCCAGTGATGTGCTTTGCACTGAGAGCTGGAGAGGTGCTGATAACACCCCCGTGTTGTGGCTACTGCTGGGCAGGGCTCGCACAGCACCAAGGCTGGTTTTCAACATTTCCCCTGCAGTGGGATGGGGCGGACAAGACCCAGGAAAGGGAGGAGATTGGCATGTGCTCTGGAGCAACTGCTGTGCGTTTGGAGCCTTGCTTCCTGAAAAGGGGCCAGGCATATCTTGCTGGTGAGAAGTAGAGATTAAATCTTTGTTTTCTTTTGCTTCCATGCGTGGCATTGCTTTGCTTCTTCATTAAACTGCTTTTGTCTTAGCCCACGAGTTTCATCTTATTTTTCTTCCCCCTAGTCCAGCCAAGAGGAGAGGGAGAAGTGACAGAGCAGCTCAGTGGGCACCTGGCGTCCAGCAGATGTCAAACCACCCACAGCAAGTCAGCTTTGATGAAGCTCATCGGTTGTGCACTTTACCACTGCAAAGCAACACAGATTTTCTGTAGCTGTCATTAAAGAAAACAATACCTGTAAAATTGCGAGTCCTGGTCTGAAGCCTGGGTATTTCTCTTTCATCTCAATAACTTGGTTCTTTAGTCTCTCTCTCACTTGTCTGAAGGGTGGGAGAAAAACAGAAAAAACAAGATAAAAGTTAACCAAGGTGCTGAATTTTCATACAGTGATTAAGTCAGAAGTTAAAAAGATGGCAGATGGGCAGACTGACAAACACGCCAAACACATACTTATAGCCCATGCACACAAGTCCCAGCAATCTCCGAATAAGATTAATGTCCGTAAGTCACTACGACACTCTGGAAGTTTCATTAAAGCTTTAAAAAAAAAAATTTTTAAAATTTAAGTCCACATTGTGCATCTTTGCCCTTCTGTTCATGGTCTCATAGTATACAAGGGTAAAACTAGGTACGAATTTGTTGTACCCATCTGATGGGCTCAAGGCACTGGAAGGAGGCTGTGGCACTTCGCTGCAAATGCAGGAGATACTCAAGAGGCAAAAGGTAAACAAACCTCACAGGAAACTGGAGGCTTGACAGATCTGTCCTCCTCCAGCCTGTGTAACACCTACTGTTCTCAAAGATGAGAAGGTGCTACCATCACACCTAACAAACCTGCCTGGGCTAAATCAGCCTACCTACCATTTAAAACACAGATGATCTTTGTCTCATCTACCCTCAAATCAGTGCCACAAGGTCTGCTACTTCCCAAGCGGAACCAGACTTCCTAGACTGGAGGAGGTGTTGTTCATTAAAAATCTGAGCAGCAAGGGTACAGGGACAGAGCAAGTAGCCAATGCCAGCTGGGAGGCTGCAAATCCTGCCACAAAGGGAAATTCCCAGATGACAGATAGCCAGTGAAGCCAGCTCTACCCTGCAACTATAAGCTCAAAACCTGAAATGCCAGAGGCAAGAAGGAAAATGGGAGCAGCAGCACTGATCCCAGAGGATGGCTGCAGTTGGCCCAGTCAGAAGCAGCCCTGAGGCTGTTCTAAGTCTCATCTTAGGGGAATTGTGCAGCCTCCTGCTCCATCCCAAGTCATCCATCTCTCCTCCTGAATCCTAAATCACATGGTCAGAGTTCTGTTGTATCTGAGGTGTGGGTTCGGAGTATTATAGGTGTTTGTCTCTGGCCAAGATGTTCTAAGTCTTAACAAGCTTTGGTAAAAGAGATTCTTTTCAATTTTATTTAAGAAATAGTAGCTCCTATTCTTCCTTTAGCTACGACCTCTCTACAAGGCTTGACATAAAGACTGGCTTGCTGTGACACTGTTTTCTGAACTCAGCAGCCCTGTCCTCATTTCATGATGAAGTGACAAAAAGTTGATCTGCTGAGAGGCAAAATCACCAACCGCCTCTCCTTACACTCCAGCTGTAAACCCCTACAAAAGGCACCAAATCCACAGCTGCAGAGGCAACAGGGCCTGAGCTCATGAGCAGCCCATAACAACGACGCAACAGTCTTAAGGAGTGTCAGAAAGCCACTGTGCGTGGCCTCCAAGTGGGTGCTGTGGGCCAGTCTTCTGGGGAGCTGTTTCTGAGAACAGCCTCCTGTATTCCAGAAAGGAAAACACAGCACTGTTTTGTGGCCTGCAAACAAAAGTATTATAATTTATGACACAGTAAAACCCTCATAAGGGACAGTCAACTGGCAAGGGTCACAGGTCTGGGTTTTTACTCTTAATCCAGTCTTCTCAGTGGAGGAGAAACAAGCCCACTCACGAGTCTCATTTTCCTCTGTGAGTGTGTGCTTTCATGCCCAGCAGCCATCACCGTTCACATCTTATATTGCTGACATCTTCTGTAATTAGGCACCAGCTCACTTCCCCTTCAGCTACGGAACAAAGGTAACGCACACAAAGTGGTGCTGCCAGAGCCAATTTGCTTCAGGAGCCTTGAAACAAGAAATCACTTGTTAGACAGCCACCTAGTGTTAAGTACCACTGCTCTCTAGTTACCACAAAAGCCACGGGTACAACGGTTTGAGAGAAAATTAAGAAATAAAAAAAAAATCTGAAATCCTCATCTTTTGCTCTGCAGACTTACAAACACCAAATAACCTTTGAAGCCAGCAGCTATTTCGTAATACAGCTTTCAAAGTTCTATTGTGGACTTTAGATCTTCACAAGATAAAAGTTCATAATGATAAATTAAAACCACTTATCACCTGTGTGAAAACACTTTTAAGTCTTCAAACATAAATTTGCAACTGTACATGGCTGTTCCTCCAAAAGCCCTCCCTGTGATGCCAAGACCTCTCCTGTGCC
Source organism: Chloroceryle aenea (assembly GCA_013399075.1). Lineage (NCBI taxonomy): Eukaryota > Metazoa > Chordata > Aves > Coraciiformes > Cerylidae > Chloroceryle > Chloroceryle aenea. The sequence continues at coordinate 721,168 of VWZY01009511.1, forward strand.
CACACACTCTTCCACAAACAAACACTGCAAACAAGGGTCCAGAGTCCACACAGGTTAAGGACAGCACATGACTCTAAGGACAAAGTGCAAAAGGCAGCTCCAAAGATTAAAAAAAAAAAAAAAAAAGTTAAGCCTTTCTTTGTCTAGACCACAACAGTGAGACATAAATTTAAATTTATTAAGTGAACTTCCCAGACCAGCAAAGCACAAATTAATGTCCTCCACATCTGCCATAAAACGGGAGAGAAACTCTCAGCTCCTGTGCTGGTGCCTCCTCAGGCAGACCCACCACTACACCTATGGGATTACATACACACAATGGTTCGGGTGGCTGTGCTGGAAGCATACGTGACACCATACTGAACATGGCCCCAGGCTGTGTTTCTGTCCCTCCTCCAGTTAACAGGGCACTGGATCTATGTGAATATTGTCAAATAACAGCTTCAGAGACAATGATGAAGGAAAGGCCAGTCTCCAAAGAGAAGGGTTTGGCCTAACAGCCTGGATCACAGATTTCCCAAAAGTTTCAAAAATGTGCCTCAAAAATGCTCTTGCATCAGCCCTCCAGAAATGGCTGTATAAGGCTCATGGTCCTCCTCAGGTCCTGCACTGACTTGGTCAGGGCTGTTGTCCCTGGAGCCACTCCGTAGAGCCTGCAGCACTTCCACTGCTCACTTTCTGTTGCCCCCAGGAGAAGAAAAGAAACAAAAGCAAAGAAGATGAAGCTGGTCTCTCCACTCTATGAACTGTCAAGGGACCATTGGAGGAGTCTGAGGGGTGACCTCATTAATGTTTATAAATATGTAAATGGGGGGTGTCAGGAGGATGGAGCCAGGCTCTTCTCAGCAATGTCCAGTGATAGGACAAGGGACAATGGGTGCAAACTGGAGCATAGCAGATACCCTCACCACAAAAAAAAAAAAAATTCCTTACATTTCTTTGGTGACAGAGCAGTGGAACAGGCTGTCCAGGGGGGGGTGGGGTCTCCTCCTCTGGGGACATTTAAAACCAACCTG
>VWZY01009511.1:727530-739780 GCA_013399075.1 Chloroceryle aenea
CAAGTGTTGTGGGAGTACAGGAAAGAAACAGGAGAACCTCGGTGCAAATTATGCTACAGAGAAGAGGGATTGGATGTGCAGCAGCAGTGTGCCTGCTGAGAATTTGAGATTTAAAAGGCCTGTGGGAAATGCTTTCACACAGATTTTTGCTTCTGTAAAGAAAGATGTATGTATATGGATAGGCTGAAAATGTATAGCTTCAGAAGCTCAGAAACTTTAGAGTTACTTCTCCAGTATTCTAGAAGGGGACTATAAACCATACATAGTTCAAAACATCTCTAACGTTAAGTCTTTTCTTCTTTGTTTCCTTTCCTAGACTAACAAGTGACATCTTTCATGCTTTTTTTTCTGCTTTCTATCAAGGGGAGAGCTTGTTACCTTCGGTGATTAAACTACCTTAAGTTGCCTTAAGTTTCATTACGTATTCCCTGTATTTCCTGGAACACTCCAACAGCCACTGGCAGTATTATACAATCAAAACTGAGATTACACAATTAACTGAGAGACTGGATTTTTCTAGGCTGCTTAAAATTCTGTGCCTTATTTGTTTTTTTCTATTGCCTTTATCTGAGGCCTGAATGAGGAGGGAAAAAACCCTGTGTTTAAAAAAAATGAAAAAGACAGACTCCTTCAGTTGAGGATAGGGTAGGCTCACAAAAACAACTTTGGCCAAAAAAGGGTTTGATGCATGATAGTGTAAAAATATGCACCAGGAAAAGAAATAAAAGAAATCCACCTTATTTAAAATATTCAGATGACTTTATTTGTTAAGAATCTATCACCATCAGGAGCTTAGACTCCCCCAGCAGAGTTGCTAACTTGCACATCTGAGTGAGCATTAATGTCACTTGTTGCTTTACTTGATGCCCCAACTCCTGAAAAAAAAGATATCTCATGATGGCAAATAAAACTTCAAAAATGGCCTGAATTTCCTAAAAAATAGGAAAGGAAATAAAAATATTTCCAAACAACTTCTATTATTTTTGAGCCAGATTCTTATTTTTGGGAAGGGACAGGTTCATGACTTTCAAATGCTTATGTTGGAAAATCAGGCTAGCTCTCCTCCTTTTATCATAGCAGGAAGGTCTTTTATATTTCTATTTCATCTCATGTGGCAAGCAAGTATTAAAGCTGAGATTGTTACTCAGAAGTTCTGTGTCCTGCCTTTGTGTAAGAACATGTTCGTTAATGTTTATTTTTAATTGTCACCCTGAGCTCTAAATACTGGAAATAGGGTGGCAAAGGAACAGAAAGGGGATTATGTGATGAGAGGTGGCTGTAGAGAGCCTCCTGCTCAGTTCATATTAGAGCCAAACACAGCCCCGAAATGCAGTAAAATAAGTTAAAGCTGCTACTCATGTGTAGGAAATCTCAAGAGAAACACAATGGCAAAGGAGACAAACATTGCCAAAATGTTTACAAAGTTGACAGCAGTGATCAATGTTTTATGTTTTCGGAACAATTCTTTTGACCATATTAATGCAAAAGAATGAGAAAAAAGTCTAATGCCATGGTAAGAACAGACAGTGCTGACCATAATATGTTTTGTACCAGAGCAGACTTATTTTTTAATGGCTTTTAGGATGATTAAAACCAGTTACACTCAGAATAAGAGAGACTTCTCTGTTCTGAGTGTTGCCCCAGAACAGTTGTTCTGCCTCACTCACCTCCCTACCAGGCACCCCTGGGTTTGATTTGGCAACTCCCACAGTTTGTTTACCTTTGCATCCACCCCCTCTTACCCAACATGTCAAAAGTCATGAAGGTTGCTCTTTAAAAAAGCCATGAAGACTGCAGAATGCATGCCAGAAAGATGTTCAATGTTACTGTTCAGCTAACAGCTGTGCCTCTGATGGCACAGGGCCCCTGGAGCTGTGGTTTGTTATGAGAAACTGACTCGGAATCATCAAACTAAGCAAGAACTTTCGGCTTTGCTTCACCCATGAAGTGACACAGTTAGGGTAGAACATTGTCTCCAGTAAAGGAGGAAGAGAGAAGTTACATTAGATTCATACACCTTGGTCAGAAAAGAGGTTTTGAGAAAGCCTGTTTGCAGAAGCACGCCAGAAGAATAGTATTAGACTTTGATTCTTCGAATACTTAACAGGGAACTTCCCCCGCTTAGAGGTGCCCCGCTGAACAAAGCAGGATTGGTTCAATGAATAGAACCATGGTGGAGAACACAACTTTGTAATAGGATAACATCTGAATACATGATATTGGTCAACTCTCCCTTTAATCAGAAGGTGACTGAACTTTGACGTAAGGCTTGAGATTGACCTCGGTGTACATGCTTTGAGAAAGCCCTTATAGCTAAGGTGTGTTGATGTAATAGTAGATAGCATGAGGTAGAATTTGTTCTATCACGAAGTGTTTCCTGAGTGTAGGTATCCCCTAAGCTGTTTAACTATCTCGTGTGCCCAATCCATTTTAGACATGTCACAGAAATAACAAGTTGGGGATGCAGCCAGCTGTCAGTCACTGCAAGATTAGCTGTCCTGGGTTAAATGATATTTGCCTTCTGACCTTCTCCTCAGGGTTCCTGGTCTGATGTCTGAACTAGCAGAACAGGGACTTGGAGTGCTCCTCATCCAGTTCAGTGCAAAGGCAGACAAATGAATCAAATCACTTCCAAGAGCAGTTTTAACTAAGGTGAACGTGTTTTTAGTGAAGCAAGTGAAGGATACTTTCATTGTAGGTTTTTCTGGCAGGGAAGTAAAGCTGTTTGTGTCCAGCAGAGTGGCAGTAACTAACAGGCCTCTGAAGCGCTTTTCTGACCACTGTCTCCAGCTTGCCATTCACTTGGCTACCATGCAGGTGTTTCATGTTGGCCGTAGTTTATCTGTCACTCTAAAGTCATCAACAACCAGCTCAGGCTCTCTCTTACATCACTCGGCCAGCAACACAAATTTGTACATACTTGAGTGCATTTTTCATTGGCTGCTCTTTTAGCTGACTGCCTTTAGCTACACCACCTTACCTCCACACAGAGATCTCCCAACGCTTCTCGCTGGCTGCTTAGGGATCCTGCAGAAGAAAGATGTCTTGGCAACAGTTTGAAGAATGTTGTGTCACACTTGATTCCACTGAGAACAAGTGCCAGAGTGCTAGGCCCTAGGTTGTCCTAATTCTTTGATGTGAAGAGATGATTCAGAGTAAAGGAAACATTTTTTTAAGTAGTCTTCTCTCACATAACCATTCTGAATACTTCTACGGCATGTTGTGGCACTCCCTGCAATAAACATCAGCTTAATTCACTTACCAGCCTGCTCATGAATAGTGTATTACCACATTTTCCAGATAAGGTAACTGAGAAAGAAGGATTTATTGATTGCCTAAAGCAAAATGTAAACAGCAGCCATGGAGCTGTGATTAACTAGCTTGTAATTTCTAACTCCTTATTCTCTTTGGCTAGTAATTTTTAGTTAATGCCTTGTGGACACACAGGACTTTACCCCTTTTTTTTTTCTACTACTAAATTTCACTAGAAGACAGTGAAAAATATAATTCCAATATTTTCTACGGGAATACTCATTGTACCAATCCCACCTTTCTAACTATGTAGGGTGTTGAACACACTGACACAGACAGAGGTAGGCAGGGAGAAAGATGAGTTTCAGGGCTGCAGGTAGGAGGATGTCCAGAAGACAATCTTTCCATTGCAGTTTAATCCACACAGCCTCCATGGTAATTGTCTCCCAGCCCAAGCAAGGACATCTGTGTCAGAGTAAGACTGCATAGCTACCTTTGTGCCATCTCTTCAAGAACCTTCATAGGGTGTTCTCTCAACCAGGCAAATCCTGCTCTTGCAGTGTCCTGCAGAGACAAGAGAAGGATGAACAGATCCTGCGAAGTCTATGTCAGGGGAAGTCTAAGGACAGCATGAAACCAGCTTTCCCACAGACCAGAAAGTGGGGTCTTTGAAACACCGAGCAGTGTTTGATGATGTATGTACACAGTTCATAATATAAGCAGGCTTATAAATTGTACCTTCAATGTGCTTTTACTTACAGCATTCCTGATTCCAATAGGTGTTCTTTCTATGTAATTGCCTCTAGATCACAGGGCTGTCTATACCAGATCAGATAAAAGGTTGTCCCAGCTCATGGTCATACTGTAATGTTGGCCAGCTGCAGGTGTGTAAGGAAGACTATAGGATCAGTGCACACAAATCATATTCCATCTCCAACCATTTACAGCTGAAAGAATTTCTAAGACAAACAAAATAATGGAAGTGGGGTTGAAACAGGGTAAACAAAATGCTTCAAAGCCTCCAGCCTCCTGTTCTCAGAGGTTCATGAGAGACACAGATCATTTCCTTATGATACTTAATATACAGAACGTCTCAGTTTTTCTCAGCACACAGGATCTTTGTGTGCTTCTCCTTTGTGTGCTTCTTGGCCATGTGATTCAGTTGGGTGGTTTTAATGGAAACAGTATTGATAAGGTACTTTTGCATGCTGTAATGAAAGATTTTTCCCCCTTTTTTGCATATCTTTCCTGTCTCTGAAATATGGATATATTTGTTTCCCATGCTTCATTATCTCCCTGTTGTTCATAATTAGATTTTAATTTCTTATCATTAAAAATAAAAATCCATATTTATCCCCCATTGCCCCTGTTTGATGGATTCTGTTTGCAATTAGAAAGGAACAGTAAACTGAAGGAGGAAGAGGCCTAACTTAACTGCTCTGGAAAAGCAGTCTTTTGTGTGATGGGCTGTTCGTATGACCAAAGTCAGTGGGAATCTTGCTGTTGGTTCTGCGACTATGTCAGTGACTTCTGTTATCTTGGGTGATGCAACCTCCATGGTACAATGATGCAAATGTCAATAAAGCAAAGAGTAACAGTAAACAAACATCCAGACAAGGCAAATAAAGAACTGGAGGAAGACAAGTTGCTCAGGATTTATTTTCTTTTACATTTTTACAAAGTGTTCTGGATACACACAGAATTTCTGTTCCTGTTAATTAGTTCTGAAGAAGAATTAGTCAACATTTCTTAAGCAATGAGAAACATTTTGGCTGTAGCAGAAGTCCAAAGTAAATGCTTCTTGCACAGCAAGAGTAAAAAATAGTGTTTCTTTCCTCAGTGCTGTAGAAATATGAATTTCACAAAGAAATTATTTAATACTGCTCTATGTGGTCTAGATTGGGTGATCTGTCATCTATGTCCATAGGCATGCTGTTCCCTCTGAAAGGGAATGGGCCAGCCAAAAGCAATCACTTCAGATGTGTGTTTAGACTTCCTGAATATGGCCTCGACTCTGCAGCAGGTATGGCAGATACTGTGTCTGGTAATGGTTGAGGTGAGCACAAGGAGAAAGTCTGCACAGAGCAGAAGGGACATTTTAAGCTCTATGTAATGAATGTCACAAGCTCACTCAGTGCTTTTCCGCAAAACCCCAACAGCTGTATTTAAATATTCCTGACTGTTGGTAAAAAGCAGTGCTGTCTCTTCCAGTTCTGATGGATGGATGAAGGATATGAACTGAACCTTTTCCCCTTCCCTCTCATGACAAGCAGCAGTCAGCACATGCTGAACCCACTCAGACAGTGGCAACATAGCCAGTGAAGTACATGCTCCTCTGAGCTTCAGGAGTAGAGCTAGCTGGGCCAGACAGCATTTAGCCCAAGGCTTTTCCATGCTCCCAGTTCTAGTTGGAGGGAGTCAGTTATTTATAGAAACCAATTGAATTCTCTTGTATCAGTCTCTTCCCTGCAAACCGTTGGCTTTTTCAAGTATTTTTTTTGGCAGTATCATGTCCTGCAAGTGGTAATATACTCAGAGGTCTCTCTTGGAAGAGTTTAGATATCTTGAAGCTTTGTTGGAGAGTCCTCCATACACTTAAAATAAAAGGAAACACATTAGGCTGAATTCAAAAACTTATAAGTTAACTACAGACCCACCACTCAAGCCTGTCTTATGAATATTTACAGTTTGCATTATCTTGAGCAAGAACTTCATGAGTCTGTATATTCTGCTATTTTTGATAGTACCAAACCTCTTCCTCCAAGAAATCTGGTAAAATTGAAAGTATTAGGAGTCAAAGCAGCTCGTTACGCACATTTCCATCGCAGCACTTCGGTACTGCATTTTCTCTCTAGCGTTTAGTGACCATGTGGCTTTGGTGCGCCAGACTCTGGACGGCTGGAGCCAAGGCAGACAGCAAGCTGCAGCTGTAGCTGTTGTTCACACAGGGGACACCAGGCGGAGCTCTTGGACCACAGAAGAGGAACGTGCCATGCATCTTTTAAGGACCCTGAACAAAGGTAGTGGAAAGCTGCTGGTAGCGTTAGTCCAGTTCTAGGGATTTCTTCTGGAAAAGCTAAGCGTGTTTATCTCAATTTGTAAAAGAGATCTCTTTTTATGCAGGCAGCTACAGCTTATACAGCCAGTGAAGTAACCGCACCTGCCTCTGCTACCGAGCTACTGCTTGTCTGGCTGAAAACAAAAGGTTTCTTTTTGTCTCTTTTTTTCTTAGGTTTCATCCACAGTTCTACTGGCTACAAATTAGGTTATTCCCTATGAACCCTCGGTCTTAACAATCCTCACATTTTGTCAGGTGGAAATGTGTGATTGGAAAGGTGTTGTGGTAGCAGGTAGGGAGATAATGGTGTCTGCATGAAAACCTGGTCAGTTCTTCTGGCAAATAAGAATTTTACCTTTGGATAATGTTTTAGATCTCCATTTCCAGTATCTCACCTCTCATTTCTGACACAAGACATGATTTGTTGCTCTGTTCCTGTTACATGTATTGCACCTGTCTACTTAGCTAGTCAGATGCTTCATTTCACCTTTTGATTTTGTGTCTTCTGCAGTCTGGTCATGCTTTTGATAGGTGCATGGCTTCATTAAGAGCAGATGGAAAATTTCAAACCCTCAGTCTCCCAGGTGAAATTTGTGTATCACTGTTTATGTCAGAATTACACTGGTTTCCTTTCTGGCTAGTTGCTTGGCTCCTCTGTTCGATCAGTTTTATTTAAAAGACCCCACAAAATAGCAGATTTCTCTTCTGAAACTGAGAGGTTTTGTAAGCTGAGAGACCAATACTGCTTTTCGTGCCCAAAAGATCATGCTTCACCTGCAGCTTCTCTCCTTTCCACTGGCAAGTGCTTCACAAAAGGTGTTACCAGACTAGTTAAGGCTGGTGCAACTCAGCCAGACCAGACACAGAAATAATAATGACTTTGGGAACTTGGTGCAAACCACTGTGTTGTGGTATGACACTGGCCAACTTTATACAAAAAAAACAGCCAGAAAATAACTGGGAGTGATTTTGTATTCAGTAATGTGCTGAAATAGATTAACATTTCAAAACAATTGCAGTAGTGCTAGCAGATTCGTGCTACATCACTTATAAAATTGATATGATAAGAACTGGTACTTGGTTACCTGGAGACTGTACCAAGCACTGCAGACATGCACAGATTGGACCTCGTTAGCTTTCACTCCAATCATTGCACTGTAAGAACAGCAAATAATTGATGGTAGGGAAAACATCTACCAAAGATCATATTTAAAGAAAAGATGGGGGACACTCATGCCTATACCCAATCATAGTTTCTCAAATGACTTCTTAAAAATGAAACTGCTATTACTTTAAAGCACCTACTTCTGACACCTGTTTCCATGAGAACAGGAGCAGCAGCTGGAAACACGTCCATGGAGTTCTTGTTGGTTGCACAGGCACATGAAACCGCGGGTATCGCATATACAGGGATTAGGTCCAGTCATCATAGTGTTGTCAGAAGAAGAGGAAGGTTTTGTGGTGGTTTTAAATCCCTTAATATACTTATTGGAGTTCCTAACAGCTAATATTACTGGGGGGAGGGGTTAAGAAAAGAAAATTAAAATGTCATTTTCAATTTAAAATGAAAAATATTATTAAGAAGTAAATTTTGCTTCAAAAAACTGCACCTCTCAAGCAGCTAATAACAGGAGACTTCAGTAAGAGAAACTAAGTGTAACAACAATAATTTATTATTCATGAAAACTACCTGATAAGCATTTTTATTTGCCTTACGTCACATCCTTTCCTTAACAGGATTCCATTGCATCTAATTTTAATATGTGCTAGCAAAACACGTTTTCATGTGTTGCTGAGTCATGTTTTTACCTGTATTGTGTTAGAAACAACAGTCTTAGTTTTCTATAAGATTTGTCTAAGTATTTTCTTGGATTGGAAGTGTTTCGTAATGGAAAATTCAGGCATGAATTCTTACTTAGATGGGCAATACTGTAAAATCTGGAAAGAAACATAACCAGCATGATGGAGTACTATACTCTTGAGGAAGTCGTGGTTCAGATGTCTGTCATGTAAAGTGGAGGTGTGGCCATTTGTGTAGTCATTAAAAAAAATTATTATTTCAGTGATGGGCAGAGAAAAACATAACCCTAAGGTGCAGGCAGAACCTCAGTAACTACAAGTACAGGTACTGCATCAAACCATCAAAACTTAACCTGATTTCCACTTTGATTATGAACTGCAAAATCTCTGAATATTCGCAAAATCGCAGATGTGAGCATCCCTGGACTAAATATGACAGCTTCCTACTTTTTCCACAAATGGACTCTTTCTACTCAGAAAAGCAGACCATTCCTTCATCCAGAATGTATATAAAAATGTAATTTATGGTTCATAACACCTCTGAATTAATACATAGTTTAGAACAAACTTTTACTTAGAACAAGATCTCATTTATAATACTGGTCAATAATCGGTGTGCAGGGAAATGTATAAGGAAATGCTCAGGATGAAATGATCCATCCTTGATACAGCTACTCCTGGATATCAGTAATCTAAGTTCAGTGTTTGTGTGAAGTTATAAAACCTTTTTCCTGTATCTGGATGTGGGTACTTAATTGTGCAATCTATTTTCTTAAGCTTGCTGTTCAATAATCTGTTGCATGCCATGTTCAACAGTATTTAGTCAACTGTGCTGAGCCTATCTAAAGGCAAATGTTTTTTTTACCCAAAGGAAAAAAAACACAAAACAAGGAAGAAAGCCTGGAGGCTGCAGGTGACATGCATGGATGCTCCTTTTGCAGAGTGAGGTTGGGTAGCTAGTAAGTGATGCGATTTCTTGCAATAACAAAATGTTCCTGACTTTTTCTTGATCACAAAGCAAATGTACTTTCAGTATGTCAAGTATAATCAAATACAGCTCCTATTCCTCTCCTACTGCTTCTCAAGGCTGATGTTACATCCTTGGCTGCTTAATAAGAAATTTGAACTAAGGAGATTATAACAGAATGTTATATTTGAAGATCTTCATGGCCACCAGAAGGTGGCTACATCGATTTTCCTATTTCAGAATTTTTCTTAATTACAAGGAATTAGAGCATGTATGTATGTGTGTGAGAGCAAGGGAGCTGTCAGCATACACCGAAGAATGTAAGACTTTAATGCAGAGAGATTTTTGCAAAATAAGGACATAGGAAATGTTCACAGCCAATTTCTTATGTTATGTACCAAGCAGATCCCTCAACAACCACTAAAGGCCCTGTCAAGAAATGATATGCCACAGCAAGAATTAAGTACTTTATTCTGCTTGTTTGCACCTGGGGATTCTAGTTAAGCAAAACACAACTTTGCAAGACATATACCTGGGATCAAAGTCCTCAGTTTCAGTAGAAGGGAGCTTGGTAAGGAGCAGAAGTCAGAGGATTGTGGAGCATGAAGGACACGGTACTGCCTGATGGAGTCTCTCCTACTCTTTGCTCCCTTTCCACCTGGGAGATCAACAGATCAGATATTGTGTGAATTTGATCAAGAGATGGTGGAGCTTAGCGTTCTGAAAGAAGGGAAAAAAGCAAATAGAATGTACTTCTCCTTTTCTATCCGTTTGTTTCTGTGGTGTGGCTTCTCCAAAGTCAGCTGGTGACTGAAGAGTCAGCCACCTTTGCAAGGAATCAAGTCAGAATTAGGAATCTACAAAAAAAATAATTAATTCTTGGCAGTCATCTCACATTCAGTCCTTGAAAGCTCATCTCAAGTAGCTGAAAGAAATTGCTGCCTGTGCAACCACTGTAGTCACAGCCAAATATCAGTATTTATATACTCGGTATGGAGAATTACGTGAAAGAGTCTGATTTGAAAAAGTGTCTGAAGTAGAATTCCAAATCCTGTTCAAAAGTGTCAGTTTTACAGCTATTATGGTTAACAATGTGAGTGACATGTAATGCTCTAAATGAAAGGGAACCATGATAGCCTGTCTGGATCCAGCATCCCCCTGTGATGCACCTCTGCCAGGAGTTAGGAGGGAGTTCAGGCATCACTCAGCCACAGCACAAGCGCTGTGGGAATGCAGAGAGTGGCTGAGGGATGAGCAGGGTGATGGGATTTGGAGTATTGTTACACCTGGAGTTACAAGATGTGGATCATCCAGGCTTTTCCTCTGGTTACTGTCTTGAATGGCATAAGTAATCATTATAATCAGTGATATTTTTATTCTTTCATGATAGATAGTGTCACAAGTCACAGTGTCACAGGTTTCAGTGGGGTTTCATAGCAGATCATGGCAGGTTGGAGAGTCTTTTTCAGTAGGAGTCTGGGACTCTTCCTGGTGATTTTGTTCTGCACTGGAGGTTGCTTTGGTAGGACTTTGGGCACTGAATCTCTCCTGTTCTCCTTGTGGTTCAGAATTCTTTACCTGATCACAACCTCCCTTACTCCCTTCTCTATTCCTGGAGTGGTGAGTCAACAAAAGTAACGCTGGCATCCTCTGAACAGCAGGACATGTGAAGAGTTGTGTGACAGGGCAGTACTGATCAGAGTCAGCCTAAGCCATGGAAGGCAGCACAGGTGGTATACAACAATCCTCTTTCAAATACCATCAGAGTACAGATACCTCATAATTTCTGGTGTTGATTACTATCATGTGCATTTAAGAAGTATGCATGTACCAAAATATCAATGGATATTATATTACAATGGAAATTCCTAGTGGCAATGACTGGGAGAACAGAATGTTCAATGGAATTTACTGCTGCATCTAAGGAGGTATGGTTTGAACAATGTTACAGTCTGGACACCACAAAGAAGATATGTCTTCTCATGTATTTTCAAATATTTTAATTGAAAAATAACTATTATGGACTGTCATATGTAGCCCTGTGTCCGATATATTAAATCATTCATTGTCTTTCTGAAAATAGAGGGAAGGATATTCTAGCCCTCAGATATAAGCTATGCTGTGGTTTATAATTAAGAAAAGTTTTCCTAACTTAAGCCAGCTTTCTTACCCCTGAGAGACCAAGAAATATCCAAGAGATGTGCGCAGTCTTAACTTTCTTAATATTTGCTTACCCCTAGATACAATTTTCAGCCAATTCGTCTTTTATTCTGGATGTGTCTATAGAGGAAGACAAAGAAGAGCATCAACAGCCTAGAGAGGAACCTGAGAGGCCAGAGACTCTTATATGAAGTTAAAGGCAAGAGGATCTGCAGGAATTTCTACTAATAAAGGTGAGGGTATTCAACTCCCTCCTTATTTGTGGGGTTTATCAGGGGAATCAGCACAGAGACTTGCCATGGTACAGTTTTCATGGCTATGCTTCTCCGTGATGCCCAAGGAAAGAAACTTCTGTTATAAAACTCTTTCCAGAGGGGGCACTTGCTTTTGTTGTCTCTGGTCAGATCCACCAGCAGTGATTTAATAGGAAATGGTGAGGCAGCTTTGATGCCCAGCTGGTGCGTGTAGAGAATGCTTCTGTGTCATTGGATGCAATTGCCTTTCAGCTGAAGTAGCAGTCCTTCAGGGTGGCAGCTACTGAGCACACACTCCCTGCTGTGTGGTTATGAACTCTAGTGGCTTAGCTAACAAGGAGATAAGTTGTGGTACCCCACTGTGAGTGATGTTCAGGTAAAGTCACAGGTGACTTTAAAGTCTCATGCTCCAGCTTGTACTAATGCTCAATAAACATATCCATAGTCACTAACAGCTGAATGGGAATGTAAAAATGATGCTCCAAATCATCTCTTAACTGTTAATACCAACTCCCACCTAAGGCAATACTATCTAAAAGTGCACAAGTGGATTTAGCTGTGGGCTAGCATCAAAATCTTTTTGTACATGCGGTGTATCAGCAGACATGCTCTCTTGAGACCAAGACCTCAGGTCCTCCAAGAGAAACCAGTCGTATCTCTCATTCCAGTCCTGCCTAAGGTGAATTCTGTCTGAAAAAGACAGTCAGAGAACAGAGCAGAGCTGGCAGAGCATCCATGGTATCTAATTTTGAGGTAAAA
>VWZY01009511.1:739812-787170 GCA_013399075.1 Chloroceryle aenea
AAAGGGATACTAGGGAGACACACTGTTCTCTTTGAAGTGCTATGTATTTGGATTCTTCACTGTAACCAATATATTCCTGTGCAGGAGCTTCCAACCTTGTATTCTATGAAATGTCCCTAGAAGAAACGTTGTCACCAGCTGCTCCAGGCCAAAGTAGTCAGTGGCATCTCAGAGGTGCAAAATAACTCCTTTGCTGACTTGCCATTCACTTGGTATATCCACAAGTACATTAAAGATTTGGCTAAATAAAGAAAGGTGTTTGTTGTTGAATAACACCAGTGTTCCTATACTGCATTATATACTATTCAATATTACTCTAATTCCCTGACTTCAGCATTAAGTATGACAGCAAAAGGCAACATTTCCTTTGGGCACCTGCCTTTTCTAACTGTATAATTCACAATACTTTGGAAGAACATTGGCTGAGGAAGGCCAGCACTGCACTCTTGAAAAGTCACTGAATGCTGAGGAAATTAAATTTAAAATTAGTAGGGAAGCTAAATTGCCTTTACTTTGAGAAATACAGTAAAGGGAACAAGCAGCAGCTGGTTTCATTGAACAAGTGATACCAAGGAAAGGTAGGAAATTCTTCTTATTTGCCTCTCCTGATAACTACCCATTTGCTGGGATTATTGTGAAGACCTATGTTATTTAGCAAAAAAAGGAAAGCAAGATGCCCTTTTTACCTTGTGAGAAAATAGCATTAATTTATGGTACCTTGAACTGCTACCTGTTGATGCTCATGGAAGTACTATCTAGTGTATAGTACTTGATGTTCTCAAGTTGAATTATGGGTCACTTTCCCCTGTGGCTGATCTTTAGTGCTCAGATATTTCCTGGTTAAAAAGTTAGGGGTGTACTGAATGTTGCTGGAGGGTCCTTAAACTAATTCTGTGGTAAAGAGCACAAAGTACAGGTGTCATCCTTACCTCAGGCATGGGCAAAACATTCTGATGTTGTCCTATAAAACAAAAAAAAACAAAAGCTAGAGAAATATAAAAGGGGTTTTATCCTTCTTGAAGATGTATAACGTGTAAGGAAAGGGTGTACCTTCCTGTGAATACTGCACTGTGGGAATACTGATGTATTTAGGAGTCATAAAAAGATTTCTAAAAAAAATGCAACAAAGTCACAATCTTTCTCTTAGAAAATAGTAGTAACATAGACTGTTTAAGAGGCAGGAGAAAATGATTGCCATTTTTCTGTGTGAAGTTGGTATTAGTTGATTGTAACCGTCTTCATTGCCTGAGAAGCAATGCCTTGATACAATTTGGTATAGTTGACAAAGATGAAGCTATGATGCAAATGCCGCAAAATACTGAAAGGAACAATAATATTTTTCAAGAGAGAGGCAAAAAATTTCCCAAGGTCTAATTCCACAAACTTCCACATAACGAGCAAAAAAAAAAGCTCTAGGTTAAAACTCTGTTTGCCTCCAAGGACAGGACTACCCAGAGCCCACCTCGGTTGGCTGCACTCCTGAGCAACAGCTGCAGGACCAGTTGAGACAAAACCAGACCAAAAATGATATAATAAATCTGTGGCAATGAAGATTCCAGAAACGTGCAAGACAGATCTGTCTAATTTAAATTGCCATTTCCTTTAGGATTTATATCAATTCCTCAAACGCAGAATTTTGTATCTTCCATTTTAACACTGGGTACATAAATTTTCTGCAATTCTGCACTATCAGTTATTTCCAGTAGAAGGATTGAAGCAAGGCAGTTATATCGTTTGGCAAAATATGGCATACAGAACTGCATGCATTTTTCTAAAAAAGTCTTTGCTCTCTTTTCTGTTTCACTTCAGCATCATGAAAATAGACAAGCATTTGGGCATATTTAGACTGCTTTTGAAAAATGATGTGTACAAATGTCTGCCCTTTTAGTTTCTAGAATAACCCAGAGTTTCAATGGGCTAAATTAATCTATAGTCAAACTTCATGGATTACGAAGAAAAGACAACAAGGGTGAATTTCCTCTGAGAACTCTTGCTAAACTAATACAATAAAGCAGTGTTATTTGGGCATATACTTCTTCTATCTCTATTTGAGAAACAGCACACACACAAAAAAAGCCCATCAAACCAATGCAAATTATAGCAAAATGTTGATACAAAATTTCCAGATGTTTATAGCCTCTACCAAATATTTTTGTGTAAGTTAGCAGTATCATAGGAATAGATCTTGTTTTAAAGATGTTCTCTTTTCAATGGTATATACTTCTGGCAGACAGAGAAGTGACAGTGATTTTTCAAGCATGGGTATTTTTTTGGATATACAGTGGAAGGACCTCAAACTAAAGAACTGTAGAATCCCCTGCTGCTCTCTTCCATAACTGACCCCAAACCTGGCTATGGCACCACAGAACCAAAGAGTTCAAGCCAGCTGTGTCCATGCTGTTCCATGCTCGTGCTATCCACCCTGTGTTTTGATAGCAGCATGTCACCCAAGCCTACTGTCCTACACAGCTACACCACCACACCTTGGCAGGCCTTTCTGCCTCGCACACCATTTGCATGGGTAGTCCTTGCAAGCCTTATAACTCATCCCTAAATCTGCTGCACAAGCAAGCTGCTTTGTCCTGATGGCAAGGAACAGTCACAGAGGCACTCGTTCCTGGGGGGTGAGGAAGTGGAGGGCTGAAAGTTTCCTTAGTCCTTACTCTGGCCAAGTTCCCAGTGCACTAGCAGGTTTTCTGGCTGGAAGGATGCCTGCACCTTTCCCCGGCACTATACCACACACACAGTGGTCCTTCTTCCTGAGAAAGAACAGTGATCACTATGGCCAGTGCAGTAGCAAGATACACCTCGAACTCACATGTATTATTATACATGTTTCTTTGTGGTTCTACACATGATCTTCTGAATTTCCTCATTTTGCTCTTTCTCAGGAAACCATTCTGTCTTCTTGCTTCTTCCCAGAAGTCAGGAAATTTCCTTTCTCTCCCTTCCCACCATCAGTGCTTCCCCTTCTGTTACCGTGCTGTAGTGTCCTCTAAAAAGTACCTTATTCCCTTTCCATGTAGTTTTTGAATTAAAAACAGTTGTGAAATGTGATCTTAGGATCTGTACAGATGCTTTTTGCTCTCAAATAACATATTCCTTACATAAGGGAATGGATAGACATAACCATGTAACAGAATCTCTTGGATGTAAATTACAAATGCCTTGTAAAAAATATTCTACTTTGTGACTAGAATAATAAAGTTCACAGTTGATGAAATGTCACTGATTTTGTTTTAGTTCTATCAGATTGTGAAGAGATGCTTTCATTAATTATATTGCTCCTGAAAGTAATTAAATAACATTTTCTCAATGATTTTTTTGAAGTTTTTCCTCCTCCTCCTCGTCCTCCTCGTCCTCCTCCTCATTGTATTATAAAAGAAGCAGATAAGTAATTATGTAATGTAATTTTGATGTAACTATACTAAAGATAATAAGACATTTAGCAATATTTTTGCCATTTAATATATTGCATTTACTCTTGTTCTCAAAAATTTCAAATTAAAAACAAACTTGTGGCCAGTTTGCTGTGAAATTTTATAAGAAAATGCACTCCTACACAAATTACCATAGCATCTGCTGCCACTTAATTAAAAAGAATTATACAGTCTTCAGAATTCACAATGTTAGTTGCTGGTAACAAGGGAAATACTGATGATGCTGTTTGACATTGGACACTTAGGCTGAAATATTATGAATGGTTCTATTTTCCTCAGTGTCTGTTTCCATTGCAGATGGCAGCTTCATTGCATCAGAGGGGTAAGAACTCCTTGGTGGAGAAATGAAATACCAAGTTGTCACAGTTAGATGCTCCTGGAACTTGCTCTTAGTAAAGCTACCTTGAATATCTCTACAGTACAGGCATCCTTTTTGATGTAGTGGTGACTGTTTTGACATGAGGCAGAATAAGTAACAAAATGGGTAATTGATTCCGCTGGTTACTGCAGTCCACTCTTCCTGAACTCCCTGACTTCTGGAGCAATGTAGGAGTATTCTGCATATTCACTTCCCTACACTGTAAATGCGGATGGGTAAAAGCAGAGCACAGCTCTGCTACAAAGCCAGTGGTTTTGCATTTTTACTGGGATGTTATTTGAGAGTCTGGAAGGAAATGGCTACTGAATGACTTGATGAAATACAGCCTCAGGTGGGGAATGGTTAGATAACTGGCAAGTGTTGCCATCCCTTCATCTTTGGGGTGTCTAGCTCTGTAAGCAAAAACTGGATGCAGACACATGGACAAACTCTTCTGCAGAGCATCCTCTGCACTACCCTGTTGAAATGTTATCTCTGATGGCATAAAGCTTCTATGATAACCCTTGCTGCCCTCCACTCTTCCTGCAGGGTTTGTTTACAAGCAAGATAGTCTGTAAATACTCTTACAGGTGAACAGCTTGAAAAGAGATGCCATGTAGGAAAGCAGTGTGTCCAGTACCACAGAGAACTGATGAATTGTAGCAGTCCTCTAGCCACATCACATTGAGCCCAGCAAATGGCCAGCAAAATCATTAGAAGAAAGGAGCAAATGATGCACAAAGAGAAGATGATTGAGCAGGGATTTCTAAGCCTGAAGAAGAGAAAGGGAGGATCTAATTAATCTAATTCAAATACCTCTGTTAACACCCACTAGAAAACAGCCAGGCTCTCAGTGTGAACAATGAAAAGACAAGAAGCAACAGAAACAAACTGCATCAAGGAAATTCCAGTCAGATATAAGGAAAAAATTTCATCACCATGAGACTGAACCAGCGCTGTTACAAGCAACCCAGTGGGGTTTTGGGCCTTGGAAATACTCAGAATTTGATTGCCCTGAGCAACCTAATACAACTGCAGAACACCCTGCTTTGAGAAGTGGACTTGGACCAGACGACCTTACACAATTATAATAATAAAATTATTCAGTTATACTTAAAAAATTAGATCACTAACCTGTTGTGTAGAATAGTGATGAGATTCCTACCACAAGGCCAACGTGTAAAATCAGAGATATACTTCAAACATTTGAAACACTCCGAAAAGAAAGCTTGCTGAGGAAAGTTTGCATACAGAGAGAACAAGATTCAAAAGAAAGAATAATGGACCTTGTTTAAGCCACTGTCTAATTCTGGCACTTGCTGCTCTGATGTTCTGCTGATTAATTTGCACTGTATTTAGCCTTGATCTGGCAGCAGCACTGGGTATAAAGCAGAGATTTTAAAACACTCAACACACTCAGGGAGAGGTAGCAGATTTTGACAAGGCAGAAGGAGACCCCAGTGAGCAAATGAACTGGGAACAATGTTACACATTCCTTTCACTACATTTTTCCTTTTAGTGCTTTTTTTCTTTATTGTTCATGACTTCTTATTTCTCTTGCCTATAACTTTCTCTGAGGCTCCATCCAATTACATAGATCCATTTCTTCTGGAGTGTTACAGACGGGTCTGTGAGAAGATAAGGAGTACACATGGTACTTCTGTTGATTTCAGGGTCCTTCTGCTTGCATCTAGTTTCTCTGTTCCCTTTGCTGCTGTGCAAAGCACAAAGGAACATCTGATTGTATTCCTTACGGTAAGGTATATCTCTTAACTCGATTTAACTGAATAATCAAGTAGAATCAAAGGTATTTCCATTGCTAGTGTGATGCTTTGGGGTTAAAGATTTGAAGACATTTCTTATAGATACACTAGACACCATCGTTGTCTTTGCATAAAATTTGAGATAATATCCCCTTAAAGACAAGGGGATTCAAAAAAGGAGTAAAAACCTAAGCAGATTTCTAGAAGATAGAGACTATTAGCTGATTTCTCAGTAATCTTAGCTAGAAGAATAGTAAAAATAATTTGACACTGTTTACTGTCATGTTTTCTGTACAACACACATGGAAGAAAGGAGGTGGATGCTGAGGATAAGGGAGTTTTGTTTAACAGCCCTCTGCTTTGAGCATATTGGTAGGTATGTCTGCTTCTTACACCAGCTGTGTATTTCTCAAAATTTAGATAATCATCTGAAGATTTGCCCCATCTGATTCTTTATAATGTTTATTGAATTAATTACACCAAAGATGTATCTGACAAAGTTGCTTGTTTGGGGAATTTAGCTCCTTGTTCCCAACTGGATTGATGGAATGCAATTTCTGTTTTATTTCCTGTCTTATTAAGCGTATTTTGCAGAAAAAAAAACAAACCTCAAAGCAGTACCCTAAATATTTTGGAAGGATTTTAGAAGACTAGAGAAAAAGAAGTATCTGTAAAGGTGGTCAGTTTGAAAACAGAAAAAGTCTCCACGGACTATGAGAGAGATGAAGACAGTATATGCTGGAAGCAGTCACTAATGAGCTGCACTCAGCCAAAAGAACACTTGAAGAAATACCAAGACGAAGAAAAAAAAGAACCAGGCACTCCATATTGCTATTAAAGCAAATGATTAAGGTCTCTTAAGACACTCTTTAAAAGCTTATTAAACAGTTTTTGGGTGCTCTAGCTGATACAAGTTGACTCTCTGTTCATATGATGGTAGCTAAAGGAGTTTTTAAAAGACTTCTTCAGCAACCTGAAAGAATGATTTCTGTCACAAAGAGAGATACAATACACTGCAGAAGAAAAGTACTGCTTGTCAGAGAGGAGTCACAAGAACTGTATTGTTCCTTTAAAAGGCAACCAGGAGTTGGTTTATCTAGAGGTTTAAAAAAATGAACAAAGAAAAGTTTTAGAGGTTTAATTAAAAACAATCTTGATCTTTTACTAAAAATTATTATAGAAACAGTGTCATTACTTTTATACCACTAGTTCTGTTAGCACGCTGCTGTGAAATGTGAATGCTAGCACATTCACTGGTTCACTACATCTTGCTGTATATGCTGAATGTGTTAAATAGTGCTTTAATATATGTGCTTTGGTTGTATCAGATGTGGAGTAACTGTCGAAGTTACGTAAAGAATGAATTAGAACTCTAAAACTTGGTTGTTTATTTTAGCATCAGAGCAACCTGGATGTCAGAAAATATGATCAGTAAAATCAGAACTGGGACAATATAGGCACTAGTTCCAAGTGATCAACATGTAAGACTGGATTCTATATATGGCTTTGCTCTTTTCTGCAATACACAGAGTAGCTCTCTCCCATTTTTTTGAAGAAAAAGAGTATGTTCAGAAGAACAGCTGCCAGGCTGGAAACAAATCTCTTAAAATCTTTGAAAATGGTTAATTTCATCCCATGTGTTCTCATTGTTTAAAGATGGTGAGGAATATATGTAAGTCCTAAAGAGAGGAATTAACATCAGAAACTCTGAATTCTAATTACATTACAACTTTCTGACAGTATCCTTTGCTGAGCAGTTGTCTTGCAGAAATCCTAGAATTCTGCTGCACTCCCATTTTAGAGTCATATTTTAGCTACACTCCATGCTGCTTTGAGTTCTGTGAGCTCTATCTCAAATATTTGGGCCAAATGAAGCATTTCTGAGGCCACAAGAATATATGCCTTTAATATCTGCAATGGTGATTAACATAAATCATAGTATAGAAACTATCTGTAAGTCCTTGTGTATTTTTGTGATTGGATTATTTTGATCCAGGGTACTGCAAGGAAGTGAATGCCTAATTTCATGAGAATATATGCTTGGTAAGCTTTCTATCACAGAACTGGTGAACCATTCTTCCTTTAGGAGGCTGGATGTTAAAAAAGCAAAAAGAAAGAAGCCTTCCTCCTCTTGCCTATTTATCTGCACATTTCAGTGACTCCCAATCCATTGTATCTGAACAGGAGGTAGAAGAAGAAATTATCACAGGTGACCAGCTGCTGATCCAAAAACTCAGAGAAATGTCTAGGTTGATGTCTGTTACATGTAGGTCTAATCCATATATTTTTTCTTCTCAAAAGTGCAACTCGGGAAGTAGTAGGCAAGTCCAGGCTTACTGCATGCTACGTCATGGTAAAATGGTGTTTTCCTAAAGCTATGAACTGTAATGTCTGAGGAAAAATATTTTTGCAACCTTTGGATAGCGTTCAAGCTGATATGTTTCTGATTATATATGTTAGTAGTGTATCTCAGCTCTGGCAGACATGTTTCATCCACTAATACGAGTGGAGTTTGACATTAACAGTGCTCCACTCTTGAGGTTCTCACTCTGTGACACGAGTGGATCTTGGCACTTAGTCAATAAGATGGTTGGCACTGGGTCTGCTCTCTAGCAGTCCTCTAGAATCCCAGGGGTGGTTTTAGTTTCCCTGGGACACAGAAGTAGTCTGCAAGAGGCCTTCAGTTCTTATGGTAGTATTGTTTTGGTGAGCTCAGCTAACAGGCTTCAGGACATTTGGATGCTGTGAGTGTGAATATGCTGTTTGTGTTTGCTCTTCTTTGGTTCTTTTTGGCACAGAACACAGATAGAGACTAGTCAATGAAGTCTTGGAATTATTGTGGATTTTGAATGGTAATTAATTTTCCTACAGTTTAATCCCATATGGAAATAGTGATCCTGGCCCGGGTAAATTTAATGTCAAGACTCACTGACTTTAGCAAGGACAGAACTCAGAAGGACTATGCCCTTCCACCAGAGACAGCCTCATGAAGCTAAGAATTTGGAGACAGATTATAAAAATATCTAGAAAGGAGGTACCTATCCCAGAAAAAAATCAGTGAAATAGTTTTGAAAATGATTTTCTAACACTAATAAAGAAAATGTAATAGACCATTTTCTGCTCCTGTCCTTAGACTGTGCCTTATACCATGATCAATATAAAAGAAAATTATATTTCCTTGATTACTCATTCAGGTAGAAAATGAGTTCTGTTACCTGAAAATTTAGAAGTTTCCTGAGTAATTGGATAGCCTTTGTACATCTTCAATTTTTTATGTTATTGGGTAGTTACTAAGATGTATTTACTATGGTATTTTAGCCTGATAATTTTTTGACGGGATAAAATATCACTATTACAGTGGGAACATTCTCCTGACAGAGGAGACCGTTCAATAAATTAGATGCTGAATGCAATTTGCTGGCCAGCAATGCAGAATATACAATGTGTGCACAAGAAATAGTTTAAATATCAACCAGAAACTACCTATGTAAATTACACAAGAGCATCCTTCTTTGTGCTGGCTTTCTTTTTTTGCAAGACTGCAAAAGGCATTGACAGAAATAATTTGAATGTCTCAAATACGTTGTGTAGAAATCTGTGTGCTCTAGAATTACAGACCCTTCTTTCAGTGTTGAATGCACTTAAAAAAAAAAAAAAGTTTAACATTTGGAGAAGAGTGGATTGACCAGCAGTATTCACTCAATTCCTCCTGCTATTTCTACAGTAGTCATCAACCTTGATGGGTGGCTACCAAAAAAGAGTATTTGAAGAAAGGTCTGCTGCGTTGGCCTGAGAGGCTCTTTGAGGCACACTAGCCCTGGTGTGGGTTCTTGTTTGGATTTGTGACTAATGCACTACACAGCAACAACAGCAATTCAGCACATGCCAGAGAAAGATCTTGTGGTTCTTGCACCTTCTGAAGCTTCAGTAGTGAACACAGAGGCAAAGCAGAGATGGAATAAAGCACTCTCATAGTTGCATCTTGGCAACTGGATAAATGCTGTGATCGTCAACAGCAGAAATCAGCATGGTAAAGATGCAGTAAGACACAGACTACTGTTATTTCTAGATTTTATCTGTGACCCCAAGAGATGAGTGTTACTCAGTCAGCAATATAAAGGTAGCTGCAGCTGCTCCTCAGTTCTGTAACATGAAATGAGAGAATAGCTTCCCTGCAACATCCCTCTTCTCTGTAAACCTACTTCAGTTGTCCTAAATGCTGTCTCTGTTAAAACTTTAGATCTCCTAAGTTTTCTGTTTACCCATTTTGAGCACGTGCTTCCCATAGTTAAAGGACCTAGGGTGTTCAAGTTGAACTTCTGAAAAAAACTGATGAATGCTAGTAAATATTGATCCTGGTTCAGCTTTGCCAGATGGTGCCCCTCTGGTGTCATCCTGTGAGAGACATGATGAGGAACTGAGGTGAAAGATCATGAAGTACAGATCCTTGAGTGCCTTTTGCCTCTGCTGGGAAGATAAAATTTTTCCTTTGTTCTCAAGGACCACCCTTGTGAGAACTGGTTGAAACTTTCTTCTACTTGGTGGTGGGCTCTGGGACTGCGTGGAATCATTCTCTGAGTAAGGAAGTGAGGTGGGCTGTGCAGAAGCCCAAAGGTCTTTTCTAACATATTACATATGGGATCATGTGGTAAATTCTAAATATGTTTGGAGAATTAGTAATTGTGGCTCTTTTAAGTGAGTTTGGTGCCCACTAGATAGAAATGTTGCCAGAAACAATTTAAAATTCATATATCTAACTAGAAACTTTGGAATAAATTTGAGGATGCTGTAGGTGTGGAGAGGGAAAACAAAAGAATTAAAGACAGTTATGTTCTCTAGTTCATGCACAGAATCAACAGAAATAATGCAACCTAGTGAATATTTGTGCTTTTTATACCTACATTTCTCCCCCTAATCTGTTTCTGATGGTTTACATTCTTTGTCAGGCAGTGAGATCCCACATTGTCTTGGCAATTTCCCTGTTAGCCCTAGACTGGATGCGTTTTGGTATTTCTTTCATTTGACCATGTCTTCTTACATACACACTTCTGTCTTTTTTTAAATCTCTCAGAAGAGGTGAACTAGCTAGATGTCTTTAGCTGGTGTGTTACAAAGGTATGCAATCATTGAACACAGTCATTATTTTATGAACAATAGAGCTCAGGCATGGGCCTCTATTGAGAGGCCTGTTCTATTCCTTCCTAATTCCTACCATCACTGTCACTACATCTATTCATAGAAATTAATGGTGAAATGTTTCTAATGTTCATGATTTTTTGTCTATTCAAGATAAAATAGCTTTGAGAGATAAGCAGGAATGCTGTTTGCACTCAGCTAGAGCCACCGGTGCTAGTTCCTAACACCCTTTTTATTACATTGATAACTGGTGCTGCAGAGGCAGATGGCTGCTGTCTCTGCTGTCTCTGCTGTTTGCAGTCCTCACAATCCTGTGGATTCTGTGAATGTCCTTTTCTATCTTTCTTCCTTCTTCCTGGTTTTGTGTGAGGATCTCTCAGAGCTCTGCCCTTCATCTTGTAGATGAGGAAAGTGACAGAAAGAGATTAAGGTTAAAATGTCAGGTTTCTCTCAATTTTGGGTGCTGATTTTATGCGTCCAGTCTCTCATCCTTTCAAGTACACTCTGCATTATTGGACTTTTAGATGGAAGCTGCCCTTTGAATACTAACCATTGTTACTTCTTGCTTTTCACATCCTTCAAGGATGGGTAAAAGTCTCTTGAAGCTGATGGGTATGCTAGTTGATTTCCAGTCTGGCTGAAAGTTGGAACAATGTTGTCCCTTTTTGTTTAACAGTAATTGGAACATGGGAATCTAGTTCTGAGACTACTCTGAATGCAAGACAGAATGGGAAGTTTGGGTCTGCTTGTGGGTGTGGATGCGTTTAAAAGTAAACAAGAAAATAGGCAACTAAAAAGAGAAGTGCTCGTAGTACAAGCTTAACGTAAAAGCAAAGATTGCTTGGAGCTTTTTGTGCAGAGTATTTCTGGAAGAGTAGAAAAAACTTTTCATTGATTTCTACCCTGATTGGAGAATCAGTGTTTTATATGTATTCTGCAAATAAACAGTCAAAGAGAAATGACTGCAGATGCCACATGGTATAAACACATGGACTTAGAACAGAGGGTGGCCATAAACACAACAAAATTGTTTAATGAGCACTTAGAATAAAAACATCAGATGCATGGTAGTTTGGAAGTCCTGCAGCTGAGGTCACAAGGACAGGTTTTACTCAGGTACTGTGTATCTTCTGCATTTAACTTCTAGTGCTGTACCGAGCCACTTAGCCCTCTCCCTGAACTGTGCTCCAGGAGTGAATACGGGAGGAGTGCTGAAAGATGCAGTTCCTTTGACTGTCTGGTCTCATACCTTATTGAGTTAACAAGTGAAAGCATGAGAAGCAGACACCTTCTGCATATAAAGGATAAACAGTTAAGTTCCTTCTCTGTATCAGAACCTCATCCCTAAAGCTTCTAAGTATAACAGGAATGTATATAAATTACTGCCATTTCATGTCTTCACTGAATATGATGGTTACATTTTATTATTGCATTTATTGTGGAGAACTGTTTTAGATTATAATTCTATTTGTTTGTTTCCTTGAGAAAGTGATTTGTTTGTTTATAGGTTTTTTATTTTTTCCCATCACATAGATTTTAATCTGGATCCTTATTCTGCGCTATGAGGTAACGGGACTAGAAGAAGGACTTCTTTTGGGAGGGTGGATGTAATAGATCAGATGGCTAGAAAGATAAGAAAGGGATGTGGTTTGAGAAGTGACAGGAATACAGTGTAGAATGAAACTGAAGCAAGTGCAGGACTGTTCTGTGGGAGAACAACAGCACAGTGTGGCCACAGGGCCTTCCAAGCTCCACAGAGCAGAACTGTAGAATCTTTAGGGTTGGAAGGGACCTTTAAAGGTCTTACAGTCCAGCCTCCCTGCAATGAACACCCTAATGTTGTTTCTGTGACACCTCATGCTGGCTGCTACCACCCATCATCCCACTCTCTCGATGAATCTTATTTATTTATAGTTTTACTTCCCAGGGTAGCAAAGGAGGGTTTGCTTGGTAAACAAGGGGGAGAGGAATACCTGATGGGTCTTAATGAGTTTGGGCAGGGGTGGACTCCTCCACTATACTTGGGATGATGGGGGAAGAGTGGTGCATACAGGGCCTGTCTTGAATCCAATTTTCTCCTCCAATTTTATTGAGTCCATGCCTCAGCTGCAGCTAGAAGTCCACCTTGGAGGAACTGATCTGATCTAACAGTTTGCAGTCAGGCAAAGGAGCACTCTTTCCACCCCCACTCCTGCCTGTGCAGCCCTGCCTTTCTCTTGGTTTACTATTTGTCTGACCTCTCAAGGAGTAGATTCATCTTACTAACCCATCGGGGAGATGAAAAGAGAAAGCAAAAGAAAAGAATCTCCCTCTCTCTCCTGTTGTTGGGGTAGCTTTCTTCAAAGTTCCCAAGCTGATGTGACTTCTCCCAGGTCAGGTGAGCTCCAGGGCCATCACAAGAGACAGGGAGGCACCACGTTCTCCTGGGAGGGCAAGGGAGAGACATTGCTGATAGTGATGGCAATGAGCTGTCAGACAAGAGAATATGACCCAGTCTGACCCCAGCCAGTAGATGCTGACACTGAAGACTGATTATTTTTGAAGGGGAAGTTGAACTAAACTTGCTGCAAAATGGGGCCTGACTCAGAAACTTTTTTTTGTATCTATTTATTTGTGGTGACACTGAAAAGAGAAACAGAAGTTTTCACCACTGTGGTGTTTGTAGTGGTTTGATTTCTTTTTGAACACACTCCTTAAAGGGCAAGTTGTTTCTGAGTGTTTGCATTGGTCAAAGAATAAAGCTGAGTTGCTTCAGTTGTTGAAAATACTTTGGGAATCTTTCAGCCACTTCTGGTGGCTTTGTAACTCTCTCTTTTCTCTTGTTCTTCCGCTGGCATTATCTTCTGCATCTTGAACTTTGCCTTGCTAGTTAGATTCAGGTTGTCTGCTGAGGAAAGAAAATACATTTAGTTTGCTTGAGTATATTAGTTGTATTGTAAGAGAGACTCTGAATTAAGGACAGCTGTTCTTGATGTCTGTTGAAAAACTATTGAAGAGCAGTGGGTGTGATCAATTACATTTCATCCCCATACCAAAGGCACTTCATTAGTGATTGGTATGAGCTAGCAGGCCTTCTCTATCTTGCCCAACCATTCTTCCCCCCTTTCATTGCCTACTTTCTTGTGCAATTATAGCATAAAAAAGGAGGTAGCAATCATTTCCAAGCTTAGGTTGAGTAGATCTAGTAAGCAGGTGTATGATGTCAGTCGTGTCCTTCATGGCTGTTGTTATTGTCTGGAGTTGCATGGTTCACATTTTATATCACCTTCTCAGTATATGTAAGGTAGCTAACTCTGCTGGTTATTTGTGATTTTGTGGAAAGCAGCCTTCTCTGAGGGCTCCTACATTATAACATAGGGCTGTTTTGTTTTGGTTTTTTTTTTAAATTAGTCTCATAGATTAAATGTAACAAGATTAAATGAAAAGGAATTGCTTAGACCCTCCACAAAAGAGAGTTTTAACTAGTGTAACAGTAGGGTATATGGGAAAATAACCCATTGCCTTTAGCCCTACAGTGCATAGGGAGGGATTCCTTTAGGGGAAAAAGGTCGGGTTGGGGCTCTGGAGATCACAGGAGGTAGGTGAAAGGGAGAGGGAAATGGATGTTATGGATGTTTATGTTCAGGACAGCCATAAACAAAATCCTCCACTGTGACCTGACCATGGTTGTATATTGGCAAGTAAGAGCTCATGCTATGGAAAGGACTTTGCTTCTGACATCTCTAAAGGCAAATTTCTCTGAAAGAAGAAAGGCTGGAGAAACAAGGCTCAACATGACTTTCAGCCTTTGACCTCAGTTGTCTGCTGCCATGACTGCAACTAACTGAAAAGAGAATGAAATACTACAGCGATGTTGAATCCTAATGTATGTTGCAATAATTAGCATGTAAAACTTCAGATTATTATTTTCTTTCTCTCTCTAAAGGATGAGTTTACTGGAAATATTTGTTTTGTTTTTTTTTGTTTTTAATTCCAGCTACATAGATAAGAGACCTGGGTAAAAATAGAAGACTAGGGATTCCTTAGAATGTGAGCAAGAATGAATCCTTAGCAATGTGGACTCTATATGTTTGTTGGTCTCTCTCTAGTGCAATGGCAGAGCTGCTTATCACTACCACTGAGCACTGAAAGAGTGGGCCTTCAGAATCTGAGCTAGCATTAGATGGATCTGAATGCATTGAAGCATCCGGATGTGTCCCTGATCAGCTTGAAGCTAGGAGACTCGAGGAGAAGGGCTCGTATTGTGACTGAAAACTTCATCAGGTATGAAGGTGCTGTGAACCAGGAGGCTCTATTTAAAGCTGGC
Source organism: Chloroceryle aenea (assembly GCA_013399075.1). Taxonomy (NCBI): domain Eukaryota; kingdom Metazoa; phylum Chordata; class Aves; order Coraciiformes; family Cerylidae; genus Chloroceryle; species Chloroceryle aenea. The sequence goes on from VWZY01009511.1 coordinate 754,816, forward strand.
AATCTTTTGCAGAAGCTTTTCTGTATGGAGGGAAATAAGCCTTCCCCTCTGATTTTTCATTTTGTTTTGTCAATAGTTAGGGAATTAAGTGTATGGTGCTGGGGCAGAAGCTGTGGTAATAAAGCAAGGTGTTCATTCACTGGAAGCAGGTGATGAGGACAATATACCTTTGCCCAGGGGCAGTTTCATTCAAATTCTTTTAGGCATTACTGTGATATTTATTTCTGCAAATTTAATATTGTATCCTTCTTTTCCTTAAAGTTTACTGCTTTTCATGGGCATGTGAGATGCTGAGTTGAAATTGTGTAGTGTTTTTTTTTTTTTTTACAGCTATCAGCAAGTGTCTTTAAGGAGATTCCCACAGCAATTTAATAATAGACGTGCAAGAACATGTAACCATTGATGAACATTGTCCAAAAAGATTCCTTCTGCAGTTCTGTTCTGGCCCTTTTTCTTCACTCCTTCAGTGTGATACTTTTACTATAACACCTTTAAAACTTGTGGGAGGTAGTAAATAGGTTCTTTGTTAGATGAATCCTCAAGTCAAACCACTCTTCAAATTGCTTATATAGAATGAATTTGCTAGAAAGCCGAGTAGTGACTGTGAGACCTAGGGTGCTAAATAGAGTGGGAAAGGGAAGAAAACTTGGTGCTTTGCTTAGGGAGCATTCAGAGAATATCCACCACACAACTAGTGTGGTGAATCCTCTGGTCCCAGGAGCTGCTCAGCCTTGGATAATTTTAGGTGATAATGATGTAAGTAACTGTTGGTCCCTGGAACAAGACAAAATTTATCTATTCATCAGTGATGGGCCTGGGTTGTCAAGTAGGTAAATTTACCCAGCTTATTCACTACACCTTTGTTTAAAGGAACTGTGTTTTGACTGTGTTGGCACTAATGTATTCTCTTTCATGCACTTGTATACACAGGGGAATGTACCATGCTGAGCTACATCTGGTTTGGGTTATTTTTGTCTTGTGTGTTGTCTCAAGGCTCCTCTTAACTGCCCCACATGTCTGCTAGGCAGGTGCTGCTCCTGTTACAAACTGCTGTAGCTCAGTCTAATCATCCCTTTCTATGCATGCAAACTCTTGATGCTCAATTCCAAGAAAACCTATGAGTAAAATACATTAATTAAAGGCCTTCTAATTTGATATTGTTTTAGGAAACATTAATATACATTATATATATAAAAGAAGGAGAAAAAAGTTATTTTTCTTTGTCTCCTGCCACTTGTTCCTGATTGTTTATCTAGTTACTTTTTATTCCATCTGGTTATCTAATGCATAAATTCCTTAATACAATCTTAATTTGCTTTGATTGAAGGCTTTTGTTTATATGTTGCCCAAAATAGCTGTGGATTCTAACTAAGAGAAGATCTGAATGAAGAGGAAAGGTACAATTCACAGGTAATTTACTTAATGCTTATTTGGTATTCATAGTCCTTGTTCCCCTTTCCCCTCTTAGATCTGCATTTTATGGACATTTCTGCAGAGGTACACATGTATTATTCTAATGTCAGTCAAGGCTGTCTGCCAGGCAGAACATGTATGTTAACTCTTAGATATGCCTGTGTCAACACATCTTGAAGATATTGAAGGTAGTCAGATACAGAACAGTTTTCTTTGGCAGAAAGTTGGTGTGCTGTAATGTGACTGATAACTGGAACTGCTCTAGTTTCTGGTTGACTTACCCAAATAAAAAAGGCAGTGTCTTTTTTTACTAGTTGACTTCTCCTGGCTTTCAAGGGGAGAAGAAGAGCCATAAGGGTCTCTTGACCCCACTGATGTTCTCACAAGTCTAACTTCTGCTGACAGCTATGAGTAGCATCCCCTCTGTTCCTGTTGCTTTTGAAAGTTTTTGCCATTAATTTTTGGAAAATAAAGAACCCTTTAGCAGTAGAGTCTCTGTTACAGTCTTCAGAAAGGGGTATAACAGCTGCTGAAATTAGAGGGGAGCATTGTCAAGGGGCACATACTTAAAGTAAAAGGACTTGCGGGATCAGGACCTTGTACCAGTGGTTCAGGGCATGAGGAGAAGACAGCCCTTATATGTGTGAACAGTTAAGGTGCACTTTGGTAGTATTTTGCAGTAAACCTTTGCTTTCTTATCTCATTGGTCTTGAGGGTGGTGGGGAACATGACCTTGCTGTAAACCAGTGTTTAAGGGTTACCACAGGCATAAATAGGATTGGATAGAAAGGGGTCTGACTCTGTATAAGAACGAATCACAGAATGTTAGGAGTTGGAGTCATCAGAAAGTACTGGCAGTAGGAATTTAAATCCCTTGTAGCTTTCAAAAGGCATTGTGTGCTAAAATAAAAGGAATTTCAGATTAAAATCAGCTGTGTTTGGACCTGCAAACTAGTAATGAGAGGAGATGAGGAGGCTCAAGGCAAAGAACACAGAAACAACGTAAAAAGGCAAATCTGATGCTGAGAAAAACTGCATAAAGCAATTATGGGAATATCTGACTGACTGGATTGCAATACTACCTTGGTTTGTTCCTGGCTGTGTTGGCAGAGAAGCTGTTGATAGCAAAGGTGAAAGAACTATTTCAGCTGCCTGTGTTGATAACAGTTAAATCTCCTAACTTGGACAAGAGATTTCAGCAGGTTGTATAGACTTGGATGGTTTTGGGCACTGAAATGCAAGAATGACTAACATGAGGCTTTATCAAAGTAAATTTAGAAGCATGTCAGCTTCCCTGAATTAAACAAGTTTAATGCTGTACAAGTAATCAAGCATTTGTAAAGCAATATATGATTGAAAATTGGACCTCGCTGCACACCTTCAGTTGTTTGGGTTTGCTTTGTTTTGTTTTAAATAAATGTTAACTTATTTTAAAATAAATGTAATAAAGATATTACCTTAACTTGCTTTGTTTGAAAAAGAATGTAGTTCCATTAAGAAAAAAACCCCAAAAACCTCCTTGTCTGTATTTATGCATCTGGTGTTTAAAAACAGAGCCAAAATAGTTTATTATGTTGCCCAAAATGTCGTAAGATGAGTACATTGCTAGCTCAGAGCAAATGTTAATTATGTTTCAGGTTTTCCTGCAACAAAGATATAAAAAGTTTGATTTAGCTTTTTATAATCTCAGTATTTGCTTCCAGAATTGCTGGTTAGTTAATCATTCGTATTTCTGTGCTAAATATGAGAATGCTGGGCTTATAAAATGATTCAGTCATGTAAGAGCTTTAACTGCAGTGAACGACAAATTCAGAAGCTTGTTATGTCAGAAAGGAGGAGGAGGAACTTCTGTTTAGGTCTTGCCTTCACAGGGAAAGGAAACACTGATAGTATCTGTGTAATCTTGCACTGATGATCATCACGTTGCTTTGAAAAGATTCATATTTGAGATCTGATGACTAAGTGGTGGTGGGCACAGCTGCTTTAGAATCAAAGATAAAGGAAAGAAGGAAAACAAATCCAGAATTGCTATGTGAAAACCTTGCTGACATGTAATGCTGTCAGAACATTTATAAAGAGCAGAAACCCTATTCAGTGTCAATCAGGTACGTGCTATATTGAATGAAATATTTATTATTTTAAATGTTGCTGAAGCTCTGCAGTTGATACCCTCTGGAATTATGCACAATGACCTCTCTAAGTGAAATGGGATAGTTAAATATTGAGGATTTTTGTTTTAGTTCCAGTGCACATTTGTTCTTGAAGTCTTAACAGTGTATGCAGATTAAATGATCTTTCAACAGGTTTGTGTTTTTAAAATTCTTTGAGGATTCAGAGGAAATTGTGCAAGTTTGCTGTATTTTCTGACTTTGTCTTAAGAATTTAATTAGAATAGGGTTGCTGCACTAAAAGCAGGAAGAATATTTTTGAACCTACAGTAGGAGTTTGGATTTTTAAAGGATTTTGGAAAACTGCACAAATGAATATGCTAATAAAAGGTAAAAGCCACTTCTTAGCAACATATTATTTTTTAGGACCTAATCCAAAGCAAATTTGAGTTATTGCAAGTTTTCTCATTGACTCAACTGAACTTTGGATCATGTTTTTCAAATTTCAGGTCCCATACTGATCAATGTTTCAGATTGCTCTGTCTACCTAAGTAGTTTCCCCATGTTGAAGTCAGTGATAGAACTGTACGCTCTTTTAATGAAAACTTCAGTTTTAAAAAGGATCATCCTAATCAGACAAGAAGATACAAGCCTGTTTCTTAACTTTGCTTTTGGCAATGCTAAAATTATATATAACAATAAGTAAACATTGGACAGCACATGTAAATCTTCATTAAACCAATCAGAACCTCTGCCTGAATGCTAGTAAAGTCTTGGCTAGCAATGACAAGAATCATCTGTTCTTTTTATGTCGGTGGTTTTATAAGTGAGGTTTTATTAGAGAAAATGAATTTCAATCTGGAGAGGATGGGAAAAATAGGAAATGATGCGATTTGGTCCCTGGAATGGCTGGTAAATGTGCTATTTCTTTTTTTGGAAAAGAGTTAGGTTTATCATAGGGAGAATGATGCACAATTACGATTTATGTACAGGGAAAGTTCTGAAATGGTTATGAGTTATGTGAGAACCTGCTTTTGAACATAGAATCATTTAGCATTTGACTCTGATGTGCAGAGTATTACCAGCAACATGTTTCCTCATCTGTATCCTTGAAATTCCTTGCCCATCTGTTGTCCCCCAAAGAGGAAGAGGAATCTAAGACCAAAGTGTGGTGCCTTTACTGAAGCAAAAAAAAATACAATTTGTATTTCTATTTAAAAGCTTTAGAAACTTTACTTACTAGTTCAGAATTTTATCAAAATTCCTCTTTATGTTTGTGAATAAAGTTTAAAATAGAATCACCCCTCTATTGCTGTTCTCCTTTCTGCTTTCCTTTCTTAACTTTCCTGAGTTTTGAAATAAGGTGTAACATATTTTGCAGACATGGTGACTCTAACACAGTGTTAGAGGAAGAGAGATGTGGTCTTTCCATTCTCAGACTGGTAACTCTCTGTGTGTGTGTGAGTGAACAGTTCAGCTTCCTGAACTGGGAAAATAAAAATCAAAATCTTAGATCTCAAGGGAAAGTCTAAATCTGAGGCTTCTTTACAGCTAATCTCTAAGTGCTGTAAATGATGAGAATGTTAACAAAGCTTCAAGTGCTGCTGGAGAAAGTAAAATCACAAAAAAGATTGTATATCCCAGTGAACTTTTTTTTGTTGGTAACCTGAAAAATATCGCAGGAAGAAAGTGCCCATTGCTTTAGGGATGATCTTAAAATATTGCAATTGCAGAATTACCTTCAGTAAGAGTCATCCACTGTGAGTGTGTATGATGGTATTTTGCTAAAGAATGGATTTAAATGTATTAATTCAGCCCACTATGAAACCATGTTAGTATATGATTTCTTTAAATACACTCATGTTTTGGTCCGGTTCTTGAATATTGATTTAAAGGTGCAAGTGGCAAATAACAGTGAAAAGAGAGAGTGATCTAGGGAGCTGAATAGATGTTTATATCCCCTATGTTATTCTGCTCTTCTTCAGTTATCTGCAGCATGCTTTTGCTAGCAGGAAGAAATATTCACATAGAAGAGTTTGCTCATCCATTCCTCCAGAGACAGGAGATATGAAGCTCAGAGAACAGAAATCCCAGAATAATTTCTCAGATTTCATATTTAATAAGACTAGAGGGACATTCAAGTTTTCTCTTAATTAATTTATGAGACCAATGTCCACCTGTGTGAATCAATGACAAAATTCTGACTCACTCATTTGAGACAGGAAGGATTTTAGTCACAATAAAAGGCAGGTTTTCACATCCAGGTTAATAAAGAGAGAAATTGAGAATAGATTTTTTTATGCTTAAGGGACTAAAATGTTCAAGCAAACTTTTGTTACCTATGGGTGATGTTAAAAATGTCTGATCTAGGATTTCATGCAGAATTATAAGAGTGAATAGCTTGAAAGGGAAGATTAAGCAATGCCTTGAAAGGGAAGATTAAGCAATGCCTTGGTTTCTGTGTTGTTTCAGTCAATTAGTGATGATGATGGAAAAGTCATGGCATAATTACTAATTTTGTCAGACAGTTGTAAGTCTTTAAAGTAATCAAAATTTAGCATCAAATAATTACACTGCAGATTTTTTCCTAAGTTAGACTAAAATCACATGGCAAAAATATTTATTCTTGAATTTTTTATTAATGTGACAACGCATAGCAAAATGAATAGAAGTGAAAGAGTATTTTACATAATTCCAATAAGGAAACAAACTGCTTTATATCTAAAATCAGAAAAGCAGCTAAAACAGAACTGAATTTCATGCATATTCATACATGCATTTCATTTCTATTATAGGAAAGATTGTTTATTCAAGTTTTATGTCTAAAAATACAAACATTTTCTTTGTACAGTAAAAGGTAAGCCAACCATGTATTAGGTAAGGCAGCCACATATTTATGAAGTGTGTTTTTTTGGATACTGAGGAGATCAGGATGCAAAATGGACACTCCTTGCTGTCGTAGTCACATACATGAAGCAAGTCCCTCAGTGTCTCACACAAGGCACACTACAACTCTGCAGCTTTAGCGACAGCCTCGGTGGCAGTGATGGAGAAGGCATCTTACATGTGGCATGTTTTTCTTGGGCAGATGCAATGGGCTGCCTTGAAAAACAATGCTGACAAGTGCTGTTAGTTGAAGAGGCTTTGGGCTTGTTTCCTAATAGGACCACTAGTAAAATGGCCTCTTTCATTATGTAAATTAATCCTACAGCATACATAATTTGTTTAGTAAAGAGGCTGTTTGGAAAAAAACACAATAAATAAGATCATTTCATCTGAGGGAGGAGAGAGCGGAAGAAGGGGTATTGCACACTGGTCTGGCAGGAAAAAGGCTGGTGCTTTTTCTCTACTCTTTAGGTCACCTAGATCTGAAAAAAAATATTCCCTGAACACACGTTTGCTGTGTTATGCCAAAGACAGCTGTGCTTATCATTGGTGCTTCTCAGCCTCATAAAGCAAGAGGTCATTTGAGGATTGTGAGGTATGCCATGCTCAAGGGAAGAGCCAACGCATCATGATCTGCTTAGCCAGGAAAAATTAAATCCTACATTCACTGACATACAAGCCAAACAGAAACTCCCACCCTGTGTCTTGGAGCTATGGCAGGTCAGATCCTCAGGGGGTATAGCTGCAGAAATAGATTAGTTCATATCATCAGGGGATACGTCCTGTTTGTCTAGCCACCTATCTAATCTTGTTGCCTCTAAATTGCCAGGGGCTCTAGATTTTAGGGGCAGTTATGACCTTACTCTATCGTCCATTGGCCAAAGGGCTTTTAATTTCATCACAGGTTTTTATGCCTAGTGATGGATAGCTGCTGCCAGGGAACATCTCTCAAGACAGTCTTCCTCACTGAGAGAATAGGAAATTTCAATTCCTACTATATCCCTATTGCCTGATTTACTTGTTTTTCTCCACATATTGACTTTTTCCCCCTCCTTTTTCTCTCTTAAATTTCTGTCTGGCCTGGGTGCATTGCTGCTGGCACTGCTCTGTGTGTGCCTGCTGTACATCCTCACAGACTTGTGTAGAGGAACTGCTGTGAGAACAGGGGATAAATGCAGTGGTATTTTCAGTCCTAAATTTATTTATTTCTAATACAGGAGATGCTAAACTGTTATAAGAATAAGCAGAAAGAACAGGAGTCAAAGAATCCCAGCTTGTGTCTACACCATGCCAATAACAGAGACAGTTATTCAGTAACTCTTCAAGCTGTCTGGGAAAAATAAGGCAATAAGGCTATTTATCTTATATTTATTTTTTAAGGCATATATATTTGCCCCTTTTGATGTCAGATTATTGAGCATGGAACTCTGTTTCTTAGCAAAGTCATACAAATTGAAGCTGTCCCTCAGTACAGGCTTTTCTAGTAACTGGAAATTAATGGGATGGAGTAAGTCTCCTATACACTTCTGGGGCACTGTCATTAAGGGAGAAATGGTGGTTGAAGGGATTAATTCCTTCTGGATGTGAGGAACCAGTGTACTCCCTGCTGCTGGCAGAAAACTATGTTCTGATCATCAAACCAACAATTAACTTAACAGAATTCACTTTGTAAGAATTAGCTTAATTAATTAGCATGAGCTGAGAGACCCAAATGTGCTTCAGAGATGCTGGATATAGATGCATATTGCAGTTCTGGGCAAATCTGAGTCCCAGGTGTAGGGCAGCCTATACCGTTCTTCTCTGCCCTTCCTTGCACCAGAGGGTGATGCTTTCTTGTAACAGTAAAGTTCTTACTGGACAGTGGTGATTTTCTGTGTACTGGCTTCTGCCATGATACTTCTGTGGATTGACGTGTGATTACAAAATCTTCTGACAGATCCTTGTAATTACTACTAGTGTACTAGTTTTAGTAATGTTTCTTTTCTAATAGATATGATATATTTTTTTTATATGGGATATCAAATGTTCTTTTTGATGGAATATGTATTGTGTCCGTGTGTACTTTGAAGTAATGATATGGATACTAAAGGAGATGAAGTCCCTCTGCATTTGTATTCTTGAGCAGGACAATGTCTCTCCATTTCTGGTCTCTGGATCCTCAAGTCTATTAAACGTATGTAAGAAATATAAATCATAGAAAGCCTCAATCTATTCTGAGGTCTGGTACATTATAAGGGTCTACAAATTTAAAGGCTAAAAGCTATTGTAGTCAATCTTAACTCTAGTTTGAGTTGAGATCTGAAAGTCTTCTCCAGTTGTCTGCATACCTTCTAGTTAACTAAACCCACTGCAGTATATGCAGGACAGCTGTTTTAATGTACCATGCAGTGTTAAATGATGGTTGCCTTTGGACAAGAGCCACAGCTTTTATCTTCTTGAACATAGCTGACAACATGGCCAGTGTCCTGGCTAATTAGTGGTCCTTTGATATGCTTCAGTCTTTCCAGCACAGGTAAAATGAAATTTCATCTTCTGAATCCCTCCAGTAGCAGATGGACATAATCGTAAAAAATTCTGGACATCTGGAGAGCAACTAATCCAGCATCTCACTTAAAGTGAGGTCAGGTTGCTAAAGGCCTTTTTCAGTCAAGTTTGGGGTTTTTTTAAATCTCCAAAGATGGAGATTCCACAGCCTTTCTGGGTATCCTGTTCCTGTACTTCATTCTCACCGTGGAGAATTTTTTCCTATGTCCAAATGGAATTTCCCTTGCACTGACTCGTGTCTGTAATCTCTTTTACTGAACAGTGTGGCTTTGTTGCCTTTGTAACACCACTTTAGGGAGTAGGAGACTGCAGTTAGACTCTCCTGTAGTCTTGTGTTCTGTGGTGGAACAAACCCAGTTCCCCTGGTGCCTCCACGTATGTCATCTCTGCACTGAGCTGTGAGATACATTTATGAATGTTTAGAACAACCCAGATGTTGCCAGTGTCCTCAGTAACACAAAGGCCAAAGAGAGCGCTCATTTTGCTTAAGTGTTTTGAAGTATTCTTGCCTGTGTGCTTTTAATTTGCAATATTTTCATCAGAGGATGTCTTGATCTCATTGAGAATAGGCTATTAATTTTGCAGAAAGGAGTATAACAACTGAGGTCTGGACAGATAGCTTTGTTTTCATTTTGCTTCCCTGTCTGTCCCCTACTTGTCCCCTACTTAGTCCTTCTAAGGTAATAATAAACTTGTTTACTTACATGTCTTCTGTTGGCAGTAACTGGCAGCTCTGTGTTTAATGAGTAATAAGTTTTTCACAAAACGTGAAGCACAAGTGCCATTTTGTGCATCAGGAATTACTTTAATCATCAGTTTTTGAGAAAATTATTCAGTTCAGTGTTGTGATGAATTGTGTAAAGTTTTACTTAGCAGAATATTAATAGAATGCTCTTCAAGGTGACTGAGGGGCTTGGGCTGTGGGGTAGTGGAATGCATGCTTGCTGAATCACCTCCATTAAAATGAAAGGGAGGATGATTGCACTTTAAGCCTAACAGAGAAAAAGGTCATCTTAATTCTCTATTGCAAAAAAGATATGCTCAAAATATATGACTTGCCTATAAAATTCCAAGCATGTTGTAGTGTATGTTAATGGAATGGTACCTGAGAACATCCATCACTCTATTGTTTTTTGCAGATGGTTGCATTTTTCTGGGAAAAGCTTTTGTATTATTTTCCAAGCAGACTCTAAAACATGGCAGCCTATACTCTCTACATATCTTTTCACCTTTCTGAAACTGAAAAAAATGCATTCATTTCTTACAAGGCTTAAAAAAAACCCTACTTGGTATAGATAATGTGCAGAAACAGGCTTTTGAGTTTGTTCAAATAGGTCAGATGGCTTAATTATTTACCTGTGTATCTGTTTGACTATGACATCTAAACCAGTTCTTGTGCCTGATTTGGTGTGTTGTGCGTAGTGAATCTTGAGATACAGTGAGCTCAATATGTAGAGCTGTTTAAAGGCCAGACACTTTTTTTTTTCTTTTTGTTTCTTTTTTTTTTTGTGAAGAACCTTTTTGTTCCTACATCCTCATGGACAGCAGTGATAACTGGAGCCAATGGAACTATATTTTCTTATGCCAGATAAAAAGCCTGCCCTTAGTGACTTGTGATTTGTGATTTGTGAATGGTAAGTGTACTTAAGGAATCAGACAAAATGGCTATTTACTTAATAATGGCATTTCAGTTCTTGAGAATCTTGCTCAGCTTCACTGACTTAGATGGACTGAAACAAATAGAGTCTCCCAGAGGCTGTAGAATAAAAATAACAGCTACCTGTTTTATTTCTGTGTCTGGTACAGATCTAGTGCGGTGATGATAAATTAGATATAAATAATGTACTTTCAAAATGAATCTTGCTTTTAAAACCTTTCTTCAGAGAAGGAGGAGATGTTGGAATGGGAATTCACTTTAGGTAGGAGTTCATTTCTGTTTAATGAATGGTCTTTAAGAGATGAGGACATTATACAAGGATGGGACAAATTTATTAACCTGTTGCACTGCTTACTGTAGTCCTTGGCTTAAATGTGGTCATGCTTTCTTTTGAGGTATTGGTGTTAGTGGGGTTTGTTTTCTCTAGCCTTAAATCTTATGATCTGTTTACCTGAATCTGCAGTCCTTCTTTAACATCACAGTCCTTAGAGCTTCACAGTCCAGCAGTCAGTGTTTAGGGCCTTCTACCCAATACTGGGTAATTTCAGCACCTTCACTTTATTTGTGAGGCTCTGGGCTTCCCATTCAAAATTCTCTAGGTATAAGGAAACATGAACATTGTGATCTCATGCAGATGGATAGTCTACTGTGGCTAAACTATTGCAATGACCCAAGTTAATTATCTTAAGCCAACGCTGTTACTTTTTCACTATGTTGCAGTCTGCTGAAGATCATGAGTACAGTTTTTTTTAACCTTCTGGAACCCCGAGCCCCTTTCTTTGTCAATAAGTCATGAGCAGCCTGTTTTTGAGGAAGGCTGTGCTGACTTTTCATACATGCGTGCACTCCTCCCTCTAAAATGAACTTCACTCTTGCTTCCAGTAACTTCTGTCTGTGTTTCTAAGTACTTGGTGTTGCTCTTCGGAGGAAACATGTCCTGCTTTTTTCCCACATACCACTCTACTGGATTCCCTCTCCAGAAAACCACGACTTGAAGCTCATCTGATTTTAGTTCATGAACTTGTGTAGTACCAGCTCTGTTCTCTCTGCTTCTACAGCATGCATGCACATATTTTCCACGGCTGAGGGAAACTACATAACCAGTTGCCTGCTGCAAAAACTACTAAAACATCATACCAGAAAGTCTCTAGCTGATTAGACCAGAGATGATGTTGTAATGCCTTTCAGGTCCTTATCTCAGAAGGGTTCAGTGTTACCCTGCACTGTAGGCCCTTTGCAAGGAAGCCCAGGGAAACAGCACAGTCAGTTCTTGCTGGACATTCCAGATGCGCCTTACAGAGTGTGCATACACACCTTGAATATGTGTAGGCCCTGAGATCACAAATAATATGCAGCTTTACCTACACAGATTTCTTAGTCCCAGTACACAGTTTTCTTACTTCCATCATTTGCTGCTTTAAAATTACTTGGGCTAGCCACCCCATAATCTGGGAGCGAAAGCACCTTTGAGATTTTCAGTGCTTTTTACTGTGAAAATGGAATGATGCTTGGTTTCTCCTAGAGGACACTGTGAAGCATCTGGCTGGGCCAAATGAACTGTGTAGATTGTGTGAGGAGTGAGGTCAGATTCTCTTGCTTTGGCTTCATCCAGTGCAACAACTGCTGGACATAAACAGCTGCTGAGATATCTCATTTTCCTGTTTCCCACAAAGGAAAAAACAGCAGCTGCAACTGAAGTGCCTGAGATGATTTAAATTAGTTCCTTGTATTTACACAGAATCACAGAAGGGTTTGGGTTGGAAGGGACCTTTCAAGGTCATCCAGTCCAACCCCCTTGCAGGGAGCAGGGATATCTGCAACTCGAGCAGGTTGCTCAGAGCCCAGACCAACCTCAGCTGGAATGGTTTCAGGGATGGGGCATCTATCACCTTTCCGGGCAACCTGGGCCAGGGTCTCACAACCCTCAGTGTAAAGAATGTCTGTCTTCTCTCTAGTCTAAATCTCCCACTTTTTGNCATTTTATTAAAAAAAATTTTAAAAATCTTTTTTTCTTACAATTTTGTTAATGCTTCTACTCTCTGTCCTGGTCCTAGAGGAGAAAAATGTGCAATTCCCTGAGATGTCATATTAGAAATGCCATCTGGCTGAGAATTTTTGGTACAGGGAGGTTGCTGGTATTTCAGTACACTACAGTATCAGTTCCAGGGGCTTGAAATTTCTGTTTTTGAAAAAGAATTGTTTGGGATTGCAATGTGTAAGAGAACTGCAAGTCTGTCTTCAAAGCTGGAATGATCTGCAGAGGAAAACCATAGTGAAGAATAAAAAATANGATCGCAACAGGCCCTGCTAATAAGTCTGTCCCCATCTTCCTGACAGGCCCCTTTAGGTACTGAAAGGCCACAGTAAGGTCTCTGTAGACAATGTCACCAAGTGTCACATCCAATCTTTCCTTAAACACCTCCAGGGTTGGCAACCCCACCACCTTCCTGGGCAGTCCATTCCANAACCCCAGCTCCCTCAGCCTCCCCTCATCAGACTTTCCCTCCAGTCCCTTTACAGCCTCATCACTCTCCTCTGGACCCACTCCAGCACCTCAATATCCTTTCTACAGATATCTTCAGTTTCATCAACAGAGTGTGAAGTGAGAAGGAAGGATGGACCATTTTATTAAAAAAAATTTTAAAAATCTTTTTTTCTTACAATTTTGTTAATGCTTCTACTCTCTGTCCTGGTCCTAGAGGAGAAAAATGTGCAATTCCCTGAGATGTCATATTAGAAATGCCATCTGGCTGAGAATTTTTGGTACAGGGAGGTTGCTGGTATTTCAGTACACTACAGTATCAGTTCCAGGGGCTTGAAATTTCTGTTTTTGAAAAAGAATTGTTTGGGATTGCAATGTGTAAGAGAACTGCAAGTCTGTCTTCAAAGCTGGAATGATCTGCAGAGGAAAACCATAGTGAAGAATAAAAAATAAATACTTTAAAATGGTACTGTAATCGTAATGCTTCCAGGACAGGGGTTTATAACTTAGCAGGATGATTTTGGTTGGGCTTTTCTTGTTTGTTTGTTTGTTTGTTTTGTTTTGTGTTTTGTTTTTCCAAAATTCTTTCTTCCTTAAATAATTTGGAATAAACATTATTTACTGTTGGAAAATTAAGCTCTTTGTTTTGAAAGTTGATTCAGGTTGGCAGTCTCAGTATTTGGGATGGGGATGGAGAGTGTCAGGAAATGATAAAACTTTTGGACCTTATGAAATCACTTGAATTCTGTGTTGTCAGTTCTGGAAATATCTGCATTTTGTGGCTTCTACTTTTATAATGGCTCTGTTCAGAGGTGCTACACCCAGGGACCTCTCAGTGATGAAGTTGCTTTGCTTGCTGACATCCACTGTATCCTCCTCCTCTGTGGAGAGGGCTGTGCAGTGGAGTTCTGTCTTTGGAAGGTAGAAGAGGTATGTGTGTGTGTGAGTTTCTGTGGGTTCAAAATATCTGCTGTTGCATGTTTGTGTTGATAAAGGAAAAGCTGAACCAGTACACCTATACTGACAGCAGGAGGTGGGGAGTTTTTATAAAGAGACTAGATTTCTTAGGACACACGCTCCATGGCTGTGGACCATAGGGTGAGTTTGCCTCCGACATAGAGCAGTTCTACCATGGTTGTAATAAGTTACTTTTGTTAAGATATAAGTTGTTTCAGACTTGAAGTGTTGGGTATTTATTTTTTTAAGGGAGTCTGAGATCAATGTGTGCTTTTATTTTTAAGGAAGTCCTAGAAAGCTATTTTTTTCTTAAAGGGAGCAAATGTGTACATTGACTGCTTAAGTGCATTTGATATATGATCTGTTTTAACAGGATATTTTCTTTTACTGATTCCTTTTTTATAGAAAAGACTTAATACAAAACTTTCTTACTTTTTAATGCATTTTTTTTTAATACCTTGCCATTTTAGGATGAATATTTAAACACTAATCTTCAGTCTTGCTTCAAAATGTCCCTGTGTGCATCTTCTCACAAGGACTTTTCTCAACTGCTGCCACTTCAGGATATTGGATGCAATAAAACAGAAATTAAAAACTCACCCGCTGGTATCGTCTCCCCAGTCCCCTACAGCTGCAGTCAGTCCACACCGACAGCAGAACACAGTCCAGTTTATATTCCCTCGTCGTACATGGAAAACAGACATGAATATTCTGCGATGGCATTCTGCAGTCCTGCTGTGATGAATTACAGCATTACCAGCAATTTTGGTGATTCAGAGAGTGCATCTGTGAGGCAAACATCAAGCCCCAGTGCATTATGGTCTGCTCCTGGCCATCTCTCCCCTCTGACATTGCACTGTCAGTCATCACTTCTGTATGCAGAGCAGCCAAAGAGTCCGTGGTGTGAAGCAAGACCAATGGAGCCAATGCTACCTGCTACCAGGTCAGTACTACTCATCTCTTTAAAAATTTGCTGAAAATTGCTTACAGTTTCTTTAGTTCTTTAAAGTCTTTTCTTTATACATTTGACATCTCTGTGTTGGTCTCTCTGAAAAACAAAATCAAACCAAAAATCCTCCACCAAACCCCAAATCAGTACTGGCTTTTCATTTTTTTTTAATGTAACTTCTGAAATAGGATTTCTTTTTCAGCAGCTTGTTAGAGAACTATACCAACACAAAGCGCTACAGATGCCTTCAATGTGGGACATGTTTCCTGTATAAACAGAAGTTCAGGACTGCTAGGGATTACTTTGTCTAATAAAATTGAATTTTACTCTGGCAAATTAAGTCTTTCAAATCAAAGAAATAAGGGCTTTTTTTTTTTTTTTTGTCTTTCATGCAGCACTGTTTGCATTCCTTTTCATCTGGATTTTTTTTATTATTATTTTTTACTGCATGTATTAGCTGTGAAGGCTTTTTGTGAACTTAGAATTCAAGGGTAATATTATCTTTGTTTTTCAGTTTTAGTATTAACAGTCATAGAGTAGCATGCATCATGTTCAACAGATTGCTGCTGCTGAAAAGCCTGACACTGACTTTTGTTGCGCCTCTCAGCTGACTTCATGGAGGCATTGTGAACATGGGCTAATTTTTTCAGCTGTAATGAAACTGTAGTTGCAAAAACATGTTCCCATTCTGCACATTTGCTCACGACAAGCCATAAGAAGTGTGTAGATCATCAGCTGATGAAATTACTCCATTTATGGGCACAACAGTTGTTGAATGGATGAAAGCTGATGGTGCGGCAGGTGCTGGTCCTGTTTTAGCAGCTGTATGTTTATTCATTGGGCTCCTTAGTTAACTTCAGCAGTCGTTGTCAGTATGAAAAATAGTGTGTCTTGGCAACTGTTTTAGTTCAATTGTTAATGAACAATTTGTGGTATTTTTGAGACTACCCACATTCCTTCTGCAACGAGTGGGCCTTATGTTAACTGCACGGGGCTAAGGCGTGAGATCTACGTCTACTTCAGACTTGTAGGCTGCACAGCTCTTCAGCTCAGCCACCTGACTACTGTCTATTTGGAGTCAGCAGAGAGTTCCAGGCCGTTCTGGAGTGCAAATCTACTTTAAGTGTAGGTGTGTGAATTGGGAAAGGCTGTTTGAGTATCACTTACATATAGAATTCCCCAGCAGGGCTGCTGTCAGTAGAGCTAACAATGTGACTCTTCCCGTTTTGGTTAATGTTTTAAAATTTTGACAGCCTTGGGAAGCTGCTGTAGGTTAGTGTTTGAAGCTCTCCAGATGATGGAATAGCAGCTGGAATAACCCAAGAGCAAGAGCACCCAGTCTGATGCTCCACAGTGTGCTCCCTACACAGACAGAAGGGAATTCAAACCTGCCACACTAGAGATTAAGTAAATAAGTCTTCTGCTATTTCTGTATGTTCATACAGACTATTGCTCTTGTGGCTGATAATGGCCTATCTTAAAGAGGAGAAATCAATGAAATCTGGAGTCTAAACTTATGGATGATTTTTATTGATCGTCAGCAAGTAACTACTATGTTGCTTGGTAGCTAGACGTTCTCAGTGCCTTATTTGTCTCAGTATGATGCATTGTAATCCCTTCTTTGTGTAAAGAAGTCATTAAAAAAAAAAAAAAGACATAGAAACACAAAAAGAAAGAGCTATAGTTCCCTTATTGTGGATATCTGTCCAGAAATAAGGCTGTACAGAAAAAAAATAAGCCCTGTGTTTCCTTCTGCTTTATCCTTTGTTCAGTTCTTAAATTAATGTCATGTATGTTATATTTATTGCCATGGGAACAATGACTGTGACACTATAGATTTGTCAATTACACCTTGAAGGAAGAGTTCTTGAGACTGAAACTTAAAGGAATAGCTCTGGAGGAAGGGAGACACTCAGTGCTGCAAAGTGTAAGTAATTGTACACAGTGTTGTAGTTTGAGAAAAGAGGCTTTGTTTGAAGGGTGACTAAGAAAGCATTACTACATATTTAGGCCTGTTGTGCAGTTCATTTTACCGTTTAAAAGAAAGCAAGAGTCTCACCATGAGAGGAGTTTATTTTCCCGGGGTGTAAACTTCCATTAACATTAGCTAATCTAATGTGGTTGACTTTTCCATAGCTGATCACTGTGTAATTTGTATCTCCTTGTAGATCAGCTTAAAACAAGAAACATGAATTCTTGGCATTTCCTTTCCTCATAAATATATTCATTATAGAAATACAGAAGAAATGTATTTAACTTTGTCAAATGCAAATGTTACACAACGCAATGTTTCTTTGCGCCAATAGTTCAACAAAAATGAATTGTTTTCCATGTAAAAAGAGATGTGAATTTTGAGAGTTCCTTTTGTTTTTTGTAGAAAAAAAAGGCAATAATTCAATGGTAAAGACTTTGTTATATTTATGTGCATTATAGGTCCTGTACCTAGTGAAGAAAATAGGAATAGTCTCATAAATTTTGTTGGTGCAGGATCACTCAATTTCTGTTAAAATTACTTGAAGAGAAAAGGAAAGTGACAGTGTAATTATTTCTAAAAGTAGTCTGAAATGGATTTCTGTCTTCATCTCCTAAATAAAAGGATGCTAATTACAGAAACAAAAGGTTTATTTCCAAAATGACCAGATATATTACTTTCTAAAAAGTATTAGGAAACTTCATTAAAGTTGCTAGAGTGATGTTTCTGGAACTTAATTTGTTCTTCTTTTCTATTATTTTGCTTGTGCTTCTGTCTAATTACAGGTAAAGCATGATAGTAAAGGTTTTTGGGTACACAGGCTAGCAATGCTTTCTTTATTAGAAATTATTTAGTAATTTGGTATGATTCACTGAGCACTAATTTCATATTTATACATTACTTAAACTCTGCTCTGAAGCCATAATTATTTGCATTATTCTCCTACTTTTTTTTTATTGTGCTTGTTCTGTAGAGCACTTAAATGTGTCTTGAAGTCTCTGAGGTGATGGTCAGCATCTCCATTTTATGATGTAATAATCACAGAGATTAAGAAAAAATATGTCTCTTAATTTTGAGATATCTATGGAATGACTTTCAACATATTAATCAGTGTTTAGAGCATAGCAGAACCTGTGCTTTGGAGATATAAATATTGACAGTCGTGTGCTATTAACAATTCCAGGCATTACAGTGGAGGGAGTCTCTAGAAAATGAAGAAAATAAAGTATTCTCAGCTGATTTTTTCCATCATCTTGCACACATTCTGGTAGAGAACAGAAGAGCTATCTTCATCCTACAGTCTAGTATCTTATGGGATTGAATTATCTTCAGGCACTGAATGACCCAGCAGCCTGTGGAAGGGAGAGAAGAGTTATAAGAAATTATAAAATCTGGAGTATTCATCTTTGACTCTCTTAACTTTTTTGACTTTTAAAAATTTCCTCCTTTCTATTTTTTTTCCCTCTTTCTTTTCATAATGTATAGTAAAAAAAACCCTGACAGACAACAAATGCCATGAGCAAATCTTGCTACTTAATAGGTCACATCCTTGCCACCCTTCTTAATTTTTAATAAAATGTCAGATTTAGATTCAAGTTGTCCAAATATGGCATAAGCACCAAACATCTGTTGAGGCAAAGCTAGAGGCAATTAGGAGACATGATAGATACTGAATAACCTAAACAGTCTTGCTAATTCCATTCCCTTTAGGGTAATCCTCTTGTCACTGTCAATGACTAGTAAGAAATCACTGGCTTGTTACTTTCAAAAATATCTTAATTCTTTTTATAGAAACCATGATCATAAAAATAGAGAGGAGTATTAGGAGGTGTAAAGCAAGAATTCTTTATCTGTGTGGTTCCTTGGTAGCACCCAGGCCACAGTCCCCATTTTCCTGCACCCGTTGGTGCAGGAACTTTGCAGGCATCCTGACAGCAACCACCAGTTCTTCTGGAGGACCTGGCAGGTCATCCATCTGCTGAACATCTTGGAGTGCACCAGTCCCAAGTGTTCTGGGAGTGGTCTCTAGCCACGTGTGGGGCTACTGGCTCTGGTTTGCTATTTGTGTGGCTATGCTGTGTAACCACAAGGCTCTCAGGGCAAGAAACATGTGCCTTAACAAGTCTTGACTATTTCCTAGTTCTGTTGTCTTTGAAGACAATAATAACAAAATAATTGTGTTTGAACCTCCTGCTGCTCTGCTGCAGCTATCACAGACAAGCAGAGTTGATGCCTGCAGGAGGAATTAATTCCAGATTGTTGCTCCATATGCCAAGCTGTTTGCCAGTCTGCAGAAGTCATGCAGCTTGTGTATGTGCAGGGTCACTGTCATCAAACTTTCAAGCAGAGAAATAAAAAATGTTTTCTAAATGCTTGTCATGACTGTAAAGTAAAAATCAACACTGCTTAGTGAGATGCTACCATGTATGCTTTCTCTTTTTTTTTTTTTCATCCATAGCACCTTGGTGCTTTACTGAGGGCAATAAACATCACTGTCTATAGTATATCAGTCAGCCACTGAGATGCTCTCTAGCTGATTTTGATTCTCTTCTGACCCTCACAATTGGACCATAATGCTCAAGTAGAGCTTAAAAACATAACTCTTCTACTAAAGTGAAATGCTAGATTACTATTCCTTCCAAATACAGGGGAAAAGGAAGGAATTGTGATGCTTTTTCCTCCTTGTGTTAGCAGAGTATTAGGCATTCCAAGGGAGAGTTCTCCCCTCTGGTCTTTGCAGCATGGCAGAAGGGGAAATAACATAGTGCTTCAACAATCCACTAATGGGGCTGTGTGTGTAATCAAAGACTGGGCTTCTTGAACATCTAAACACCCTTGTGCCTTGCAATACCTGAATGAATGAATTATTATTTTCTAAAAGCTTGCTGAAACTTAATTGTACAATAAATACCTTAATTCTTCTGGTTTGGAATATGGTCAAAGAACCACCTTTTTTTCCTTTCCAAGTTTTCTACTAGGAAATTGGAGTGTGTTCTCCTCAAATACTTATAAACTTGATTTTTAGTTGGCATGTGGGTGTGTCTGTCCTTACCTCCTGTCATGAAACCAGCATGAAGTCTACTTTTAATATGTTAGTTAAAGCCTTTTTGACAGCACTTTACCCTTGTTCTTTAGAAGTCATAAGCAGTGCTACCTGTTGTCTTATACTAACTGATATTTCTTCTCCTCCTTAATCCTGCTGGAAGGTGGGATGAGAAATATTCTACAGTTCCTAATTTCTGCTTCTATGTCTATACCTATAAGCTAACTATAGCTTTCCTTTTCTCCCAGTGCTGCTGAGGGTTTGCACATGGCACTATTTTCTCTCTGGTTAGAGACTGCATAGACCATGAGAGTAAGACATGCTAAAACCACCAAGAAAATGAGATTAGAGGAAAAGTACATAATGGACATGCTTCCTATACCCCAAAACCACTTTACTGATAATCTAAGTTCCTTTCCTCTTGCCTTTTGTTTACAGGATCTTGATGTCAGGAATTGGCTGTTATTTCATGGCTTTGTCCTGTTCTAATTTTAATCTAGTCACTAAGAATAGTTCCAGTAAATTGGAACTATTTGCAGTACTTCAGAACCCATGTATCTTACTAATTAATATGGAGCAATATTTTTTTTACTGTAATATTTTATTAATTGTGTTTCTCCATTCTTGTATTCAGACTTCTTTTTATTTAGCATTAGGGTGATCAACATGGGTTGTTACTTTGAACAGAAAACTTTGTCTAACATTGTTCCTTGATTCACATCTCAAGATATTTGTCTCCAGCATCTCATTAACTAAATAAAGCCTTGTTTAAAAGTTGAAATACTTGAGACTAGATGTGTATTGCTCCATCTAGAATTTTCCCTTGCTAACAGTACAAAGTAACTGCAGTTCTGTTCGTGGTAGTGTTTATCATGTCAGTTAGAGCTGCCTGAGTTTGCATTTTTCACGTGAGGCTTCCCAAAGGGAAAGTCCACTTGGTTCACAAATTGCTGGTCTTGTACAAAGAATTTCCAAGAATTCTTCAAGATCCATCAGCATTCCATATGATTTTCCCAGTGTTCATGTGAATGACAAATTATCAGCCCAGTTTTATGCTCTTGAGTTTTGATAAAATGTATAATCTGTCATCATGAAAGCTCTGAAATGAAACTATGTGCTTTAAATAACCTTATCAGAAAAATGCATGTTTCATACTATCCTGTTTTCTGTAATAAGACTCCATGAGGAAAGAATAGGAGACAATGGAAAATAATATAACTCTGTGCAATGCAGATTAGTTTTTCCCTCTTTTGTAACAGATGTTTTTCTTTTCTGTCAGAGAAACATTAAAAAGAAAATCTAATGGCAATGACTGTACAAGCCCAATTGCAAACAATCCTGGCTCAAAAAGGGATGCCCACTTCTGTGCAGTCTGCAGTGATTATGCTTCAGGATACCACTATGGGGTCTGGTCATGTGAAGGCTGCAAAGCATTCTTTAAAAGAAGTATTCAAGGTAGGAGAATCAACTTTGGATAACTTTGCTCAAATAAGTTTCATATGATCAGGGGCTACAGTGGTTGATCTCGTAATGAGTTGATGTAAAGTCCTGGTGTATGCTGCTGTAAGATGAAAATAGAGCAATGAGTGATTTGACTACTTAGTCTTTTGGCTTTTATGTTATCAAGATACGGCAACATTGCAAAGTAAGCAAATGATTTGTTCAGAGAAGAGGTGGAATACATAGCATGGGAAGGCCCTGCAGCAAAGGTCTTTGTGGGATTGCACTGCAGACCTGTGAATATGATCACAGCTCGTGTACCAAAGTAGTTCTAATAATTGTGAATTTGTTATCACAGACACAGTTAAAGTAGGGAACTGTGTGATAACTTTGCCTGCCAGGAACTGTTCTTGACAAGGGTATGTTTCCTGGAGCTGTTGAGTCATAGCAGATAATATCTATGCAGTAGGTAGGATATAAAAAGTATTAGGTACAAACGTGATTATTGTTATTTCTCAGTCCTCCACCCCCCTGAGTCTACACTGCAGTATTTCTAACTCTGCTAGGTCTCTCTATCTTAAATTTCTGCTTCAGTGCTTAAATTCTGAAATATTTGGTATTTAGTTCAAATTTTCCGATGGGCTGCAATATGAAGTAGATGTAGATCTCCATGTTTGTTATCACAACCTATCTATGGGCAATGACTTACGCACCGTATTGCAGCTTTGGACCGCTTCATTTCTTTAGCTTTGTCTCTAGTTATCATGTTCTTTGGCCTCACCTGAGGCCTCTTGGTGGAAGCCTAATTGTACTGGCATTGGATACTACCTGTGGATAGCAGCACAGAAAAACCTTTCATCTTTCGGTCCGTAATGTTCCTTCCTCTTCTGCACACAAAGCCTTTAGAAATTTTGAGGTATTTTCTTTTGGATCAATATGGCAGAGCTGGTGTCACTACTTGATTCAAATTTAATTCAAAACTTGTTTGCCTTTTCCATTTATTGTGCAAGTACTTCACAGGTAAATAACAATTTCTACAAATGGGTGCAAGTTCTTTTGATTTCTAAAATAATTGAAAAGAACTTTGCCTCCAATTTGTCACAAATGGAGACTGAATTTGTTCTCAAAGTGTTTTCTGTCAGGAAAATTATTTGCCTGGTCCGTGTTGCTCACATGTGCTTTGGCCATGAACAAGTTACCCATTGTGGCATTTAGTACACTTTAATGTACCCTGTCAGGTAACATTTGTAATTCAAATAAATGAAAGTAAGTTCTTGGCATAAAACACTATGAAGCACTCAGTTGCAACTGTTGTTATGAAGCATATTGCTTATGAAAATAAAAGAACTTCTAGGCCTTCCATAGACAAAAATGTTGGGCTGATATCTAATTAAACTAAGATGGTATGACTGAGGAACTGTGTGTGGTCTCCTCTGCTTGTCCAAGTTTACAGTGTAGTGTATTTGTCCCGCATCTCTGAACATCTGCCTGCAAGCTAAATTATCCCAAGGACACGGGAGTTTTAAACCACTTTATGCTCCTGTGTGCTTGGGTTATAGTGCAACAGAGAGCTTCCTTCTCCTTTCCCCCAATGTTGTGAGAAGAGTCATAAACAGTAATTTGTTTTCCAGTCATATCTGCCTGTAGGAAATAGGACAAACTGTAACCCAGTCTCTTCTTTTTGAAATTGTCAGTTCAAAAATTCAAGGTTAAAATTATTTTAATTTTGCAAGGAAATAGTCACAATGGTTCAGTTAAATAATTACTCTTGGGGACATGAACTTTTGGACTTGCATCAAATAAAAAAAACCTCCAGTAGCTGATCTAATCTTAAAGTTTCTTAAAAAATAATTTTAAAAACAACCTGAGAGAAAAGATACTAAGAAATGTAAATGAGTGAATGTTTTTTACATTCTTTGGTAACTACTGCAAGAGACATTTTCAGCATTTGGTAGGAGATGATTTAACTGTATTTACACCAAGAGCATACTCAAGTCCAGTTTACAGTAATAAAAGTTTGGACCAGATTATTGATTAATGAAACAAGATCAAGTAAAGGGGTTTGAGTGGGGTTGAGCTGAGGTGGGAGAGGACGAGAGAACAGAAGAGGATGTAGTGGAAACTCATCAAAATAAGAGAAACACTTATTTGTCCAGAATATCTGAAAGTTATACATTCTGCTTGTGATTTTCTTCATAGTATACATCATGTGTTATTTTATACTAGACTTCTTTCTCTCTTGGGCTGCTTTTTTTGAATTAACTTTGGTCCACAATCATCCGAAGGCTTCTTCTTTCCTGAAACTCACCACATCAGAAAGTTCATTGAATAGAACTATAGTTTACTTAAATCTTTGCAGGATCTTTGCTGTGTGCACTGTTGTTTTCAACTCTGCTGAGGAAAAAAAAAGTATCTACTATCTGCTCTTTGTAGAGTCCCAATATACAGTAAGGAGTTGGAGGTTGAGAGCAAATTTCCACAAGAGCATATGTCTCATTTGTAAAAAAAATGAGTATTAGAATGTGCTTGGTTATTTACCAGGCATCACTAAAACTAGTTGTCTGGTTAATTTTGGGGCCACAGATTGATGTTTTCAGTATGGGATAAATATGCAGTTTCGTATCAGTTAAATTAATGGAGCTTACATATATGCATGTGAAAAAGGTGGTTAAAATCCAGAGGGTCCTAATTTGGCACCTGTTGGAGATGTTGAATTTTCTCTTCTTACTCTGCTGCAGGACATAATGACTACATCTGCCCAGCTACCAATCAATGCACGATAGATAAAAACAGGCGCAAAAGCTGCCAGGCATGCCGGCTGCGGAAGTGTTATGAAGTGGGAATGATGAAATGTGGTGAGTTTTGCATGTCTGTGGTGTTTGCTTGGGTTTTGCTGGCTTTCTTTTTTCCTCCCTTCAGTCAATTCTGTATAGTGCTTTTTTATTTTTTTTTCCCCTTGGAATCCTAATAAGTCACAACAAGCAATTAGAGCAAGGTTTAAACTGGTTTTGTAGGAAGGAATGTACTGATTCTTAAAGCAGAAGACTTTTCATTTTCAGGACAAAACCTGTGGGAAGGAGTAAGGTGCAGGTTAAGCATGTGAAAACCACGGTACCTCTGTACAGCTCTGTGAAGGCACTTCACTTGTGTGCTGTGTTCTGCAGAATGGGAACTCAAGAGTTGCTGCTGCCTGAACCTCAAACCAATGTGACATCCCTTCTAATGTGGGGTAAATGAGACTGTACTGTGCTCTGCTGATTGAATGTAATGCAAGAAAAAGCAGTGCTGCAGGAGAGCAGTAATTAATTAACCCAGTATTCTGCCTCCAGCAGTAGCAAGAGTGAATGCCTCGGGAGAAGTCTAAGAAGGAGACTAGCACCAAAGTGAAGCTACTGCTGTCAACTCTCAGCTTCCAGAAACTAGCATTTGGGGACTTCTGGTCTAGAAGTGGTTTCCTGTATTTAATAGTTATTAATATATTCATTTAATGGCAATATTTTTTTAATCTTGTAAAATCCTGGCATCTGCAACATCCCATAGCAGCTTGGCCATCTGTGATATGAAGAACAAGCTCTCTGATTGCCAGGCTTTTTCTGTGGGGCTTTGGTGGGTCAGCAAGGGGAAGGCAGTGGGTGGGGTATTCTGTTTTTTCGACAGGCTATTTTCTGATGATGTCCAGCACCTATTCCATCAGAAGAAGTAGTGAACAACCACTGTTTGTCTTGGCACTACTCAGAATTATCCAGTCTTTTCTCTTATTCCTATCTTGCACTTACAGTGATGTGACTTCAATGTGGTTGTATATTTATAGATTATATTTTAAATATAACTTTTAAGAAGAAAATAGCTTGAGA
The DNA here is from genome assembly GCA_013399075.1 of Chloroceryle aenea. Taxonomy (NCBI): domain Eukaryota; kingdom Metazoa; phylum Chordata; class Aves; order Coraciiformes; family Cerylidae; genus Chloroceryle; species Chloroceryle aenea. The sequence continues at coordinate 780,121 of VWZY01009511.1, forward strand.
GATATTTCCATACCTAATGTTTTTTCACAGTCAAGGTTCATTATTGTTTCTTGTAGATTCCCCAATGCACATGATAGAAATAAACAGGGAAATCATCACATAGGGACACAGGAGTGGAAGGGAGAAGGTCGCACTGTGCTTGGTCCTCTGTGATTTGCAGCCATGCATCTTATTTCATCCTATTTAATGTAGATACCTATTTCTATTTCAAGGCTAGGCAACATTTTCATCCTCCCACTGTTTTGATCTGAAGGTTGTTTGCAGAATAGCATTCCTTTCATTTGGAACATTCTTTAGAATTCCAGCCTGTGTTTATTGCTGGACAATCAATGCCCATTTGTTCTTGTGGCAACAATGTCTTGTAGCTTAGAAGCTCCTCTTTTTATTGTTAATGGTCTGGTTGTATTTACAGACTACATCACATCCCCTCACAACCTTTTTTTAGTACTAGGGTAAATAACTCAAGAAATCTCCTCCTCTTGCAGTTGTCAGGGTACCTTGTCCCTCAGTCTACTCCAGGTGAAAATAATCCATTTTGCACTTGGACAACCATAATCATGGACAATATTCTTGTGAACACTCCTCAGTGTAGTAGCATTTATATATATCTGTTTCTGCAAGAGCTTCTCTGTGTACAACCAGGATCTTATTTGTCTTTTTCATGGTTGCATCAAGCTGGCAGTTCATAATCATTTCATGAGCTGTTATGATAGCAGGCTCCCTGTTCATTTCTAGCTGATAACTCCAAGCTTAGCACTAGAAATGAACAATTTCTATTGTTCCTCGTATTATTTTTGTACCCCTGAAGTACATTTAGTTTTTGTTGCTCAAGTCAGCTTGTTCTTTCTATATGGCACTCCTCCTTCTTCTAATGATGCATCTCAGCTTTACTGGTGCTTTCATTAACATGTTCTTAGCTGGCCTCTCTGGCCGCCAGAAAGGAAAGACTTATTTTTGCAAATGAGACTCCTTTGAAACCTTACTTTCTTTATGGTTGTCAATATCTTTTGTTCATGTTTATGACTGAGAATTGTACTTGGTTTTTCCAACAGGGGGTTCTATCAAACCCCAGTTCTGGAGCTGGAGAGTTTTTGTAATGATTCAATCCACTGTGATATTATAAGGTGGTTCTCCAAAAAGCTTTCTTTAAATTGATCCTTTTTCTATAATAGTCCTGGAAGTCCTGTTTTGTGATTAGATCTCTATGGTATTACAAGTAAAAAATAATAATATGTACTTATGTCTCAGCCTGTGTTGCCTTTAATCTGGTCACATATTCATAAACATATTTTCCTACAATAATGAATGTTTATAGGATGTTAATGACTGTGCCAGACCAAAAAAGAAGCTTCGAAACTATAACAGGTAAATACCAGGAATTGTATGTTTTCAAAGTTAGGCTTTTTCATAGTAGCACTGAAATTTGTGAGTCTTAACAATTCAGTTTGAGAAAAGGGAATATAAAAATTGCTCAGAATTGTCTGTGTTGCCTGATGAGTTAAGTGGCACCTGTGAGTAATGCTGATGCATGGACACATGGTGACAGACATTTAAAACCAGACAGATTTTAAGACTGTATTTCTTGCACAAAATGTAAATGCCACTTCCTGCAGACCAGAGTGACTATCTTTTAATTTTTTTCTCGTTAGAGCCATGTTAATGCCAGTTTTTTTTATTGTAGAAAGCCATAAATGAGTATGCTTTCTTTTTAATGAAGGCTTTTCCCCATCTCTGCTCCTTTTCCAGGTCACTTAGTGAATGCATTGGTTCACATCTGCTAAAACCCTGGTTAGGATAGAGTGGTTTGTAAATGCTTTTTTGCTCAGTGAAGACTTTTTGTCCAGTAAAAGTGATAAAAGAACCTCAATTACCACTTTGTAGTTTATGAAAGCTCTTCATAAAAACTCTGCATTGTTTGCATCAAATCTTTAAATCCTCATTTTGCATATAATCAATAGACAACTTGTGAGAAAAAATCCCACACATGTGTGTACATGTCACATATGTTCCTGTGTGTAAATGTATCATCATGTGCCAGATTTAAAGAAGCAGGAGGCAGTAAGAAAGTGTTGCTTTGGAGTTTTATGGTCTGGAATACTCTTGGATGTCATCACATTCATAAATGTTGAGAAGTCAACCCAACAAGGCACAGGTGTTTCAGTGAAGACTGTCTGGGGGGTGCTTTGTATTAGGGTGATAATGGATTTTCTTACAAAATTCACCACCATTGCCAAGAGCACAGTGATGGTCTTCAATGCTGCTTCTGCAAATTTCTTTTTGGGAAGTGTGTGCTGCCTAATGTTCTGTCCAAGAAAGCTACTGCTAAATCTTGGCACTAGGACTAGTTAGTGGTAGAAAAATAATTGCAGAGCACTGTCACCAGGAACAAAGGAAACAGAAATGCTGCAGTGAACTCTGCCCAGCAAACTCGAATAACACCATTTGGGATAAAACTGATCTTCTCTTGGAGCTTTCTGGGGTCTACCTGGGGAGCTGAAATGGACTGAACTGTTTGCCGAAGGCGGTGAAGAAGAGGGGAGTTGCTTCATCACTTAGCAATAGCCACTCTGAGAGCAGCTATGCTCATGTTTTCCTTTGTTTTACTTCCTGAGGCTCAAATAGAAGTTCTTCCATGAGGATTTTTCAGTTTCCCTGTTGGACTGGACTTACCTTTTATTCCCCTCTCTCTCTGCCCTGCTCCTGTATCTTTTTCCCCTTGTGCCCACTCTCACCATGTTGAAAATGTTCCAAAGATTGATCTGTTTTCTGCCCTCTCTCTGCCCCCAGATAATGAGGCTGAGGGGCCATACAAAAAAAAAAAAAAAAGTCGAGATACAGCCCTTGAATACTGGAATCATTCCACAAGTTTGGAAGAAAAAAAATCAGACACCTCTGTGTGCTGCTGTGATTCAGGATTTTGCTCTGCTGCTCTCTTGTGTGTAACTGCCATGTGTGGTTTCTGGATAGCACTTTAAAAGACTGTAATTTACTTTTCACACAGTAAGTAAGTGGGGTAAAAAGGCTGCATGGACTTCTCTGGACATCAGATGTGTTAATTGTATTTTAGCTATTATAGAAATTACTGTAATTTCAGCTCATGTTCCCCTGTGTGTATGGCAGACAGCAGCTTCTTTGTCAGCAGGTCTGCTCTGTGAATACAGCTGTACTCCTAAGAACATTTGCATTTGCTTTCAAAGGTGACTGGACTGATAATGATTTACTAATGTACACTTGAGTGAGTTTTAAGCTCAGACACTTACAAAACCTTATTATAATACATTTGATGGTAGAATCTGCAGTTGCTACAGAACTGGGTAGTTACATAAGCAGTTGCCAGGGTCTAAAGTCAGTCTTAAGAGCAACACGCCATATAACTACCCTCCATATCAGACAGCAGAGGCATCTGCAATTTTCAAAGAATTTGAAGAACAAGAGTTGCTTTAAAAATAGTGTGTTTCACTGCCAATAATACCTGTCCTGGCTTGTTCATGGGTGACTGATCAATGGACTCATTTTAATGATTTTTTTTTTTTACAATGTGTCTTATTTGTTATATTCTTGTGATCATTCACCCAAGTGGTCTATGGTGCAGTAGCTCAAGGTCTTGCCCTACATCCAGCATTCTCAGCTGAATGCAGCTATTTTCTTGTGCAAAGAATAGCTCTAAAAGAGGAGAGTTCTGTAGGAAGATTGAGGGATTTGATCATCTTGTGCACTTCTCCAGTTGCTTGAATTACCTTTATATGAATGAGTATTAGGTATTAAGTATAGTTAGGGAGTTTGTGGTAGAGTTGGAAATGGCCCTTATCTGGGAAGATGTAAGTATTTTATTGCTGTGCCTTTGCACAACGTGATCCACATCTCTGTCTCGTTAAGCCAAACATTAAGCTGGTCTATAATTATATATAATTTTTGTATACACTTATACATGCCTGTTGAATGCTAATAGACATGCAGGTAAAATATTGCAGTGCTGCCTGATCTTTGGATTTCATACAAACTTCCTTTATGTTATGTTGCAGTGTGTTGTTTTAATTGGAAAGCCTGATGCTTTCTGATGTGTCAACTGACAAGCAAGTGTAAATGTTTGGTTTTTAAGTCGTGTAATCTTACAATCCATTTCCTCCCCACCCCCAGTACAAGCATAATAAAATATAATGTGGAAATAAATAATATATCTTCTAATTGCTGATGAGCTGTGTTCTAAGCATAATAAATCTCAGTAAATCAGCCTTTGCCTGTTTTGTCACTATATTGTAATTAAAAAATACAAATAATAATTCAGAATCTGGTTTGGTTAGTTTATCCTCTCCCCTTATTTTTGGTCACCAGCTATATTTTTCTTTTTCTTTTTTTTAGGAATCAGTTGTTTATACAGAAATGTCATAACACTCCTAGTCTGGCTATCTGCACTGGAGATGTGATTATAGAAATTGGTTTTATGTTTTAAATGGAGATTTTTTTTTTAATAAGTACAGATTACATATGAAACTTAATTTAGTTAAATAAACTAAAGTATCTAAATCCCAACCTGACTGAATTATTTTAAGATGGAGCATGGAGTGCAGCTGCACAGATGAAAACTGTACAAAAATTGTACCAGTTAGAGCAGGATGCTGGACTTATTTTCTTATTTTTTAAATTTTTCTGCCTGTTTTGATATTCATTAAAGTGCCTTGTCACTCACCAGTGTGCTGATAGGCTACAAACTGTTATTTAAAGATCTTTACAACAGGGAATTGGAAAGGGTAACTTGAGTCTTGGCACCAAAGGCTTGATATTTTCTGTGCTACAGAGAAGTCTGGGTGACAGCATAACAGGGCTGAGGACAGATAATCAGAGGATGTGGAGTCTCATAAGAGTGCATTTGGTTCACTTCAGTGTCAGGAACTGAACTAAGGTCAATGAGCTGGTTGCAAGTGCCCACATGACCACATGTTGCTTCTGACAAGTGTGTTCAAACTGCTGGAATTTCTCCTTCATTGTGTCATCGGGTATCTCCTCCTCTCCCCACCTCCCTCTTAAACCAGTAGTTTTTCTGACTTGATAATTTAAAATATGGTCCCTAACTGAACAACTTTTCTGTGTTTAATTAAGACTGCTGTTTATGTGTCTTCCTTTTGGGGGCCTCACAGCTCCACCAGGTACTGGAGAACAAAAACTAGGTATGTTGGGGAGCGGTCGGTATTTTCTGATAGCCAATGAAAATTTCTTCTCTGACCTGCATCTCTCTCTAGCTTTTAGTCCCTCTGTGCTATTTTTCTCGGTCTGTCCTTCACGATGCCTATGTTCAAAGTGCTTCAGCTTTCTAAATAGAAGAGTGCAGTGTTGCTTTTTGCTTTAGCTCAGATCTCTCCTGGTGGTTACAGCCTCTGCCATGCACATCCATATGGAACGCAGAGCTGTGGATCTCTATAGATAGAGCACCTGATACCTCTCCATTTCCTCATCTACCTCCAGTTGTACCTTTGTTCTGGTCTCTTAGCTCTCTGTCGACCTTTCCTCTTTGTCTTCCCTGATGAAAAATATTTACATACTTTCTGTGCACGACATGACTTCAGACAGTCTGCAGCCCCCTGCGCCACTCTGATGTTTTTCTGAAGCTGACAAAGCACTTTAAGATTTTCCTCTTGACCTTTGTGCATTAGTCCAAAATGAGGCTTAGCACAGAGGTCACTACATCACCCAAGTGCCTTTTAAAAATTAGTCTATGCCTTGCTGGCCTTTGACTCTCTCAGGAAGAAAAGTATTTGCCCAGACAGATTGTTGAAGAAATGGCTCTCTGACTTATGTAGTTCTGCAGGCAACCTTTTCTGGGGGTATCATCGTCAAGTCTAATTTTATGAATCTATCATAAGGTAATGTCTCAAGCTCTGATTGTCTCTGCTGGTATATTATCTTTCCCTAACTGCTCTTCAGCTGCTCTGGCAACTTTTAGCTACATGTCATTGAACTTAGCAATTGGTTCTGCAAATCACTGATTGTTTTCCTTCTCACTGATTGTTTTCCTTGGATGCATTATTTGTGCAAATGTCCTGGCAGTACTCCACCCATATTCCCTTTAAAGATGCAAAACCATCCTTGCCCCAAATAGTGCAGACTTTAAGCTAGATTTCTAGTTGATAATGCTTCCAGTTCCAAATGCCATATTCCGTTTGGATTCCTCCATGTATGAGGACTGTTTGTTAAACCAACTTTGCCTATCTGGCTTCTTGTCTCTTGGGTTTCCAGGTAGAGGGTGTTTTCCATTACTGAGAGCTCCTTTAATGGTCATCCTGTTCTCTTTTGAAGCTGAGGCAGTTTACTGAACAGGCAGCAAATGAGGATGATAGCAATGGGCAGTTGAAAGTTCCACATCCTTAAAGTCCTGTCAGGCTCTGTTAGTCCTTTAGTCTGCATTTACACAACATCTTATTTGGCAAGGCAGAGCCTTGTCAACAGCATCTGAAATTAATTTTCATGCTCCTACTGTTTTTATTTTTAATTTGGCTTATGTTTGGACCACTTTGCTACCTGAAACCCAGTGCCAGAACTGCATTGCCTGGTCAGAATTTAGACAACTCATAGTCTAGATAGCTCTGCTAGATATGGATGAAGAATGTCAGGAATTGCTGAACCTAGTAGCTTAAAGGGGACAACTCCCACGTTGCCATGTCCCCAGTGCCAGTAGCAAGTCTGAGTGTGTACTGTTATTAGGTACATAGACACACAATACTTGTATCCACAGCTGGCCACACAGACCAGCAGACAGGAAATACCATCCTCATGTGAACACAAGCAGTGGAACATATATTCATATAAATAGATTTTATTATTTATATTTTGTATAAATATATTTATTTATACAATAGAGAGCCTTCCAGTAGCTGGGTTTAGACACTCAGTCTCTCAAATAGTTGGCCTGGAGATCCCCTTATCTACCCAGCTGGTGGCTTCTGTGTCTGCAGCCTCACCCCAGTTGTTGGTACTCAGACCTGTTCCCCCACAAATCGTCACAGAAACACACTTGTGCTGTGAATCCCTCCAATACCTGGCTTTGGAGATTCTCTG
>VWZY01009511.1:787873-960845 GCA_013399075.1 Chloroceryle aenea
TCATAGTCTATATAGCTCTGCTAGATATGGATGAAGAATGTCAGGAATTGCTGAACCTAGTAGCTTAAAGGGGACAACTCCCACGTTGCCATGTCCCCAGTGCCAGTAGCAAGTCTGAGTGTGTACTGTTATTAGGTACATAGACACACAATACTTGTATCCACAGCTGGCCACACAGACCAGCAGACAGGAAATACCACCCTCATGTGAACACAAGCAGTGGAACATATATTCATATAAATAGATTTTATTATTTATATTTTNTCCAGATACCTTGTCCACAAGCTCTTTTGCATGCGCACTCACACAAAGAGGTCTCTGGCAGCTCTGGTCCAGTAGCCTGTCATAGCCTGTCACCCAACCAGTAGCTGACAACTAGATCCCCTGGTCTTTCTAGTAGGTGTCTTTGAATGCCTGGTCCCTCCAGGAGAATTGAAAAGCCTTTCCTGTTGACCCTGCTGAGTTTCATGTCCAGACCACAGGTCATTCATTCTTTGATAGCCCTGAGAGTAGCCTAGTCAGTGGCCTGCTTGTCTCTGACAAGGGATTCTTGAACTTCTTCCCTCTTCATCATTCCTTTACTTTGTAGTCTTCATGAAGCCTTTAATCACATATCCTAATAAAGGAGAACCAAGCTCTGTGACCAGGGCAAGAAGACTTTAGGCAACACACCTAAAAGACTTCGTAAATGTAGTAATGTCAAGACAATAGCAGTAGCAGAAAGGATGCTTTTGTCAAATTTGTTATCAAGTGAGACAACTTATTACGCTTTAAGTCTCCATGGTGTCTATGTATGCAGTAATAAATGTTGGTCTGGTATAGATTTATGTTAGCACAGGCATTTTTATATCTATGAAATTTCAGCCTTTGAGTATCATATTTCAGTGAAAGTGTTGATGACCAGCACAAAAATTACCTTCTAAAAGATTTAGAGGACAATTTAGCTGTGATATTAGAAATGTTAAGTACTGGAGGATTCCAGTCTAGGGATCTCTTCAGTAACTTAATATTTTTAAATATGCTGATTTTTAATACGGTACAATCTTGCATAATTTTTATTGCCAAGGATTATTTGTAAATCATTAAACAGTCCTTGTTATAGAATATGCTGAAGGGATGAGGGAAGTACAAACCTTGGCAGAAGGTTTTAGCAAATTTCTATACCATGCTTTTGGAGATGCTTTTAGAGTCTTCCCATGACAGCTATGCAAGAACAGGTAACAGTGAACCCACCCGTAACACTGGCAAAGAACTGGAGAAGGTTTAATGTTGTCAGATAGAACAATAAATTAAGCCAAGTAATTTAAAGGACCTCTTTTTGTAACAGCAACAGCGTTCTGCATGCAGAACTCCAAAATAGGAGCTTGGTCCTTCTAGTTCTAGATGTCCAAATTCACTCTGGGGAAATTCCTGCTGGCTTAATGGGACAGAGGGAGAAAATGGGTTGCATCTCACAAGTCCCTGTCTGAAGACCCAGCTAGCAGTGAGGCTCAGCTGTGCTTCTGGGTGAGGCATTTACTCAGTGTCATGGCCCAGACTTTCAAAAGTCTTTTCTTCTCCCACTTTACATCTAAACCAGAATTTAAAAACAGAACTTACAAACAGGTTGGGGTTTTTTATTAATTTCATTTAAAGGCCAAATTTATTTCCTTTTGATGTCAATGAGAATTTTCCCATGGACATTTAAAGTGAGTAAATTGAAGATCAAAAATAAACATTTGTTTTAAACATTATTTTTTATTTAGTAGAATAAACAAAAGCCTCAGCTGAAGTCAGTGGAAACAAAGTAAGGTCAATGGTGAATGCTCTAGAAATTCTGAAAGTTGCTGTTCTATATTAGAACATCCAATATTAAAGGGGTTTTCCCCTCCTCGCAAAACATTGGGATTTACATAATGCAACACTGAGAGAAAAACACTTCAATGCAGTTCATGTGCCCCTCTTGTTAGGCTCAAGAAGAGAACGTTGTGGATATCGGATCCTGCGTCGCCATCGTAATTCAGAAGATCAGGTGCATTGCATTAGCAAAGTGAAGAAATACAATGAGACAGCAACCCGTGTAAAAGAAATCCTGCTCAGCACGGTCAGTCCGGAGCAGTTTGTCCTAACGCTACTTGAAGCAGAGCCTCCCAATGTCTTGGTGAGTCGTCCCAGCAAACCATTCACAGAGGCCTCCATGATGATGTCCCTGACAAAACTGGCAGACAAAGAGCTGGTTCACATGATTGGGTGGGCCAAAAAAATTCCTGGTAAGAATTTACATTTTTTTGTCTTTATTTTAATCAATGCTTTTACCATCAATGTATCACTCTCTACCGTGAGATAACAGTACAGGACAGTAAATGTGCAGCAAGAAAGTCTTAAGCTCTTTGTCCTATAAAGTAATGGACAATTTTTTGCTCTCCATAATTCACCTGGATGTATTTTGACTAAGCCAATGACCTAGCCCATAATTTGCAGTTATTAGTCAAATACTTGTTTATTTTGCTAAAAAAAGCATAGTTGGTGTTACATGTAATTTCTACCTTGTCAACTATAAATACATAATTAATCTGATACAGAAGGTTCATTAAAAGGGATATTAACTGCATTGCTATAAAAAAAAAGATTTAATACCAAGTTCTTTCCTTGAATCCTAATAGTAGGTTTCTAAAACAGTTGATAAAAACTCAGTGTGTCCAAGCACTGAGTGTCTGCAACTGCTTTGATGTAGTTGCTACACAGGAGCATCCGATTGCAAAGCGGTGCATAGTATCCTGCAAAGCAAAAGTCAATACAGATGCTTTTGGTTGTTGGCAACACGAAGAACATGCACTGAAGTAGAACAACATGCATTATTGCCTTGAACGTCTCATGTGTGAGCACAGTAGTGTGGCAATGCTCCATTTCCCTTCTTACAAACTAGAACTGCTGAACATTTTCAGCTCCTGCTCCATTCAGTGCCCATGATTGAAACAGTCAGAATAAAGAATAAAAGCCAGACTAAAAGCACTCAGCACACAAATGTGATAGCTGGCAAAGCTGTGCAGAAAAACTTGCTGGCTGACATAGACAAAAACACAGACTGTGGCCCTTTAGTGAGAGCTAAGGTGACCAACTAATGGTCGTGAGATGATTGTAGCATTGAATAATTGATAGCCATACAGCAACATGGGGCTTAGTCTTCAACTTCATACATAGCACTCTGCTAGCAGTGATCCCTACAGCTGTGTTTACCTTGCATGGCTAAAATACTCTGCAGTGTGTCTGGTAGGCCACATCCATATGGCCCAAGCTGCCAGCATGGCTCCTCTTTTGGATGTTATGCTGAAGACAGCCAGAGCGTGCTGGTGTGTGCCCTGGTCTTGTCAAATTTGTGCACCATACAGTGCTTACTGCTGCCTGAATACACACAAAGGAAGACATGACAGCAATCCTTACATCTAGAAATAAACTCGGTGTCATCACAGGACAGGACACAAGCTTGGTGGAGAATATTTCATAAAATCCTTAAACTAAGAATTTAGAATAAGGGAAGTGATCCTATTTCAGATCTAGGTGGAGTGACTGAAGGTGCTACGTCTTCAGCTGCTGCATCACATCTCCTAGTTGAAGATTACAGTCTCCATGGCTCAGCTACTGTTTTGGAGGGTTCAGCTGTGATGATTTTAGGGTGTGCAAATTCCAGGGCAGCTGCTGAGCTGCTGAGGAGATGTTTGCACAGCACAGGCATCTTAAACCACACTAGACATTTGCAAAGTGCTAGTGGGTTTACTGTTAATGTAGAATGTTTTAAACTTAGAGTCCAAATCCTTAATACTTGTTTTTTCCTGATTTTAAGAAATTCTGATTCTAAGGGGTGAAGTGGTGTCAATTGCTGTAATTCCTTGTCTGAACAGAAAAAAAATGATTATAAGGTAACATTGCAGAGGACTACACGTAGTTATGTGAATCTGGTAGAAAGTAAATTGTGAAGGAAATCAGATCAAGTCCAAGAAAACAACCTCATTATAAGCAATATCTGAATGCAGAAAAACCCCAACCAACCTTTTCCATTTGCTGATTATTCTTAATTTCTCGGGTTATTTTAATTATATCCCTTTAAAAAAACCAAACCAAACAAACAAAAACCCCCACAAGAACACAACAAAACCCTGAACAAATAAAAAACCAAACCAAACAAGCAAAAAAACCCCCCAATCCCAAAACCTCACCCAGTTGAGATTATTTTTTTTAAAAGATCAGTTTCCAAAACTACCCTAATTTTGATCACTTCAGTTTATTTTCAGCTTCTCTTGGAAAAAACAACCTTTTTCTTGGCAGTAGGAGAACAGTATGAAGAAAACGCATTGAAGCAGTCAAAGCCCTTCAAAGCTGTTCCTGGGAATGTTGACACTTTATTGTGCATGTTTGGTTTCCCTGATCCCTCCTGTTATACAGAACAGAAGGAAACACCATTTTAGAACAATGTCAAGCGATGTGATGTTTAATATGTAGCTAATTATAAGTAATGTTGCCATATTACATGATAGTTAGAGCATTTACCTGAATGCAGATTTATTTCTTTTGTCCATTAACATACCTGTGATGACTGAAATTTAGGACACAGAATTTCAGTTACCACAAGTTCCTGCTTGAAGTTAATCATCTAATCGTCTAGATCCATGCTCTGCTTCCTCGAGATAAGGTCTGAGAAAAAGAAAAACAGAATTCTTGAATAATGGCCCAGTGAACAGTAATTTTACTGTCTGTAAAGCTGTATATTTGCTTTGTATAGTTGTGTAAGAAGCCCATTTTCACTTCTAAATTATTGTTGGATATTATCTTGACACTCACCAAAAGTGAAGGAAAATGATTTATTTTTCCTTACAGATGCTGATGTTAACAGTAACTTTTTTGCCTAAATAGGAAATATAAATGATGGTGGTGGTTTTTTTTTTTCATAGTGACCTTCTTTTGTTATGAGTTTTACTCTGTGACTGTATTATTTGTCTGTACTTTCAGCTTAATGATTGTATTTTTGTTGTTGCTCAGTAAAATGGAAGCTGACACAGGGATTTTTTTTCCTTTTGGATTCCAAGTATTTTAATTCTAAGTTGTCAGATGGCTGAACATAACTTCTGTAATTGCTTTTAACTTTGTTGACCTAGTCCAAGAGAGGTGAATGTGGCTCATAGCTGAACCTGTGTTGCTAATCAATAGGATGTCATAATACTGAAATTTGGTTTCATTATGCAACCTCATGTGCTGCTGACCAGAGCAGCGTGTCATTTGCTACTTAGTACACAGCCAGCACAAGTGGTTTTTCTTGTCTGTCTTAGTAATCTACAATTACATGATCAGGTATAGAGCATATGATTTAAAGGACATGTGCTATGGACGGAGAAAAATAAGTAGTTTAATGTGTTCTGCAGCATATGAAATGGAACTTCTGATGCTGTGGTCAGAGCTGTGGTGATGATATGCTGTCCTCAATCTTTAAAGCATGAGGTTGTTAGGAAGGGTAAGGTAATAGCTGTGCTCAACAGTGATAAATCATACTGCTGGTGCTGATAATGTGAGATTAGGAGATGACATCCAGGATAAATCTGGATATTTAAGTATCTGTAGATTGAGTGCTGGGACTTGGCCTGACATTTTGCTCAACTGAGATAGCTTTTAAATTCAATAACTGGCTGTTTATGCTGGAGAAATCAGCACATGTCTGTGTAAATGTTTATTCAAATAAACTTCTGAAATGTCTTTGGGCTGTTGTTTCCTGGGAAACTGCCACTCTTGGTTTATACAATTCACACATCCATGATTATTTTTCTAAAAGCACTTTTAAAATTAGGAGTGTGTGTCTGGCAGATAACCTGTTGTTGGCTGTGGATTCTATAGTAAATTTTGTGACAGTGAAATCTGGGAGGGAAGATACAACTCACAGGCTCCAGTTTACCCTTCTTACAAAACAAGCAGCAAGGCTATTGATTTTGAAAGGCAGCACTTGTAGCAATGATAAGAGAGAGTGTGCGTTACTCAGTTTATGTCAACCTGGGGCTGTCACCAACTGTCTTCCAGCCTAGTAGTTGAATAAGATTAAAATACATGGATTGTTTGTGTAAATTACTGACAACAGCTTCTTTGACAGCACAAACGTTCTGTGTGTATTTTAAAGCCTCAGATAAATGGCAAGAACTACAGGAATCCTGTCTCCTGTGGCCAGGCTGCAATGATTTTTTTGCTGGGTGGAGTTGTAGATGCCAGATTGTCTGACAATGAAGCTTCTTTGCTAAGAGATGTATCTAAAGCAACTTGGCTTTGAAACTTGTGGCCTGGTCATGGTTTTGACCACTGAACTGATCTCCATCGTGTCTGCCTTGCTGTATGTTCTGGAGAGAACTAAACGCTGGAACAGGTTTCTGCGCAATCCCATTAATTCTGTCCTTGTTTCTGGGATGCTGTTATGGAGGCAATGGGGACACTACTGCCTTCACTAACTACCCCTGTCTCTTTTCTGGTTTATTGCAGTTTTGGGGAAGGAGGCAGCAGGAAAGGGATGGAATGGGGTCAATGTATCTCATGTACAAAAGGGACACACAGGCACCAAGATGTGGGTTGTTTCCCAGTCACCCAACCACCCCAGAAACGTGCCTGTCTTATGAGATAAAAAAAATCCCTGCAAGTGACAACCATATGTACCCTGGTGCCTCTCATCTAAAGAGGTGGCCAAGCATAGTGCAGGTCCTCTGCAGTCACTTGCATTTCACAAGCTGTGTGGGAGTAATTTCCCTTGAACGTCACTCTTCTTTATTTCAAATGTTTTGTGGAAGTTTTGGTAATAACAAATATTTATGTTTCTGGGTCTGATGTCAGTGCTCCCTTTTATAACTTTCTTCACAACCCATAATTCTTTTTGTTTCTTTCTGTTTTTCATATACTTGGTCTCTTTTGTCAAAACAGTAATACATAGATTGATTTATTTTACACTATATTTGTCATTTCAGGCTTCATTGATCTTAGCCTATATGATCAAGTAAGACTCTTGGAGAGCTGCTGGATGGAGGTTTTAATGGTGGGTTTGATGTGGAGATCAATCGACCATCCAGGGAAACTAATCTTTGCACCAGACCTTGTGCTAGACAGGTAAGAGAAATAAACTTATTAAGAACACTTCATATTAGCATGTTTGGAGGTGAAGTGAATGGTAAGAGGAAGAGGATTAAGTATGGGAGATGTTATTAATGGTTTATCTAACAATATCCTTTGCGTGTATTTATAACAATAATGTCTTGAGGTTCCGTAACCTTACAGGGGCTCGAGGAATGCTAAGCATGAAGAGTATTGTTGAACCTGCCAGGTCTTTAGTTCCTGTAGCACCTGACAGTGTGAAGTTCCTGTTTCTTTCACATCTTTTGTTGATTTTCTTCCTTTTGGTCCAGTTCTCTAGATGCTGAAACAGTGGACACATCAACACAATGTATTACATTGTCAATCAATTTCTTCCAGATGATAGATTTTTCTACCCTTACACCTCAAAAAAAGCAGACATAGTGTCAGACCATATTTTCTGTTTTGTAAAGTAGCTTTCTACCTGGTTTTCTTCCTGCTCCTACTGCAGACGTTGTAAATGGCTATAATAATGATCATTGCAGCACTACTCAATGGGGAGTAAAAAACGTCCTGGCTTGGTTTGTAATACTTTTTTTTTCAAGTTAAAGCAGGGTGTTTGCAAGTTGAAAAATTATTTCTCCATAACATCATATACCAGGAGGGAGGAATACAGATTAGTAAGGGTATTTTTCTACAAGACCTTAGGAAGATTTGACCTGGGCTTCAGCTGGTAAAAGTCAGGGAAGCTATCTACAAGGGTAGGTGTAAAATGCCTCCTAGCCTTTTCAAGCTGTGGAAATTCAGATTTGTACTGTCGCTTAAGCTCAATAATAATCATGATAGATACAGAAAGCTAAATGGGTTAGTAAGGGAAAATGAATTTGTAAAGGATATGAAATAAATTATTTGCTCATATAAAATTCAGTTCAAGGACATGCTGTGTTATTCAATGCAATGATAAGAAATTGCTGAAAATGTATGATACATTTAGTTCCTCAGGAGCTAATATGTGCTGAATAGAGTGAGCTTATTTGATGTATTCCTTCATCTCCAAAAGACATAGCAGAGTGAGAGCTAGTAAGAATCTGGGCTTGCCTGTAATTTTATTCTTTTTCAGACAAGCGTATATGAAACTGCTCTGTAACTTGATTGTTTTTACTTTAGCTGAACTTGAGATATGTTCCCTATATAATCTTTTTTAGACAAGTAGTTCTCTGATACTTGTGTCTTCGTTTTGAACTGGCAGCTGCCTGCTCTTCTCCATAGCTTAAAATTCTCCTTTGCTCTGAGGAACTCAAGAAAATGGGCAATATTCAGGCACATGCCTTTCTGCAGCTGGTTGGTGTTACCTGCCTGTTCCTGCCTTGCAAATTGAAGGCTCAACAACTTCCTCTTGGGATCCAGTAAAGGAGTAATGTTATTTAATTTTCCTGCACTGCTGTACCTAAATCTGTCTCATCTTAAAAACATTATGGAGAAAAAAAATAAATTTCATATTACAGATAGTGTAAGAAGCATCTCTTTGAATACTGTGTCATAGAGCTTAATTGCTTTCTTAGTCCAGTACTTAGAAATAAACTAACAAAAAAACCTGTGACAATACTTCAGTGGTTTGAAATTTGTTGCTGCTTAACTTTAAGCCCCTTTGAATGGCTGAGGGCTCTTTGGGATCATTGCTAATAACCAAAACAGAGAAAACTGAATTCAATAAACACTTGAAGACATAAAAATAATCAAACCACAAAACCACCAAACACCCCCAAAAGCTATTTACATTTAAATATCTTCAAAGAAAAAGCTACTGAGGGATGGGGTTAGATGTTTTATTCTTTAAAAATGTCATATTGTTCCAAGAAACTCATTTTAGGGGGTTATTCTTATTCACCAAGTCCTGTGGCCCCCCTCAGAAGGCCACAGTGATGTCACTGGTTGTGCTGTTAACTCCTTATAAAACAAATTTTGAAAATGCTTCATGGTGGTACTGTGCCCTGCACTGTGAAGTTTGAAAGGAATTATCCAGAATTATAGAGGTTGTAACTTTAAAGCCTTTTACAGAACTATAGTCACATTTATCTGCAGTCAATCCTGCATGTGCTTTAAAGAAAATCAGTTTCTTAGGAGTTCTGACCTTCTACACTGGTGTAAATTTTCAATTTAGATTTCATGATAGAACATTTTGAATTCTCCCAAAGGTGAGATGGAGAGGCCTTCCGCAGTTTCCTTTGTGCTTTGACTTTTATCTGTCTGAGTCAGAGTTCCTTAATTCTACTTTTTTGGTAACATTTTAAATGTGTTTCCATAGGGACGAGGGGAAATGCGTAGAGGGAATTTTGGAGATCTTTGATATGCTCCTGGCCATGACCTCGAGGTTCCGAGAGCTGAAACTGCAGCACAAGGAGTATCTGTGTGTAAAGGCAATGATCCTCCTCAATTCCAGTGAGTATGCAGTTCATCTGACACTCACAGAATTGTACTTTCTATTTCAAGGGTGACTGGGAAATCAGCCTCCAAAAATGACAGAAATACCAAAGGAGATAAAGCTGTTGAAAGAGAACAATAGGAAAGGACTTCTACCTGTCAGATTGTGAGGTTTTTTTTCTCAAGAAACTGAGCTGTATCATTTGCTGAACTTAGACTCTCTGTCCTTTTGCGAGAGCTGCATGAAAGGGCCACAGTCTGAAAGCTTCTCACTAGGTGGGGCTCATGGCCCAGGCTGTCCTGGGTATGTCCTCTTCCGTGAGAACTTTTTCTTCCCGGTCATGTGTAACGTTGCTGTGCAGCTCTACAAAGCTGCCCTTAATTACGGAAAAACTTCTTCCTCAACGGGGTGATAATTAATTTGGCTTAAATGTACCTATTTAATGGTCATTAATTGATAGAAGAGATTAAAAGCACTCAACAGTTTGCGAGATGAATTTCAGGATAAAGCTTTGCTTTGCAGTCTTTTCCAGAAAGCAAACAGGGGTGCATGTTTGCTGGTTTAGGGTAGCCTGCATAAAATAATTCTATTCCAGAGACCATTTTGCAATTAATGTTGTTAAAAAAAAATTCAGTGACAAGGTAACAGCTAACTATTTACAGCTCCTGTTTTCCACGGAGAACTGCTGTAAAATTCTCAGCCCAGTTCTGAAGGGGAATAGTCCAGCTGTTATCTCACTGTTTTACTGATGGATGTCATTATTTCAACAAACAACAAAGGCTAATAACCAATAACCAACCAACCCACCCACAAAAACCCCACCAAAACACCATGTTAATCAGCCATATTTTCTTCAAAGCCTCGCCTGTCAAAAAAACCTCTCCTTTCACCTCTCTCTACTCTCCTTTGTTGTTGAAGTTTATTTTTTACTCCTAATTTCAAAGGTGTTCTGGAGCTCTGTCTTTTCATAAATGCCTCTGGGAGGAATTGTTTGTTTGTTTGTTTTCCCACCAGATTTCTTCTGCTCTATCAGTAACTGTATCATGTGTTTCTAGACCTTTCTAGGTCTAGTGTTTCTCACCATTTTCTCTTCCCCCCCCCAGGATATACTCCTGGAAAATTATTTTTTTTCAGCAAGAAGGGATTAGAGGAAGCATAGTGCTGTAAGCCATAATAGGTACTAAACTACAGGGTACAGAGCGATTCAAAGGAAAAACCCTGGAGAATGGAGAACACATCCGTTCTCTGGACTGAAGGGTCTATGTTCAGCATATTGTCTTGGGAGGATTTGGGAGAGTTAGTCTGTTTGGAATGATGTGGCCATCACATTTTGGCAAAGAAATGTAAACCAGAGTTTGGTGTGGCACATGAAGCATTGTCTGGACAGTCCTGGGGGGAGGGGAGGGTGTCAGGAAATGTAAATGTATCTTTTTTAATGCTGTTTAAATATTTCATCATTAGAAAATAATCCACAGTCACAGATTTATTTTTTTCTTCCTCGTGAGCAGGAAGTATTTCTTTCTCTTCTCTCTTCTGGTTAGGCATGTTTCCCTTGTCAGCAGAAGAACCTGAAAGCAACAGGAAACTGCATCACCTACTTAATGTAGTCACAGATGCTCTGGTGTGGGTCATTGCGAAGAGCGGGATCCCCTCGCAGCAGCAGACAACTCGCCTGGCCAATTTGTTGATGCTCCTCTCTCATGTCAGACATGCAAGGTAAATTTACAGAATGGATGTAATGTGTAAGGTGTTAGTGTTTGGTTGTGACAGCAACAAAGCAAGGCTGGAACTCCAGGTCACTCCTGAGGGAATCCTGGCACTGCTCTTCACCTGTCTTCATTGTAAGGTGTTCCTCCCAGCAAAACTAAACGGGCAATAGAGTTAAGTGCTTGATGGCACTCAAAAACTCTGTGTTGATATTAAAATGCTGTCTTAACTGTATTACATCAAAATGTTCTTTATGAATCTGCATGAAATGCTTAACAATAACAAAGAAAATTCAGCCTTTCAGAAAAGAAACCTCACCCAACCCACCAAAACTCTTCTGTCCAAAATAAAAGTCTCTTTCAAAACTGATATGCAGCATGGGCTTTGGTGGAGCAAAGTGTACTTTGGGTGCCATGTTTTTCCCAAGCCAAATTTGTTGTCTTTTATTTGGAACCATGGCATTTTTGTCAAGTGACTCATTCTACAGCGATGCCACACTCCTGTTTTCCCCATGGGAAGCAGCTCCTCTGCTCCCTGCCAGTTCCTGGACCTCCTGGAGCTGTTCATCTTTGCTTGCAGTGCAGCAGACTCAAACACAAGGCCCTACAAACAGATGCTTTAATTTTCAGGCTGTTTGTCATTTAAAATGATTACTCAGAGACCAACCATTCACAAAGCTCTCGTATGTTTTGGCTTTGAACTGTGAGTCCAGGAAAGAGTCCTGTGACTAGGCTGGAGCATGCCAAAGAGCGATGGGCATGTCAGACTTTGTGGAAGGACAATGGAAAAGGGACAGCTACCTCTGCAGCAAGCTTCCTGGGAGGCAATGTGACAGCAGCAGGGACCTGAATGTGCTGAAAGGCAGCTTTACCTTCCAGTTTGTGAACTGGGGGTGAGTTTGAGAGCTGGCCCTACAGAAGCTACAGCACCAGCCAGAGCTGAGTCAGACTCAGGCTGTGATGTGCTGCCATCACCTGGGTTGCCCACAGTGGCGTGACACTGCATCACAGCATCTCAGGAGCTATTGCTCTGGTATGGTGTGAATAAACATTGTGAATCTTTGCAATTTTTCTTATATTTTCTTATTAAAACAAGGCTGTGCCAGCCTCAGATGAAGTCTAGAGGCTACCTGTTGTGACGTGTTTTCTTTATGTTGCTTAGCACTCATCAGTCAATTATACTTTGTTCTGGAAATAATTGCTGCTTTCAGCCTTGATTACCAAATGATGCAGACCTCTCAAGAGCTGTGGAGGGAGCAATCTCTTCTTTGCTGTTTGTATAACTCTTGTATTGTAGCAAAAACCTAATTTTTCTGGAAGCATTGCCCCCTCCCAATTCAATCAACCCGTACATGTGCTGGCTGTCTGCTGCTATTTCCACTGTGACAAATATGGTGTTGAGCAAGCACATTTAGGTTTCAGTCCCAAAACCCTGAGTCCATCCAAATTATCTGAAGGTCATTTGAGTGCAATGGCAATAGCCATCTCCTGTTAGTCCAAGCCATCAGACAGCCACAGAACATTCCAGCTAACAAGGTCTCATTGTATCTTATTGCATAACAAAAAAAAGAAAAGAGTTTTAAAGCCTGTAGCTATCTGCATGATCTGATGCTGGACATGCAGAGAGGAAACAAACTCCTTTAAGTCAGCCAGGTCCTTTTGGTCAGCTGGAGAGGTATGTAGTTGCTAGAGCTACACACTGTAAATTGCCCTTTTGCATGAAGCTGCAGCATGTGGGCCCCCCATGTTTAGAGCATCAAAGGAGGTTTGCTTCATTGATTTTAATATGGTTGGCACATTGCATTTTTTTTTTCTGAAGTTTGTGCAGTGCAAAACAAATCTTGGTTCTCTAAATAGTAAATCGCTCATCTTTAAAGCATTTAGATGTTACTGTTGGTAGAGGTGAGTGATCTCAGGGACTGCAGCAGCTAAATCCTCTCAACTCATTAAAAAAAAGGGGTTCTTGAAGCCATGATCATGTTTTCCTTCTCTGCATTGTTTGACCCAGATTGATGACTGATTTTCTGTTCTCCTTCACAGTAATAAGGGAATGGAGCATCTCCTCAGCATGAAGTGTAAAAATGTGGTCCCAGTGTATGACTTGCTTCTGGAGATGCTGAACGCACACACTCTCCGAGGGCAGAGGAAGTCCCCGGTCACTCATCCCGAATTTGGCCCGTTAGAACAAGTGGAGACTGGAGACAGCCTGCGAAATGGGGTAGCCCAGTAACCCTCTCGAGACCTGGAAATGTGAAGCTTGTTCAGCGATATGGGAGAAACAAAGCAACTCTGAGAGGACTGTTGATGTGCGACCAGGTGTGAGTCCCCACCTATTCTGGATTTGCACAGGGGTATCTTGGAAAAGGCTTGTGAGATGCCCACCTCTGTCTGTGTTTCTGACACCATAATAGCTGCACTTTTATAGTGCCTTTTCTGAGACTCTTCAAAAGCACATTATGATGTTAAGCCTCAGAACAGTACTGCGAGACAGGGGATTGCTGCCTCACCTTCTCAGAGGCAGGTGGACAGAGACAGTGATGGAGGGACTGGTTTAAGGTGACAGAAGAAGTCTGTGTCAGGGCCAGGAACGAGCACCTAGGTCTCCATCTCTCAGATGAAGGCTTTTGAGCACTGACTGGACAATCTCCTCTTCTAGTGAGAGATTGTATGAAATGTAGAGCAGCACTGTTTGGGACAGGTCCTCTTACCTGTGTGTGCTGGTCCCTGGGGAATATCTGCTTTGCAGCTGATCTAGATTAAGTGCCCAGATATGTGCAGTGTAAAAGAGTTTCCTCTGTTTTTAAATATGCAATGGCTGCAAGGGCCTTCATTTGAAGGCCATTCAGAGTGTAGCTTCTAGGGCCTGTTCAGACCCTCTTCAGAAATGTGAAACCAAGGTTAAGTTTGTATTTTGTGAGCCTGTTCTTAACACTCACGTTATTAGCTGTGTATAATTCTTCAGTGCTTTAAACAATGACCAAACTGCCTGGCTATTTCAGTCAATGCTGGCCTTGGAAATGTGTTTTGTCTGTGAGATTAGCTTGTTGGTTTACATATTTATTAATGATGTTTAATCTATTGTAATACTTAGGTACAAGAGGTTGCTCCGTGGATGTTAACTGTGTTTGTATCTGATCTGCTAATCAGGACTTGTGAAATCAGATAGAAACAAACCATTTTCCTCTTCCCCTTTTGAGTCACATGTGGAATTATGCCCTGCCCACCCAAAACCTCATGCAGCCATCAAGGAGGTGAGGTGGTGGACAGGAACCTAAGCTGGGACCTGCTTTTGCCTGCTGCCCTCAGGTTTGCTGTGCTCTTGTTTTCAAAGTGCATGGCACTTCATGCTGTGCTTTCCTTATCTTGCCTGGGAGCCCTCAAAGAGCAGGGGGATGGTGGTTCTGGCACTTCAGTTGCTTTGCAAGTGTAATGACTTGTTTGGGTCTCCCTGAGAATGTGGGGTTTAACCCAACCCTGTTGCGCTGACTCCTGCGTGTATTTAAGCTGCTCTGAGAACAAAACCAAACCAAACCAAACCCCAGAGGAAATAGCCTGGCCAATGACCTCAGCGAAGAGCAGGATGGCATCATTCATTCTGGCAACTGCCAATATCACATTTTGGTGTGAGCAAGAAGTGCAAACGCTCTAAATGGATATGTATAAAAATAATATGTACACGTTCTGGGCATTTTGGTCATGGTGGCATTAAATTGGGATTACACCAAAAGTCTGGTTTTGAGCCAATAAATCTTTTGGATTAGGGACTTTGATTATGATGCCATTTGCATACTTTGAATATTAGTCAAACCTTGGAGCTTGGTGGTTTTTTTAAAGCCAAGGACAATATTTTTATAGGAGGGGCATAAAGAGTTTTCAGTGAGTTACAGAAATCTGTTGTCTTGTTTTGATCTTGTACTATACGGGTGCTGCTGATGGTCTAAATTTTTACTGGCTACCTTTTTATTGTTTTTAAGAAACTGTAATATAGCAAGGCCCTTCTAAATAAGTGTAATATTTACTACAAAAAGGGGAAAAAATGTGAGTATAGTCTAGATTTCATTGGTACTTTCATTCTGCGTATGTTTTGCTGTGAAACAGCCATGTTTCTGTGTTTCTTGGGCTTAATTATGTTATGGCTTCAGTGCCTGTTGTATAGTTGATTTTCCTTATCCTGTGTAATCTTTTTGTTTAATACAGTTTTTAAAAGATGTGTTTAAGTGATTTGTTTGTTTGTTTTGCTTTAGAGATGATGAATTCATGTAAACCTTGAAACAAAGCTCTTAAAAAGAATGTGAGAAGGAGTTGGGTATAAATGGTATAATTAAATTCTCAATGGAAATTTGCTCTGGACTGAGTCTGTAAAAGGGCAATGCTGCAGATTTGTGCCACGTGTTATGATTCTTATATGCCATTATTAGCACAGTGCAAGTAGGAAAATTATGTGATTTTAACAGATACTTTTTGTCTTGTTGAACATTAATGGTTTTATTAAACGTTACCATTAGTGTTTTAAAATGGTCAAAAAGCCAATAGCTGTTGAGTCTGGATTAATGTAGCTGTGTTCACATCTGGGTAAGTGAGGAGGGGAGGAGAGCTGAGCTGCTTTATTGTTTTCCCTTGCTGTTCTGCTGTACAGCAGCTTCTGCTGCTGAGACAGGACCTGGCCAGAATTGGCTCTTCATACCTGAAGAAATTCTGTTCACAGAATGTGTTCACAGACGTGAGCACACTGGGCTGATGCAGTTGTTGCCACAGGAGGGGGAAAAAAAAAAAAAAGGGAAAGAAAAATAAAAGAGCCCCAACTTTTCCTTACATGTGCTGTTAAAAATGTGCTGAGGATCCTCTGACTTCTGGAACTAGAACCAAACAGTAAAATGACGGTGAATTAATTTTTTTTAAAGAAATGCTGTAAGTCTTGGAGCATTTTAGGAAGGTGAAATGCTTTGTCTCCAGGAATGTGAGACCTCTTCCACACCTCTGTCACTTTGTAAATTACCCATTTTTAGTGCTGTCACGCTGCTGGAGGAGAATATGGGGAAAAAGATCTGTTGGAACATTGTGCTTTGAGACAGTGCCTGACAGGCTGGATCCACCTATAAAATGCGCAGCAAACTAAGACGGGTAGCACTTAACAGTGGTGGTTTTTTCAGTAAGTATGCACATTTCCATAAAAATAATAAGTTAATTCCTTACGGGCTGAATGATAGATCTATACAGGGATCATTGCGATGAGAGGAGAGTATCCTCTTAAGTGCTGGAACTTTATCTCCTGGTGGCCTGTGGAGTATGGAAGACATTTGCTTAATTTGCATTATTTGTGTGTAACAGAGCCTAAAACCACAGTGAGCCTTCAAAAAGTTGCCTCTTGATCCTACTTGAGCTGTCACCAGTGATCAGCATCTTCTGAGGTAAGAATTTTTGTCTTGTTTGGAATTTATCATAGAATCATAGAATGTTTTATGTTGGAAGGGACCTTAAAGATCATCTAGTTCCAACCCCCCTGCCATGGGCAGGGACAACTCCCTCTAGACCAGGTTACTCAAAGCATCATCCAGCTTGGTCCTGAACACTTCCAGGGAGGGGGCATCCAACAACTTCTCTGGGCAACCTCTTCCTGTGTCTCACCACCCTCACAGTAAAGAATTTCTTCCTAATCTCTAATCTCAATCTACCCTCTTTCAGTTTAAAACCAGTACCCCCTCACTGTATCTCTACACTCCCTGATGAAGAGTCTGTCCCCATCTTTCCTATAATCTGCTTTTAGGTACTGGAAGGCCACTTTAAGGTCTCCCCAGAGAATTCTCCAGGCTGAACAAGCCAAACTCGCTTAGACTGTCCACAGAGTAGGTACTCTAGCACCTTGATCATCTTTGTGGCTCTCCTCTCTGGACCTGCTTGAACAGGTCCATGTCTTTCTTATGCTGGGGTCCCCACAGCTGGACACAGTACTCAAAGTGAGGTCTCATCAGCTCAGGGCAGAGGGACAGAATCACCCCCCTTGACCTGTTGGACACACTGCGTTTGATGCAACTCAGGATGCAATTGGCTTTCTGGGTTGTGAGAGCACACTGCTGGCTCACACCCAACTTTTCATCTACCAATACCCCCAAGTCTTTCTCAGTAGGGCTGTTCTCATTCCCCAGCCTGTATCGATACTGGGGGTTGCCCCAACCCATGTGTAGGACATTGCACTTGGACTTCTTGAACTTCATGAAGTTCACATGGGCCCAGACTCCAGCCTGTCAAGATCCCTCTGGAGGGCATCCTGTCCCTCTACAGTATCAACCACAACACTCAGCTTGGTGTCATCCACAAAACTGCTGAGGGTGCACTTGATCTCACTGTCCATGTTCCAGACAAAGATGCTAAATAATTCTGGTCCCAATATGGACCTCTGANGTACCCCCTCACTGTATCTCTACACTCCCTGATGAAGAGTCTGTCCCCATCTTTCCTATAATCTGCTTTTAGGTACTGGAAGGCCACTTTAAGGTCTCCCCAGAGAATTCTCCAGGCTGAACAAGCCAAACTCGCTTAGACTGTCCACAGAGTAGGTACTCTAGCACCTTGATCATCTTTGTGGCTCTCCTCTCTGGACCTGCTTGAACAGGTCCATGTCTTTCTTATGCTGGGGTCCCCACAGCTGGACACAGTACTCAAAGTGAGGTCTCATCAGCTCAGGGCAGAGGGACAGAATCACCCCCCTTGACCTGTTGGACACACTGCTTTTGATGCAACTCAGGATGCAATTGGCTTTCTGGGTTGTGAGAGCACACTGCTGGCTCACACCCAACTTTTCATCTACCAATACCCCCAAGTCTTTCTCAGTAGGGCTGTTCTCATTCCCCAGCCTGTATCGATACTGGGGGTTGCCCCAACCCATGTGTAGGACATTGCACTTGGACTTCTTGAACTTCGTGAAGTTAACATGGGCCCAGACTCCAGCCTGTCAAGATCCCTCTGGAGGGCATCCTGTCCCTCTACAGTATCAACCACAACACTCAGCTTGGTGTCATCCACAAAACTGCTGAGGGTGCACTTGATCTCACTGTCCATGTTCCAGACAAAGATGCTAAATAATTCTGGTCCCAATATGGACCTCTGAGGGACACCACTCATCACTGGTTTCCACTCAGACATTGAACCATTGACCGTAACTCTTTGAGTGCAACCACCCAGCCATTTCCTTATCCACTGAATGGTGCATCTGTCAAATCTACGTCTCTCCCATTTTAGAGAGAAGGATGTCATGTGCAAGAGTGTCAAATGTTTTGCATGAGTCAAATGTCGTTTAGAATTTCTTGCAAGATAAATATGTATAAACTGACA
This sequence comes from Chloroceryle aenea, assembly GCA_013399075.1. Lineage (NCBI taxonomy): Eukaryota > Metazoa > Chordata > Aves > Coraciiformes > Cerylidae > Chloroceryle > Chloroceryle aenea. Next base: position 806,399 of record VWZY01009511.1, read on the forward strand.
GCAAAGGTTCATTTGGAAGCTCAGCCTGAGTATCGCCGTTGCCAATGGCCATGGCTGGGGGCTGAAAGGCACGTTGCTGGTACTGCTGCCACCAGGTGCTCTGATGGCTTTGGAACCTCACCGTACAGAAAGCAAGCTGGAGCTTTTCCTGTTGAACTGGAACTGAATGTTTTGTCAAAGGTGACCCGGAGAGCCTGCTTTTGTGCATCCATGGTTATTCCTTTATTGGACTAATAGAAAATAGCTGCTCTTTCCTAGGATGTGCTTTAACCCCCATATATTCAAAATGAGGTTTATGGCAGCAGGTCTGTTTCACTCTCATCACAGTGAGCACATGGTTCAGACAGCTGTCACTTGCTCCCTTCCCTGTCCTTCCCCACCAAGGTAAGTGCTCAGGCGAAATGCTGCTCTTGAGAGCTAAGCTTAAAACCAGTGTAGATTTGCATGGCTTTGTCAGAGGTGCCTTAAAGCGAGTGCAGTGTAAGGGCTGTCATAGGAACTACTGCTATATAGGGTTGAATACTGATTATATATAATCATTCAGGATGTATATATATCTTAATATATTCTGTTCAGTTCTTTGGTTGGCAGAGTAGTTTATAACACCCATTCCTGGCTGCTGTAAGTGAGCACAGCCACAGACAGTCCCCACCACAGCAGCTGCTTTTCATGGCAGCCCAGCTGTAGGCTGCACCATTCCTTCAGTCCTGTGATCCTTCCATACACTCCGAACTGGAAGCCATGGAAGTGCCTTTGCTGTCGTCACCACTCATCTCAGAATACTTTTTTTGATATTATCTATGTCCTGCAAACTAAGGGTTCTGTAAAGCAGTTTAGGATGTGGTTGTCTGTTGGGCTGACCCAGTGCCTAAACCAATACCAAAGAGAGTGTTGTAGATGAGAACATGGAAAGCCAGCGGATTGCTAATATACAGAAAATAAATATTATTTACATTCCCTTTTCACAGTGTTTTACTAATGAATCGAAGTGTGGTGAGTTAAATGGCATCCTGTTTCATAGCTAAGACTTTATGATCTGGATATTCTTTAACTCTTTCCATCTCTACATGTAGGATTCAGCTACAGTCCTCATGCATTGGTGAATGTCAGAATTTTCCATTGAAGGTCATGAAGATGTGTTGTAAAAATGCCAACTGCTGCTGCCTCAACAGACAGAATCTTCTCTCATCATAATCTCATGTAGTAAGGAGCTGGCACAGCCACTGACAGTACTTGCTGCACATTTCCCGTGTCTTGTTTTCCCCAGGATTTTCTGTTCTGAATCATATTGTTGACTGTGGCTTTAGTCTCACCGTTTCACTGTCTCTGCAAGTTTGTGATGGAAATGGGTTTATGACTGAAGCTGGTGCCTTTTAAAGTACCCATGTGTTAAAGTAATGGGGAAAACCCCCCCCCCAAGCCTTCCCTTTCTCTCAGCTGCTCTTCAGTTCTGTGGTAGCATGAAACCTCAATCTGTGGCTTGTTCATTACGTTCCTGTATCTGAGCTCAGCCTGGCTTCGTGAGTGTAGCCTGTGCCTGCTCAGGGTGTCTGCGAGCCAGTGTCTCACCCTCACCTTTGCAGACACTCCACAAGCTGTAGGCTGATTTACTTGGTCAAATACTCGAGTTCTTAGGCCGCTTTCCAGCACTGAGTGGCCACAGAAGATGCACAGCTTATGACCTAGAGGTTCAGGGGCCAGCACATTCAGCTGTTGGGGGGCAAGTCCTAATAAACAAACAGTCCCCTGGTTCCTGCACCCACAGAATTGTTGTTCTTTTGGCTTGGGGTAGGTATAGCTGAAAAGAGATTGAGGCCTCCTCGTCTCCCTGCCGAAGAAATAAGATTTCAGCTCACAGATGCTTTTGGCCTGGCTTTACTCCTACGTACAACGCTTGTGCCAAAGCACACATGTGCATCCTGGCTCTTGCTATTGCCCTTGCCCTCTTGATTTAATCTTTTTTTTTTTTTTTTTTTTTTTTTTTTTTTTTCCCCTTCACTGAACACTAACAACCCAGTCTGGAGAGAAGATGGCACTAAGAAATTGGTGGCTACATCTAATGGCTTCTTTGAAGCAGACTTCAGCGTCCGCCTACAGTGCAGTGGTTATAATCAACTGGAAGTAAAATGATATAAAATAGGCTTGAGGGAAAGTTTATTTAAGTCATTTTCCCAGATTTTTTTCTGATGACATTTTGAAATAATTTCATGAAAGCGCCTCAATTCATATATTACATCAGCTCAACAATTTGATGTAACTGTACGTAATGAAAGGAAATTGCAGGCTATGAAATTTTCTTTAGACCTTTTAACATTGTTCAAATTCTTTTCCTCTGTACAGGTTCTTTAATGGTGGAAGAACTGAATATCATGTCAGCAACTGACTATTAGTTCTTGTCAGGAAGGTTTGCATGGGCACTTGTGACAACCTGGCAATGAATTAATGGTTAGAGTTGGCTGACTTCTGCAGAGACAGGAACAGAAATGAGCTCCATCTGGAAGTAATTGCTTTCAAAATACAAGGAAATGGTGGCAGAGGGAGAGGGGAGAGAGTGTGTGTCTGCGTGGGGCAAGGGGTGTGGAGTACCTGTCTTTTACATCAGGAAAGAGCACTCAGGTGAGAGCTGCAGCTGTGCCACAGGCAGCAGGAGCACAAGCCGGGCTCCACCGAGCCGGCTGGGCAGAGTGGAGCATGGGCTCTTGGGCAGTGACAGCGGCCAGGGGTGGAAGCACTGCTGGACCCTGTGTCTGTAGCAGGCAGGAGCCCAGGCACTGCTACTGGAACTGAGGTTTAGAAAACCAGTTCTGGGGTGGGGAAGCAGGTCAGCATTTTGAGCTAGTAAGCAGCAGTGGTTGGTTCAACTTTGTGTTCTTCCTCCAGGCAATGACGAGCAGTTGCAATAGCAAGGATCTGTGCCACTGACCACAGGCTCTGCTTCTGACTTTGACCTCTTGCTCTGGCAAGGGAGGGAGGGGTTGTGCTGCTTCTGACACCGCTGCATTAACGAGGACAGAATCTGGCTTACCAGGAGCAGAAGGGTCAGCACTGGTGGGGGCTATGGCTGGTTGCCCCGCAGTAGACACCCCCATAGCCCCTGCAGGCACTGTCAAAATTTTAACGATGGTACTTGAACTGTACAGCCAAGAAGCAAGGGCAGTGCTGACTGTAGACGCTGTTTCTCCAGCCATTGCCACAGCATCAGTTTCATTTTACAGATGAAGCTTATAAAAATGCAAAAATTTCTCCCAAAATATTGTACACTGTTTAGCAGGTTAAAAGCTAGAAAAAAAAAATCTTTCCTTATAAAAGTCATTACAAGATTTGTATTCATCAGGCATCATCTGCACAATCGCGTTCATCTAGAAAACATGGGCATTATAAAACACCTCCATGCAATGCAACAATTTCTTCTATCAAGGGTGGTATGAAAAGACAACACCAGAGTCCAAACCACTCGAACACCGTATGTGAAACAAAACAAATGTGCATTCTTTTATTGAACATGGCAGATGAAAAAAAAATACAACAACCAAGAGTCAAAAAGGTGTAGATTGTTTTTGTTTCCACCAAGTGACTACAGTACCAAAGGACATGGACAATGTGAAGTGTGTGCAGTAATCATTTGAGGCCAAGTGACTCTTCCACTCTGTGCCTGTCACTCTAAGGCGACAGGCTGCTGTGGTTAAGATTACTGTGATGTAGTTTCTCCATCCCATAACTCCGTATTCCATCACCTTGCAAGCTTAGGACCACCGGACCTACAAAATAGCGTGTCTATTGTATCTAAGTATAAAGTGTGTTGCATACAGTTTAAAAATCTATAGAAAAGTACAAAAATGCTGAAATTTTGTCCAGATATACACTCTGAGATGGGAAATTTAAACGCAATCCCTGTGGCAGGGAAAGGAGGCTCTAAGCGTGAGGCATTATTTAGCTGCAGCAGCAACCTGCGCAGCGGGTGTGTAGGATGCCCGGGTGCTGTAGTGGCTACTCTGGGGAACTAACATGGTACAGAAGTTTCTGTACCTAATTGTGCAAGGTCACTGCTTCACTGGTGCCAGCAGCACGATGAAAAAGCACCACAGAGAGTGTGTTTTGGTATCACTGAATGTCCATGGGCTGCTTTCTAAGTCGGTGGAGGCCCATTGGTGTATCGCAGCATGGGATGGAAGGAACGAGCAAAGTTGTTCGCCTGGGTGCAGCTGTAGTCTTCCTCAGAAGAGGGAATCATGCAAACCAGAAGTAAAAGCAGGAGAAAGAACAACTGAAGAGGTAGAGCTGCTCGTAACACACGGTAGAATAAGGATGACTGAGGTTGCGGATGGCTGTCTCCTCTGAAAGAAAAACGAAACAAAACATTACAAACAACCCCCCACACACAAACAGAACAAACCAACCAACCCACCAAAAGAAAAATACAAACAGAGCGAGAGAAAGGGAAAAAAGGCACTTTAGCATTTGAATCAAAGAGGCTGGTTTAGCTCCCTCCCTAGGGTTCACACTACCCTTCCAAGATGCAGGGCTGCCTATCTACAGGTAAATGCACTTTTTCCAGCTATGCTGGTGGACTTAAAGGAAGATTACTAAGTAAAATATTCCCCAATTTGGCACAAAAATATTTTCTCAAGAAAAAAGACCAGACCAGGTCGTACATTGGTGCAGAGGTCCAGCACTAGGAGTGCTAAAGGAAACCTTTCAAGAGGGTGCAGCCCAGAGCTGGCAGGCAGAGGACACACTACAGCTGGGCAGAAATCACCTCTGCCTCTATGACAGCCTCTGAGGAACAGCTGCCCAGGCTCCTGCTGCACTCGGCTCGCCTCTGCCGTTTTCACAACTGTTCCAGAGCTCAGGCAAATATAAAATAATACCTTCTGCTGCTGCTGCTGCTGCTGCTGTCTCTGCCGTATGCAGTTCTCCTTTTGCTTTTCTGTTGAGAGAAACACCTTTTAGTATCCAAGTTTCAGGAGCTACAAGGAATTTCTCTTTCTCAAAAGAGAACAGTTGCAGCTGTTAAAGTTCTGTCCTAAATTCTGTAATAAGGTGCCTGCATCTAAAAGGAAAAACCATTACATCTGAGGAGCTTTCAGGTTAACTAGGCCAAAACATGCTACATGCTGACAGCAAAATCCTAGAAAAAATACTTGCCTTCTTCATAGCAGGGCTGGATTCCACTGTGACTAGATTACAGGTGGCCGAGTCCAATTCATCTGTAACTGGCAGGAATGTTCTGCTCTCCTAAAAGGTAATCACAGCTTCCTCCTTAAAATGCATGTTGAAAACTCACAACAGATGAAGCACATTGTTCATTGTCTCTCTGTCGCCTCCCTCTAAGAAATCCCTCCGATGTCCAAAGCCTTACTCAAAGCTTTATCCTGTCTGCTCTTCAAACTCACCTAAACCAAAGGATGGAGACTGCACAGCCTCTGTGGGTGGTGTTTCAATACTGTAGTAGCCTCATGGTGCTAAAGATTTTTGTATAGTTAGACCTGCTCTTTTTTCAGCTTATGAAAGCGCTTAAGTTTTAACTCAGACTTTTAGAAATATCTTTCACTTTACTCTTACTATGCTACTTCTTTTGAGTAAGAAAGATCCATGAACAAGTATTTAAACTCGGACTCACCAGATGCTCTTGTATTGTTTTTAAGTCATGTGAAACTTGTTCAATAAGCTGCCTCAGTTTCCTTCCAATTACATGAACCTTCTCATCAGCTTCCAGGTAGTCACCGTCTGATTTAAGCAGCAAATAAGCAGTGAGTTCTTGAAGTGAGTTCACTTTCAGCTGTTTTTCCAGCAGCTCTTTCTCCAGTTGCTTAGGACAAACAAACAACAGCGCAACACAGCGTTAGTCTCAACTTTAAGGATGTTCTCACAGAAGCAAGAGCTCTGGAAGGCTTTCAAGAGCAACTCTACCTGAAGTACATAGGAATGGCTATTATAGCTACATACCAAATGAAGTTCTCTCAAAGACACTGCTTGTACTTGCCTGAACTGACACGTAGAAATAGTTCTAACAGTAATTAATGCATTTGGGGAAGACATTGCATCTTGGAAATTAGCAGTCTTACTCCAGCATATATACTGTTCATAAGGAACTTAATTATGACATCTAATTACCAAGAAAATGTCTCACATAGGGAATCTCTTAGTCCATTTCAAGGAACAAGCCACACACCCAAATACAAGTACAGCAGGTTCAAGGACAGGCTGCAGACATCTTGAGAAATAGAAACACAGGAACATAGAAATGTCTGGCTTGGAAGGGACCTCTAGAAGTCACCTGGTCCAACACTACAGGTCCGTGTAACCAGGCCCCCTCCAGCCTTTAAAATTGTAAGCTCCCTTCGGGTACTGGCAGGTGCCCATTAGGTCTCCTGTAAACATACTGCTCTTCATTTTGCCATGAGAGCCACTGACTCACTGGAAGAGTTGAGGTGCCATAGTTACAACTCCACTTACCATCAGCTCCTTTTGGCATTCCAGTATTGTACTGAGGTCAGCCTTTGGATCTGTGATTTGTGCTTCTTTCCTTCGTCTGTCAGCACTTTCTAACCACAAGATTAGTTGTTGGCTCTCATCATGGAAGTCCTAGCGAAACAACAGATTTGTACATAAAGGAAAAAAGGCTTTTGTCGTGCTTTCACCTGGCTTTGCCTACAAACACAATGGCCAGCCCAGCTTAGACAGAGCCAACAACAAACTCACAGGTAGTGAGGCTACAGCAACCCGCTGAAACTATTCCACCTATGTCAGAAAAGGGTATTACCCAGCTGAAAGATATTTTTAACAAACCCTTTAAATCCAACAGAGTCAAGTTTATCAGAAAAGGAAGTGTGTTGTATTCTGAGCAACCAGGAATTACCGCTCCGCCCTCTCCCCTTATCTACCCCTCAGCAGCACCCTAAGAGGAGCTTTCCCTTAGAGGCTGGCATGGGGGACACACCTGGCAATGAAGTAGGGCTTCTTGTAAACCTTTCCTCCAGCTGTCCAAGGCATGAGTTGCTTTCTCCCAGTGCAAGTTGACCTTTCGTAGCCTGTTCTGAAGTTCTCTGAACTCTGTGCTACCTGCTTCCTGGAATTCTTTGCTGCTCAGGTTGACAGAAAGCACCACCGCCTTGTAGTTATCAAATGCTTTAAGCATGTCCTGGTAGAAAGAGAGGATTAGGGGATTCTATGAATGATGAGAAATGTGTTGTTTATTTACAACATGTTAATGATACTGTGCCCTCAAAGGAATAACAGGTATTGGTGAAAGCTGTTTGAATCTGGTGACTTCTGAGATACTGCTAAGGAACCTATTAAGATAGGTGGCCTTTATCATGCTTTTTCTGAAGCCTAAACCTTCACTTCGAAGAAAACTTCATCCACATGTGCACATCATTCCTCTGAGCTGTCTCTTTCCACGACATTCGGACAAATACTCGGATGAATTGCATGGGGAAATAATACGGAATTTGTGAAGTCATGGTTCTACCATCTACTCACCTTTTTGTTAAACTAAAACCCATGGGTTTATTTTATTTTTTTCCAAAAGAATGAATGCCAAACAATACCTCATACTCGCAAGAAGTTTACAGTTTGAATCAAGTGTACTCAGTCTTCATGCAGTTGCGGTCTATTGCAGTAGACAAGTAAGAGCTGCAGGATGAGTCCTGCAAGCAACACAGCTCAGCCACAAGGCCCACCTCTCACTAAGCCACAACTTACTTTCAGTTTCTTGACCCTTTCTTCCAACGCCTGCATGCTGGTTGGAGGTTTCAGTTTTTGCAGCTCCTCCAGCTCTTCCTCAGTTTTATCAAGCCAAGCAGAGATGTCGCTGAGATCCAAGTTCAGCTGCTGCCACTGCTGCAGTTTCTGCTTCATCCTAAGTTTATTTCTGAGGTCTTGAGCTTGGAGGAGCTCCCACCTATCGATAACACCTATAAGTAATAGAACAAATGTTGTAATCTTCAGTAAGTTGAAGAGTGTGTAAAATAGATGCAAGGCGTTTTATCAGTACATTACACTCCAATCTACTCAACACCAACACCACAGCTCAGTGAACCTTAGCAAAAGACATTAATTTAGAGGGTAGCAGTTCACTGTTACTTTGCTCCCAAGGCATTTGTGTCACCTCTGCTTTGTCTCCCCCAGAGTCACAGGACAAATGCCACAGCACCGAAGCCATTCCTGACGCTTTGTACCTGGCTGCTTCTCCGCAGGTGCGATGTTCCCAAGCTCTTGGTCATCTTGAGGTTCTTCATCGCTCACGTTAGCAGATGTAATTTTCTCCTTATTCATGCTGCTGCTGCTGGCAGAGCTGAGCTGCTTCCCCTGGAATGACATTTTGGTGGGTGAGCCCTGCAGGTTGACAAGCTGCCAAGGGTCAAACTTCATCTGTGTTACTTTGGGGTGGCTGGGCTGCCGCCGAGGTCTTGCACGTCAGATCGAGCACTGGGCTTCTGCACCTTTGCTAATGGTTTATACTGGCTCTCTGTGCCTTCTCAGCAAACACATGCCACATGGACAACTAATGATTATTAGACTGGACATGGCAAATTAACTGCTTTTGCACTACATGTACCAGACAATGCACATTTGCTGAAGCTCTTTAGTGGATTCTGGCAATATTGACTGCAAGGCTCTAAGTCTCTCTTAATGATGACAAAAGCAGCCAGATACCAGGACCATCTTGTGCATGGAAAAGTGCTGACAGCTGGCCCGGATCCACTGAGCTTGGCAGCTGCTGGCAAAGCCACGGCTGGCAACCAGCCACCAAGGCTTAGGTATCAACAAACAATGGCTGTTTAGGCACATTTTTTAGTGCCCATAAGCAGATTAAATGGTGGCTTGCATGCTGGAAATGGACCCTTCGAATTGGTCTGCTTTGGAAAGAGACATCCATCAGGAGGTAGCAAGGGAGGGTATTCACACCATGTCCTTGGAGGGGGTTTAAATTCTCCTAGACTTGTCCTAGATGACAACATAACAAGTAACTTCCTTCAGACACCAACTCTGATCAGGAGACTAAAATGACTGCTCAGAATTCCTCTGAAGAGGCTTTTGTAGCAAGTGCATCGAGATTTTCACTGGTTACCTGAGCCACCAGAAATAATGTCTAAGTTTGCATAAAGTGAACACTCCCCCCACAACTACTCTCTTCCTTGATGCTGAAGGAGCAAAGAGTATGGAGTTACACAGTAAAAATAGACTCTGTAGTACAGGTTCAGTTCCCACAGAGACTCCAACTCACATAGCCTGGCTTATAGGGAGTACTTGTCTCTGGGCCAGACAACACATTTCCAACCATCTCTGCCTGGTTGTATCGGTGTTTCCTGCCCACAGGGCTATCCGGAGAATGCCAAGGATGAGCTTCGGAAACAGCCTTTCCTGAAAGAAATAAAACAAAACCCATATGCCATGAGTGCAAAATCCCATCTGCACAAGGAAGCTGTTGCTTTGTATCAAGTTAGAAAGCGCTCTGAATAAAATGGCATCAAGTTATGGCTTAAAAATGACAGTTTTGCAGCTTTCCTTGCAAAGCATGCACATTTGCAAAACATTAACAGTGTTTCAAAGGTAATGAGATGAGAGCCATGCAGTTATGGGACATTCTGTTTTCTTCTGGAAAATGCTTGAATGCAGGTATGAGAATTTAAAACATAAAAGAAAATAAGTCTGCACTGTGGGTTTGGGAAGTTTTTATCCGAACAATACTATGGCACACCTGCAACACATTTCAGTAGGGACAAGTAGAAACATGTCCTAGTTTGGAGAACATTTGTCCTGGATTTAACAGACAGGATACACACAGTTCCATCATGCAGAAAACACAGAAACTACTTCGTAGAATTGGAACCACTGCCTTTGGTAATTATGTAATCAAAATTAGAAACAACCAAAAAAGTTGCAAACCAGAGCAAACCACCAAGAAAGTACCAGAAGACTTTGGATCGATACAATGAAATGCACATTAACCACCTTGGCATTTACCAGGCAAAACCTAAATGGTATGTTCTTGACTGCTTTGTAATGTACACGTGGATACTGCAGCGTAAGAACACCATGACAGGATGAGACATGGTGTCCACACAAGGCAGGAAGTCAGACATTACATATGAGAGAGGTTGAGGAGTATAGCGTGCAGCACAGGGAGATTGCCATGTTCAGACACATGCATTAGCAGGTGCCTACCAGAAGATGCTTTCAAAGTTTTTGTGGTCATTTTAAGATATGCCTCAGGATTTTCAGTGATTTCTACATCTGAAAAAAGAATAATGTCATTTTCCTCACTATTCAATATTTTCCAGCTATTAAAAACAATGGAAACAATGAGGGACAGCAAAGACAAATAGCAAATAAATTTTTGGTAATATTTCCATCATATAGTCTTAAAAAATAAGGTTTCTAAAAATCTTATGCTTCCGAAAATATAAGCTTGGTTTAAACAATGCCATTCCCTTCCTCAAGACATCCAAGAGATGAAACTGCTCCTATCTGTCAGTAGCATTGGAAAACCAAACAGCCATGTGGGAGCAAGACCTCAGTCCCCTTCTCTTCTCACACAAGGAAATCCTCCTGTTATCCATGTCAAAGCAAGCAGACAGCAATTGGTTCTCACCTGACAGAGCACTATAGTATGTTGCTTCTTCTTCATCTTCATGAGAGGAAGAACCTCCCACATCACCTGTGTGATCCCACTCGAGTGGGATGGAGTCAACACTGACAGGGGTTTCACAGCCTGATCTTTCATGACCTTGAGTAGGGGGCATAAGGTGGCAAAAGGACTGCGTCGAAGAGGGCCCCTCGCTGATGGCCTTTTTATGCCAGGGATCATTCTGGATTTCTCTGGAGTCTTCTGGATCTGTCTCATTTTCAGAGGTCTCTTTTTCATCATCCAGTCCCTAAAAGTAAATAAAAATTGCTACATATTAAGATTTACAATAAATCTACACTGCTTAATAGGCTAATGACTGAGCTGTACAGTACTACTGGGGACTGCTCTGCAGTCAGCTGCAGTAATCAGAGCCCATTTGCCTATAATGAAAGAAAAGGATCATTTTGCCTCCTTTCTCTTTTGCCTAAACAATTCTCACATCAGCAGCTACCTCCTGTCATTCAAAACATTCAACCATCACTGTAACATTTCTCTCGTGTTTGCAGGGAGGGATACCCAGTTCCAAAGGGACTGCACAGGTTAGCAGTGAGATGATACCCAGGCAGAAGTGAACAGCTATGCGTAGATGTTCCTGTTACTTCCTCTACCTGGCTTTCTAATAGATGTTCTTTCTTTTTGCACCAAAGCAAACTGGGAATCATCTAAATGTTCTCAGTGAAAAGTAAAAAGCATACTGTTAATCATTCAGGGTTCTTACAAGAATGTGGACAGATGAAGCCTCACAAACAAATCCATAGAGAGATATTTTGAACATGTTATTGAAATTAAAAGAAAGTTATATTAAAAACAGGAAAAAAGGCTTCTGAAGCCCTCAAACCACCACTACCTAAATATGACAACCCTGTGAATTACTTCCATGCTATTATCCAGATTCTGCAGATGGAGTCCTAGCATGAGGAGACAAGAGGCATGAGGAGACAAGACTGGTGACAAAGATTTAGCAAAGCTGCCACAATTACCAAAGAGCTCCTGACCCCATTGAGCTCAAACCACTCAGTCAAGCTGCTAGGGATAAGCAATGAGCATTGCAGATCAAACACAAAAATCTTGCCAAAGCATCAAAACAACTGTTGCTTACAGGATGCCTTGAGGTCAGTCTTTGATGGAACCGAGCAACTCGCCCAAACACTTCCTGACAGTATCGATGAAGTTCTTCCAACTCGTCCTCAATCAGGGTAGCATCCAAAGGCTCACTCTTCTGAATCAATTGCTCCCCAAAAACGATTAGCTGATCAATCTTATTGGTGTTAAGTGTTATTTCCTGTTGGAAACCCTATTTAGAACACAGAAGAAAAATAATTACTTCTGCAATGACCTTCCAGCCTAAGGTTTGTCCTTTTCTTGCTCACTGCAATGAAAGAATAGCAGCAACTGACATTGGTGTCCGATTCCATTTGGCAAATATCTTTTTATTCTGGAGGTTCGGAGCTTTATTTTGTTAGCAGGATTACAGTTCCAAATGAAGTGGCATTTTTCACCCATGTGTACATCAGTATGACTGCAGTGTCCTGAGCCTGCAGCAGATCATGGTATGAGAGTTCAGCTAATCAGAGTTTATTTTTCTGTTGGGTACACACAATCATTTTCTCAGTAGCAAAAACGTTTGTTTGGCTGGTTGGGTCTTCAGCCTGCACATCAGTAAATCTACATCCCAGATCAATTAGAAGTGCAGAGAGAAAGGAGAAATGAGCTATGAGCAGGTAGCAGAGAACTAGCATGTTCTTTAGGATCACTGCACATGCCTGCTGTCTTACTTCTCCCTGACAGTCCTGGCTACAAAGAATGCACTCGGAACAAGGGATCCTACCTTGATGCCAATTCAAACAAATTCTCACCAGAAAAAGCAAACACCTGAATAACCTGCATGTGCTCCTATCCAGGCCGGATATCATTGACACTTGGTGTGAGGAGCAAATACAGGACAGAACTGAGCGTGAACACTGAATCTGAAGTTAAATACTGTACAGTTTAATTTTGACTCAAGAGGATAAGTCTTAAGAGTTTACTGGTGTCTTAAAACAAATACAGTCCTACAGAGTTTTGTTGTCTCTTGTGAAGTTCCAGAAAAGTAGATGAATCTGTCAAGAGAGAGCAGCCCAACAGGATTAGGTGGACTGTATTAAACACAGCTGTTTTATAAGGATACGTACATTCAGCTGGCGCATTTTGTCATCAAAGTTGCTTTTTGAGAAGTGTTCCACGTTGGTCAGCTGGAGGTCCATTTCTGTGAGCCAAACAAGGATGCTTTCCCTCGTCCCCTCAAACTCATCTCTCTGATTGGTGAAGTGCTGAGTAGGAAGAAGGGAGTCAGTGTTACAAGACTTAGCTACTAAAAAGGATGGGTCAGAGGAGCCCTCTGGAAAGTGTTTTGTTTCAAAACTGTTCACCTTAGAGACCTTCAGGGCATGAATGGCAGCATGCCACGTATAAAAACTGTCCTGTTCCTGAGCTGATGCTGCAACAAAGCGTTCTGTGTTAGTACACCACTGTCTTCTGTTAGTACACTATTTCTGTTGGAGAGGGAATAGAACTTCAGCAAGGCAAGATGTTTCTATAAAATTATATTCTTGCTTCCACACCATGGACCTTCTCCCACACCATTATACCAGTGTAACAGTTATCTGTACTCAGGGTTAACATCTAATTTGTTCTACATCTAGAAGAAAGACAAAGGAAGCAATTTCCATCTCTAATTAATTATAACTATGACACTAAAATCAGTAAAACAATGGAAAAATTGGATCGTGGATGGCCACCAGCATAATTAATGCATATTGTGGTGTGGAAACCAGGAGGAGCCGAGGAGTTTGGGGTGGCTGCCTTATTCTTGGGGATTTATCCAATAGTTTTCCCTATTACTTGGTTGCAGAACTTCTGTATTTCAAAATCAGGCAGTGACAAGTTTCCCCAGGGCAGAGCACAAAATATTTGCCCAGAGATCAGTTTAACAAGCAGGACACTTCTTTGAGTGTCACAAATACATTCTTCAACAAGATTCAGGCAGAGAGCACAGCAGGAGCTGTGTCTCCATCATATGTCCATGTTTAAAGCCTTGTAAGTGAATCATAACTTGGCATGAAGTAGACCTGCATTGTAGACTCCAAACCACACCTATGGTGGGACCCTTTTGTCTCTCTGCCTCTTATTTATGGAAAGGTGTAAATACATGAACACATCCACCCATGACAAGACTGGATAAGAGGAGGGCGGGTTAGGAGCACTAAGGCCTACAACATACCTTCCAAAATTTGCACCCATTCTGTCCTTATTCTTCTTCAACTAACAGGAACCCATCTATCAAGGACATGTTTATGCCATGTATGTGGCGACCTTTACAGAGCAGCTCTCCTATGCTGGTATCTCAAGACACAAACCAACACAAGACAGTTGCTCCAGTATGTGTTTTGCCCTTGGGTAATTCCTACAGAAGCTTGCCAGTGCTCCTCACTCTCACCCCACTGTGCCATTACCTTGAGCCTTCTCAAAATGGCAGCGACTCGCTTCTGGAGATTATCCCAGCGCTGGTTGCCTTCATGTACCATTTGCTTCAACTTGCTGGCCGAGTCGGTGCGGTTCTCGCGGGCAAGGCGCCGGTACTGCTTATTGATCAGCTCCAGCTGAGTGAGTCGTTCATGAATTTGTCGTTGGAATGCCTGCAGGGTAAATCAAGAAACTCAGTTCCATTGCCAGTAAGTAAAAAGGATCGGGATGATACTATCCATCAATCATAGAATGGTTTGCAGTGGAAGGTACCTTAAAGATTATCTAGTTCCACCCCCTTTCCATGGTCAGGGACACCTCTCACTAGATCAGGTTGCTCAAAGCCCCATCACCTGGTCTTGGAACACATCCAGTGGATGAAGCATACACAACTTCCCTGGGAAACCTGTTCCAGTGTCTCACCACCCTCAGAGTGAAGAATTCCTTCCTAATCTCTAACATAAAACTACCCTCTTCCGGTTTGAAGCCATTACCCCTCATCCTATCGCTACAAGCCCTTGTAAAATGTTCTTCCCCCCTTTCCTGCAGGCCCCCTTCAGATACTGGAAGGCCGCAATAAGGTGTCCCCAGAGGCTTCTCTTTGTCCAGGCTGAACAAGCCAAGCTCTCTGCCTGTCCTCACAGGAGAGGTGTGAAATGATGCCACCCTCTTTAAAGAAGACCCTACAACTGCAACATTAAATCCAGAGGGGTCATATTTTGAATAACCTGCTTAGACTTAGCTCATTAGGAAAAGGACGAATAAATAAATAAATAAATAACCCCCCTAAGTTCTCCCTGACAATAAAAAGCAAATCTTAAACTTATAAGCAGGACCTTCAGTTCAGAGCAATGGATTTTCCACATAAAAACAAAACAAAACAAAACAAACAAAAAAAAATCTGGAAATGTGGAGACAATCAGCCAGATGCCTACCAGCCACACAGCAGCCAAAGCATTTATGCTTTCTGTAACACCACTGACAAAGTGGGTTTTTTATAGCAATCCAAGAATTTCACACAGATGATAAGTATTTAGCAGTCTGATCATTCACCCTCCTGCAGAGCATAAAAAAATGAAGTTAAAAAATTCACCTCAAATTTCTTCAGCTCCTCCTTTGCATGTGTGTACAAAACCTCTGAAGAATTAGGCTCAGCTGCAATCTTTTCAGATGCTTTTAGCCAATCTTCAAAGCGAGAATAGTCTTCCAAAAACCTCTGCCATAGGCGCCAGGTTTCCTCGATTCTGGAGGGAGATGTAAAAATTGAAAGGATTTATCACAAGCTAACTATTAATTTTGGATGACTTTTTTTCTTTTTCAAAAGTCACCTTGTGGCAAAATCTACAGAGTTTATTCAAAATGCTGCCACAGGCTTCTTTAGGAGGGGAAAGAAAAAGAGACTTACTTCATTCGCCTTTCCATAGACATGGCACAAATGTTTCTCCACCGTCTGTCCAAACTCCTAGTAGTCTGCTGGATGGAGTCACACTCTGTTTCATTAGCACATGCATCTGAATCGTGTAGCAGGACTTCGCAAATATTAAACACAGATTCCACCCCTGCAGTGTGTTGCTCTATGTCTCGTTGCAGATCCTGCCATTGGCAAAAGAATAGCTTCAGCTGAAGGAAAACACGTGCAGCTAGACTTGAGACATACCCTTTCAAAATGCTGCAGAGGATGGGGAAAGAGCAATCTGTGTCAAGGAAAGCTTATTTGGCTTTAGAAAACAGACTTGCAGGATGAGCTGTGCAGATGACACGCTGACAGGTCAGGACAGAACTGCCATGCAAAAAGGAATCGTCCAGCTTTGGTTTCTCAGTGAAAGCTCCATCTTCTCATTAACAATCTGGACAGTTTTTACGTGCATTCAGATCTAAACCTTACACATATAATGAACACACGCTTCTTAATTTCCATAGTACAAGATGAAAGTGTCTCATATTATCTTACTACACTGTAAGATTTTTCAGAGAACTCATAGTGGAGTTCATGTACTTGAGTGACTATGTGACCACAGGCTGATTCCATGAAAACACAGCACAAAACCAGACAGTGTTACACTGCTTTTCTTATTCTTGCTTGTAGAGCTCCTGATTTGATAGACTGTTTTAAAGGATCTGGCAAACACCTTTTTTTGAATGTACCAATCTCAGAACCACATTTCTTCTCCAGAACCTGCATTTCCATCTTTGCCTGGCCTCACATTCTGCAGCTGTAACTATTCCTGAAGACAACGCAGTTGAATAATGGAAAATGAAAGCCTTATCTAAATATTTCTTATTGAAAAGGCAGCTCTGTACAATGCTATTAATGAAATTACAATGTCCACTAGATAGCCATATTCTCAACCAATTTCTGGCTTTCCTAATGAAGAATACAGAGACCTTTGCTTGAATAACACTAGAACAACAAACACAAATTAGTATTTTACTGACAAAAGGGAACAGGAATTCCCATTAAAAGGTATCGCTGATCTCAGTGAACAGATGAAGCAGAACTGGTTTTGCTCTAGATTTACAAAACTGAAACAAAATAAAACAAACAACCCCACCAAACTGGACAACATTTGTAGTAACTGTAAAAGGATTTGAAAGAAGACCTTCCCAAAAGTCAACAAGCTGCAGCAAGTTAAGAATCACCCAGTGGCAGTCTCCAGTGGTGTTAAATGGGTACACTAAAGAAGGGCTGAGCCATAAACGGTCCAAATCTGGCCTGTGGGATTTATGGCAATGTACGGCTTCAAGGAATGCAGAAGCCAGAATCTTTGCACAGATGAGACACCACCAAAAGCAGACCCCACATAAGTTTTGACAGCTTGTTAAGGATTCACAGATGTTTTCTGAGCAAGAGGCAGCAGTGTCTTTTTTAACACAGGCCCTACCCCACTGCTGCTACCTGGAGAGACTCTTCTGAATTCATCAAATTACACTGGATTTACTATTAGTGAATATGAGAATTTGGACCACAGATTACAAATCCACTCTACTTGCATTACGATAATGCTGCTGACACAATCTCATTATTTTTGGTCATGCCTGGATTCATTGGACAACCCTAGGCAGAATCCTTGCTGTTTTCCAAGCTGTTACTCCAAATGACCTGACTGTATTCTGGTGAGACAAAGACAACAAACTAAATAACAGGTCCAGGAGCATACACTGAGCCTCAAAGGATACTTTTCCTTTAACTCTTCACAGCAGAGTTTCAACAAACTACAGGTTGCTAGACTTCCACATTAGTGAAACAGCTTTGAAATCTTAAAATTAATGTCAGTCATGTTTTACTCGTCACCCTTTAATTGAACAAACATGTCATAAAACATCTCTGTGGATGCACAAGGCTTTTAAACATCATTATTCAAGACTGAACAGGTAAAGCTCTTCCAGTCACTGGTGTCAAATAAAAGCAGCCCGTAGGGCATATTTCACACCATCATGCTGCTCTTGCTGAAGTAATTGTTCTGATAAACACAGGAAAGAACTTTTGTACTCAGATAGAGGTTTCTCTACTGTGGAGCAGAAGAGGCTTTTTTTACTGTGGTGTTTTTAGTCAGGACAGTCTTCTCAAGAATCATCCTGCTAAGAGGTTACAGTAAAAGGAGCCTAGAGTTGCTCAGAGGGCCATGTTTGAAACAATGCAAACAACAAAGCTGTAAGTAGCTCTGAGCCACAAATGATGGCTCTTACAGCACACTGGAGCTTGAATGCTCATCATAAAAATAAATTAATTTGGACACAATTCCTTTGTGCCTCACGTTCTTCTCTGCCTGACAATTTATCACAGTTTTTGAGAATACAGAAGGTTTGGATGGGGAGGAATTACTTCCTTGTTGTTTACATGACCATTCACAATGCAGATGAAACCACTAGAAACACTGGGCCAAAGCCTCTGGTTTAACCAACTCCTGCAGTGGAGTCATTTGGAGCCATCTCCACTGCTGTTGCAGAGGAGCTGGCCTTGCCCACCACATGTGGGACACAAGTGGATGGACAGTCATATCAACCAGCAGAGACTGCAGCCCTCAAGTCTGGGTCACTTGGGGATCTTAGATGCAAAAGCAGCAGCCACAGAGACAAGAAGATAGGAAGTATGGGAAGAACATCCACAGATTTTCTTAAAGGCAGATGCCATAAAGCTTCCATGCTTGACAGATTTACTCTTGATCCTCAGTTTTAGGGCAAATATTTTTGTTTACAGCAAAGGCCAGATGACAGCCATGATAATTCTCAGCCTTCCCATGGAGAGACTTAGAACTTTGGCAGACTTACAGCATAACCCTGAGCAAAAGCTGACCCTCACCAGCAGACCTGTGCTTTGAACATGCTCCTTTTCCTTGTCAGGCTGCTGTAGACAGATTCTTACTCCAGGACTATCCATCTCACCTCACCTCACCTCACACTCCCATTTGCCTGGGATAGCTGGCACATTCAGCTGTGCCCAATCCTTGACATCTCCAGCATTTAAAACTAGCATGAGTCCTCAACATCCCCCTGGTAAGCCATTGTCTCAAATAAATGCCTGCATGCACTCAACCAACATCCAGCAGTGCTAGGCTCGTTCACACTTATGCTTCAGCAGGATTCACGCACCATCTCACCCACCCCTGAGGGGATCTTCAGAGCCTGCCTACTGGATAAGGCCTCAGTCAAAGGTGTGCTTGCACAAGTCTACCCTTCTAAAGCTCAAACACCCTTCTCTGCCAAGCTTGCTCTGCTGTCTGCAAGGAGGGGAAGTGAACTGAGCTAGCAAGGGCAATACATCAAACCACAGTACTTGAATCTGTCACAGCCAGTTTGCAGGACACTTGGCATTCTTTGCTTCAGTCTTTACTGCTAAGGCCAGCCCTCAGGAATTGCAGGCCCTGGAGGTAAGTCTGGAGAAAGGAAGACTTTCTCTTGGTTGAGGAGCACTGGGTTAGAGATCACTTAGGCAAACTGGGCACCTACAATTTCATGGGCCCCTATGGGAGGCACTCACAAGTGCTGAGAGAGCTCGCTGATGTTATTGCTAACTCACTCTCCATCATCTTGAAAAATCATGGAGAACAGGAGAGGAAGAAAGCCAATGTCACTCCAGTCTTCAAAAAGGGCAAGGAGGAGGACCCGGGAAATAACAGGCCAGTCAGCTTGACCTACATCCCTGGCAAGGTGATAGAACAGCTTACTCTGGATGTCATCTCTAAGCACATGGAGGAAAAGAAGTTTATCAGAAGTAGTCAGCATGGACTGACCAAAGGGAAATCACGATGGGCCAATCTGACAGCCTTCTGTGATGGCATGACAGTACTGGGTAGATGAGGGGAGAGTAGTGGATGTTGTCTACCTCAACTTCAGCAAGACTTTTGACTCTGTCTCCCATAACATCCTCATAGGTAAGCTTAGGAAGTGTGGGTTAGAAGAGAGGACAGTGAGGTGGAATGAGAACTGGCTGAATAAAAGAGCTCAGAAGGGCTGTGATCAGTGGTGCAGAGTCTAGCTGGAGACCTGTAGCTAGAAGAGTTCCCCAGGGGTCAGTAGTGGGTCTAATCTTGTTCAACATATTAATTGATAGCCTGGATGAATGTACCACCAGTGAGTTTGCCAGGAGGAATGGCATACATACCAGCAGACTGTGCCACCATTCAGCAAGACTGGAACAGGCTGGAGAGTTGGGTGGAAAGGAACCTAATGAAATTCAACAAAGGCAAATGTAGGGTCCTGCACCTTGGGAAGAATAACCCCCTCCTGCACCAGTACAGGTTAGGACCTGACCTGCTGGAAAGCAGCTCTGCATAGAAGGGCCTAGGAGTGCTACAGGACAACAGGTTAACCATGAGCCATCAGTGTGCCCTTGTGGCCAAGAAGGCCAGTGGTATCTTGGGGTGCATTAAGAGTGTGGCCAGAAGATCAAGGGAGGTTCTTCTCCTCCTTCTCTACTCTGCACCTAGTGAGGCCACATCTTAAGAGTACTGTGTCCAGTTCTGGGCTCCCCAGTTCAAGAGAGGCAAGGAACTACTGGAGAGAGTCCAGTGGAGAGCTATGAAGAAGATGAGGGGACTGGGGCATCTTTCTTACAGTGAATGGCTGAGAGACCTGGGTCTGTTTAGCCTGGAGAAGAGAACACTGAGAAAGTATCTTATCAGTATTTAAAGGGTGGAGGTCAAGAGGATGGGGCCAAACTCTTTTCCATGGTGTTCAGCAACAGTACAAGGGTCAAGGGGAACAAACTGGAACACAGGAGGTTCCATCTGAACATAAGGAAAAATTTCTTTCCTTTGAGGGTGGCAGAGCCCTGGAACAGGCTGCCCAGAGTGGCTGTGGAGTCTCCTTCTCTGGAGATATTAAGAATCTGCCTAGACATGTTCCTGTGCAACCTGCTCTACGTGACCCTACTCTGGCAGGGGAGATGGACTAGATGATCTCCAGAGCTCCCTTCCACCCCTACTGTTCTGTGACTCAGGCACTGCAGCCTAAGTTATCCCCATGGATTTTGCCCACTGCCCGTGCCCTGCCTGCCCCTTATGAAGTCTGTTGTACTTTACGGAGTGAAGTACCTAATGCAAAAATGTGTTTGTTTGTATTTCACATGTTTTCCTTGGGTTGAGAGGGAAAGGGAGAAAGGAGGGTAAGTCAACATAATACTGAAATTAGGGCAAGCAAATAAAAATTTCCATGTAATGCATCTTGGCATGAATGAGCATGAAAAGCAAACAGTTAGAAGGCCTTGCTAAAGAAAAGAAATAGGAGATTTTAAACCAGGACTAATTGTAATCAGCTGCATTTTAACTCATTTACTCTGTCTGCTGCTATTGCCCACCTGCTGTTCTGCCAGTCTCTTCTGGATTTCTTGGTCATCACAGATGTCATAAACAACAGGCTTGGAAAGCTCAGACTCTATCCGGGCCAACCAGGTGCGAAGGTTACTCATGTTTTTGTCCAATAGTTGTACAAATGCAAAAGTTTCCTTCAGTTTCTTCACCCTAAGCAAACCAGGAAGAACATTTTGTTACAAAGATCTGCAATCAGTGGAAATTATATTAGCCAAAGGTGTTGACAGGCATGGCTACATGAAGCACTTACTGTCACACCAAGCTTTTGCCTGTAAATCAGAGCCATGTTTTAGTCAAAACCCACCTAAACTTGCTCAACAGGCCCCTGCTCTACAGGTGTAGGAAGGTCTTGAGTGAATTCTTTTATGGAACTATATGAGCAGAGTCAATTCTTTAGCTTCAGTCATCTGCTAGTGGACTCTTCAGTCCCTTCCTGGACATTTGTCTTAAGGGGGACTTTGGAACATAACATGCTTCAGTTAAACTGAAATAGTTATCTATGGTTTGAATTTCCTGCTGTGAATTATGTTTGGTGTCCTCCTTGGCAACCAGCAGGCCTACCCTAACCAGCATGGTACCACTCTGACAGTCAAGGCAGAATTTGCCCAAACCACAGGTCCAACACCCTGAGCACACGGATGCTGAAAGGAGAACAATGTCTGAACAATGGCCACTGCAGAATTTACATCACTACAACATTAAAAGCTCTTCTAAACAAAACAGTGAAATGTACAGAGATGTGCCAGACTCTCCAGGTGGATGAAAATGAAAAAAACCCAAACCAGTCCTAACAGGGAGAATATCCAATGGCTAGAGACAGCTCTGCAGCAGACAAGCAAATGAACCATTGAGACCATTTATTTTTCTTACAGCTCTTTGTAGCACAGTTCCCAAACTGCAGACAAACTTGTCTTTATCTCCAGCCTTTACAGCATATTCCCACAACAAAAACCCTTATCAGCCCCTCACATTATCCAAGTAGCATGTTTGTACATTTGGGGAAATTTGTCCCCATGTGTAGGAAAAAAAAATCTGTTAAACTACTGCAGTCCTCTCAGACCTTTCCTTGAAAATCCTATTTTTTGCATTTCTAAAGAAAAAAAAAAACACTAAAAAGCCCAACACTGGAGTGGCACTTATCTGTTCTGACTTGGGATCGATATCAGAGCTTGCCTTCTACACCTTGGCACTTAATGGGGGGGAAAGAAATTTCTAGATCATTATTTCCATCAGACCTGTCAAATATCCAGGTCACAAGATGAGATGAACTGTACCAAAAAATGCATTTTTCTCTCCATGAACTGCAATGGTTTACCCTGCAGTGCTATAAACATCAACACTGCTAAGGTCAGGTGACATCATTCCACTCCCGTCCTAGGGAGAACCCACTTCTTATCCAACATTGCCTCCTCATGCCACCCTCCCTGCTGCCTGTATCTCTCCAATACCTAGTTCTGTCCCTGTGCCATGGGATGGATTTTTGGACCTTGCATATGATTTATAAAATGCAAATCTCCAGAATAAATTCCTAAGTTAGTGCCTGGTCTAGCAGCTATGCAGGTAAGCCTCATTAAGTTGAGGGCAGTGCAAAAAGTTAAAGTATTCATTATGAAAAGGCCTAAACATTTCCTGTTCATTAGACACTGTGACTGAAAACTGTCACCAGCTAAACAAAACCAGCAGCTGGGACCGGAAGGGCAGCTTGTACAAGGGGGATCGATGCATGTCCCAAAATGCAGGGGACTGTTGAGGGGTCTGAGATGAACCCAAACATACTTGGCAACACCAGCATTGTGCAAGTGATGGCTGGGGCAGGTGGGGGGATGTAATCTCATCTAGTGTAGGCAAGGACTGATTACATCAAGACAGAAGTGCCCTGAGAAGGCATCTGGATGCTGGCTTCATGTGAAGGACCCACCCATCCTTGAAAGAAACATGAGGAGTTTTCCAGCCCACTGCCCTGCCTACTGCCAAACTACCCCACCAAGACTGAGAGGAGAGGGGTCCAAACCGCCTGTAACCAAGTAACTTTTGCAGCTGCCTGTTGAAGCACACGATACAATGACAGAAGACGGCAGGACAGATAATCCATAACGAATATGCCACTCTGTAAGCAACAACTGATCTTATTAGCAACACTAAGGTAATCAAAGAGGATACGTACGTCAGCTAGATGCTTGATTTAAGGTAAGCGCCTATGGAGGACATGCGGGAATGATCCTGACGGATTTGTTCAGTCCTATTGGTTACTGCGAAGGTACAGAGTAAAGGTAGCAAATCTGGGGTCTCATATGGGTCTCATTTTTTTGGTGCTATCGTGGGCTGACAGTAATTTACCCAGGAGAACTAATTCTTCCTCCATTCCATCCCCTGCTTCTGTCCCAACTGTTGAATTGGACCCAGTTAGTTATGATGCTCAGCAGGCCCTGTGACTCCCCAGGGCATGTGGCCCACCAAAGACAGATGGCTTGGGAACCCTTCTCTCTGGAGAGATGGGATGATAATAGGCTCTGTGTTGAGTGCTGAAGGGAAAAATCACTGGAAGAGCCAGGCCCGAGGAAGAATCTGAGCCAAACATCCACGCTGTTGCATTGTTAACTCTGCAGGAATTCAGGCCAATCAGAAGGAAAGCAAGGCTTGATCATTGCACTGTCCCCAACTGTATTCAGTGACAATTTATTCTTTGCATAGTCTATGATGTTCCCTTCTAGTGTTCTAGAAATGTCTCTGGTGACTTTCAAGAGATGCCCATGTTGGGACCACATAATGCCACAGCTGACCTGCTGAGACCACAGCTTAGTGTGCTGGTCAGTATCATCTCTGCTTCCCTGTGCTGCCTTCTGTCTGTACCCATCCCATCCCCAAGCTACATTACAGAAAACTTCATGGGTTGCAAGACATCCTTCTTTAGTCTGCATATTGGATAACAGGTACATGAACAAAGCCCACAGCAAAACCAAGAGATACTAGTTTATAAATATCTCTATGACTGACAGGACATTCCATAAATTTTAAAAGCGACTTGTTTAGAATCCCATGTTTTTGGTGCAACAAACCCCCTCCTCCAAAGAATACTATTTTGGCTTAGAAATCCCCCAAAAATTCAAGTTACTGATACTACTACAAATATGTGGGTCTTTACTAGTGTTACTAGAAGCAACAGTCTCAAATACAGCATCACTGTGGTACTGTGAGCTTCTATTTACCTTCCAGCAATTGCTATTGCAGACACACCATTGTTATTAAATCTCTTAATTTGTTACCTATTCTGGAGAGATATGGCATTTCTCAGTCATTTAACCACCCTTAATGCTCTAAGTGATTAATCTCAAACTTGGGCTAATCAGCTAGGGAAAAATAAGAATCTAACAGAGGTTCACATTAGTGCCATGTGTAAGGAGGAAGGCAGCCTTGCCCGGATGTTCACCCTGGATATCTGCTCATCTTGCAGGCAGCAGACACAGAGCCAGAGGTAAAGGGAAGGAGGGTTCTACACTGAAGCAACAAGTGACATGATGAAAAAATGGAGCATCCTCCTTGAACAGTGAACAGAAGTCACAGGGTACTGGCATTTCTCTGTCTACAGCTCAAAAAACCACATCAAATAGACTTATTACATCCATAAAAGTCTTACATTTGCAACGACCATTCTCAGATGCATCTCTGCACCCAACAAGTATTCTTGCAAATTATCCCTTCTTTGCATGAAAGAAACCTCATGAACTCTTTTTAAATGCATCCTGAAGGGATGATTTGCCCAGAAAGATAGGGCCCCAGGGAGCTGGGTGGGGGTGCACAGTGCAAGCCACCAAGCCTGGAGGCAAAGGCTCCCCCCACATCCAGGTGACCCATCACCCAACACACTGAATTAACAGCAATAAAAATTCAAGTGCAGCAGAGGAAACAAGCTCCACTCAGTTACCCATAAGGTGGAAGAGGCTGCCACCAATGTTCACTTAATTCTTCCTCTATAAAGTGTAATTCTCAAGTTATTTGGTCAAAGAGGCAAAATGTACTGTTTACAGAATAAAGGCCTACCTATCCATAGTTCATTTCCCAAGGAGAACTCAACTGCCACCATTCAACGTGCACAAAACTACTAAGAATTTTAAAAATCCAACAAATATTACCACAGATATAAAAAACCCCAAACACCTCCTGTACTTTGCAATAGGCACAGCTTAAAAGACGACTGGATTCAAAACAGTGCTTAGACACGTGCATAAGATGCCTGGGATAAGCCAAACAAAGCCAGTTTCTGTGTCTTAATCATCATACCAAAATAGAAGTGGCAGAAAAAAGAACAAAACTCTTAGATTATGACTAAAAGCTGGCTGCAAAAGTGAACAGCAGGACTAACTGACCTGACTCGAGATTGGATTTGGGTCTTAATACCCTCAATGAAGCTGCCAGCATTGGGTTACAACAGAAATGCATTAAGCTGGTTTGGGCTAAACCATTTATACACAGAATATTTTGTAGTAACTACTCAGGAAATATCTAGCAGTAGAAGGCACTTCCAGGTTACTGATACGTATTCACACAAACCTAAAGAATTGCAAAATGCCTGCCAACTGCATTGCACTGGCTGTCAAAACGCTGCAGGAAAAGGCACGGAGAAGCTCAAATAAAGCAATAAGTGACATGGAAATATTAGTGTCTGAAGGAACGATAAAAATCCTGATGTCTATTGCAAATCCTCCTTCACAAGCACAGATGTCATCAGAAAAAGATACCACATGCATTTCTTTTTTAACGAAAGAGGAGCTGAAATCGCCCTGCCAGCCGACTGGATTGTTTACAATCCGGTCAAGGCAAATGAGATTCACGACCCAGGAAACCTTTGTTCAGTAAGTTGCAGGGCGAGCTTAACCATGTGAGGGACAAAAGACCCAGTCTGGAGAGGTGATGTCAAAGGCAAATTTTAGGCCTTCCTGTCCAATGCAGGGAGCCGTTTCTCTGTCCAGCGCCCGGCCCTGGTACAAGGACGGGAAGCCTCACGTAGGTGGGCTGTGCTGGCACGGAGAGCCGAGCCAACCGCGGGTGTGCCGAGGGAGGCTTTTCTTGCGTTACCCAACCGGCGAGTCCGAAAGGCTGTCACCCATCTCTGCCGCCGTGGGTGCAAAGCCCCAGACGCGGCTATCTTAAGCGAGAGGCCGCTGAGCACTATTCCTCTCTCCCACTCCTCTCCTCGGCCAGGGGGAATTGCAGGGAGCCTCTGGCGTGTCGCTGCCCTTCCCCCCCGCCGCCCCAGCAATGCCTGCTCGAACAAAACCCACCCGACCAAACCCGCGGCTGCTTTACCAACATGGCACTTACGGTTCGCAAGAAAACACCATTCCTCAGCTTGTAAATCCTAAGCTGCAAGGGGGACCGTCTGTGCGACCACGGCAAGCATGGAAGAGGAAACCCCTCCTCCACAGATGCCCTATTTATTCGCCGCTTTAGCATCCAGCGGGGGGGTTGGGGGGGCTCGCCCGTCCTCCTCCCCGACCCCCGAGCTGGGGAGACACTGTAGCTCTCCCCAGTTTTAACCCCTACGGTTTGGGTTGGTATTTTACCTGGCAAATGGCCGCATCCCTCCTCAGAATAAAGCCACGAGAGCTTTATTCTGACACAAGATAATGAGCAGGCGAAGAAGCAGCGCACGGCGAGCGGCTGCCTGCGGCTGGTGACAAAAAGGCTGCAGGCTGGAGGCTTCAGCACCGAAGAAGGTGGATGTGGTGTTCATTGCTTCTGCGAAAAAGGGATTGGGAGCCTCGGACCCGGATGATTTGCAGCAGAGTCTATTTGAAGCGAACCCAAAAACTGAGAGAACGTACTTCCCCGCACAGGCACCACGCACACAGATGTATCCCTACTTCCCCCGCATTCTTCTTTCTCCTCCTTACTCCCAGCTACTTAAGTGCGAATTAAATCTCCCACACATAACCTGTCCTCTCTTTAACCTTCCAGTGCAGGCAGAAGGCCTCTGGCGGAAGTAGCCTGTTATGCTGGAGGACAAAACAGCCCCTAATCTTCATTTATGATATCATTAGATTGTGGAAAAAACACAGAGTCATGATTTCTGTGTGTTATGACTGCCAGAGATCACAGGGTGGCAAAAAAAAAAGGCAAAAGCCAGAGAACATTGGATTAAAAGTCACTCCCCACCCAGTCAGTATCAGGAAAAAAATAAAGAAGTTATGATAATCCCACCAAAAATGCAAGGAATGATTGCAAAATCAAAGGTTTTTCATTATACAGGTAATCTTTTGCAGACCTGTATTGGCTTGTCAATTGCTCACATTCGATATATGGCAGCATGTAAAATGCCTGGGAAGACCACACCCCATGAGAGGGCTTCAGACATTTCCATGGGTACATCACACCCAGTCAACCTCAGCATTTTAACCTGACTGTGGTCTGGAGAGGTTTAAAAATGCATTCAAAATGGTAGATCTGAGTCAGAAAACAGGGAAATAACCCTCCCAGTGTGACAGGCAGACACTGGGCACGGTGACAGCATTCAGAAGAATGGGACACCCCTTGCTCCGACAGCTCCCCCCTGCTCCAGGCACACATTGCATAACCAAAGTAAGCTCAACCATCCTGCCTGGTACGATAATGAATTCTGTCACAGCTTTTGCACCAAAGAGAAGAGTAATCCCTAAAGGACTTCTTGTCCGGAGAACACAGAAAGCAAGCAGGCACTTTGCAAGTGAGATTTTAACTGGCCAGATATATATTTTTTTTCCACCATAATAAATATGAGATTTTACAGTGATACTGCCACAAACCAATATAATTCTGGTTGAATCATTTACCCAGGGACTTCCCTGCAGCATAGTCTGTTTCCCTTGCCAGGCAATACTGATCTGCAGCAATTTAAACAAGACCTTAGAACTTGGAGCGCACCCACAGACTGTGCGCTGCCCAGCCACAGCTGCAATGGGGTAGCCAAGGTATGCAAGAAACCACTGAAAAACACCTTGAATCTTCCAAGTACAATGTGGGAACGAATGGGCTGACTTCAGTTGTGGCCATCTAAAATTCCTGTACCCTGCAATGAGGTCTGGCAGCTGGCAACACAGGGAAAAGACCTAGCTTCCAAGGATTCACATTTAGAAGAATGAGAAGGCATGTTTGGCCTTGACATCTTCCATTTTCATCCTTGCATTAAATGTCACAGTCATTTGAACCTGTACCTGCTACACACACAAAAAACATGCCTTTCTTCACAAGGCTGAAAAGATGGAATGGATCCACCAAGTAAGAAAACACATCAGTGTGCCCACAGCCAGAAGAGTTGAGAAATGGCCTCCCCTTCTGGATTTGCAGCAGTGGGAAGATCTCTGGGATGCCCAGAAGTGCAGAAATGCAATGTTTGTTCTGTGGAGACTGGTCTGCAGACCCAAAACTGCCAGAGGCAGCCCCTGATGAAGCTGGTCGCTTTAATGAAGGCTCAAGCACCGTCCAAATGCTTTGTACGATTGCCAGCAGCACAGACACCCTCCCAGCAGGCACTACGCAAGCAGCAGCACAGAAGGGAAACACCTTCCCACTGGGCTGGGAAGCAAAGCATGGAGTTGGTGTCACTGGTGGATGGGTCAGGGAATGACACCAAGGAACATGGCTGTGCACAATTCTTGCCAAGGCTAAGGAGTGCTACTCCAGAGCAGGCCGGGGATGTAAATCCCACTCCACAGGTTTTTGGCTGATTACCACCTGTGTTCAGCCTGTGCACTCCTTCTCCTGTTGTTTCATGCCTTCACCTGGGAGTCAGTGCAAGCATGCAGCAGTTCCTCCTGGCAGAGTGCTGCTATGAGGCTGGTGATGAGAGAACAAAAGCAAGAGATTTTCCGTGCCTGTTTTTACAGTCAGCACAAGGCTTCCTTTCCTGTTAGTATGTTTGTATTTCTCCTCTATCAACATGAGACTTCAGCAGGAGAATCTCCCCTGGTAAGAGGATCTTCAGAGCTGAACAAAAATTCATTTGTCCTCCTTTGCAGGAATGCTAATGTCTTTATGGTTAATTTATCCCCTGAGAATTAACATTTTGAAACTTTTCCAAGTTTGCACCAAGCCGCTCTCTGGCTGCAACACGCGGCAAAGCTTTTGTCACCACACAAGCTGAGCACAGGCGTACAATCAAAGTGCTAAGTCCTGCAAGTGCAGCCATATGGCAAATCTGACCTTGTCACCATGAACTAAGAGAATCATTTCAAGGACTAAATGGAGAGCTCACCTAATGTGCCCATCTGTCCCAGTATGTTTATTGGTTTAGAAAGGTGAAATAAGCTATCAGGAGGAATGCTCTGTATTGGTAACTGGCTGAAGACTGGTTTGGTCTCATGTTGGTATCACACAGCCATACACTGCATTACAGAGAAGACAAAATGTTACTGGCCAGCTATGGAGACATCAGAGATGACAGAACTGAAAACGGCTATAAATATCTGTCTGTAAATCTCAGTTAGTCTCCTTTGTGGCTCCAGGTTACTTTATACTCGTGAATCACAGGAGCATAAAGTCCTTGTCTACTAGAAATACTCATCACCCAGAATTGGCTTTGAACACACAGCTATTCAATGTACGTTTTCTCTTCCTACTCAGTACATGGCTCTATAGTTTAGTTACTGACCAAGTCATGGCCTGCCATGCAGACTTCATGAGGTGTCCTTCTCCCTGTGATGGACAGACACTGGGTGCCAGGGGAGTGCTGCAGTGGGCTGTGGTGCACCAGCAGCAGGTGGTTGCAGATTCAGAATGCAAAAAACTCAGAAAATGTCCATTTCAATTTACTTGCTGCAACAACCGATCTGAAAAGCCAGGAGCAAAACCCACCTCCTCATTTCACAGAGAAACTCCTACAGCTGAAAGACAAGAGGTGCTACACTTACACTGCAAAACACTGCACCTCTGATACTATTAAATCCAAGAGGACCAGTAGAGCCCACTGTGCTGTCTGATAACCTTGGACCACTGAAGGAGGAATCTACCTAAAACTACATTTTGTCAGCTCCTTCCAGTCCATTACGCTGGTCCTAAGGACAATGTTGGTGGAAATCACAAGCTTCTGTTCCACACCTTTTGGGATTAAGAACACGCGAACAACCATAAATCATCACACCAACTCATCAATAGCTACAGTATCCATGTAGATATCCAATGCTGGGAGCTACACCAATGCTCTCAGCAAATCTACATGAATATTCCTCAAACACCCTACACTTGTCTGAGGGTAAAGACTTAAAGCATCTCAGGTAGACAAAAAAGTGCTCTGTTGTCACAGACTACTTGAACAAGACTGACAGATATCTCCCTAAATATCCATTCAGTTCTTTAGCACATTTTCCTCAAGTATACTAGAAATGTGCCACATTTACTTGTCTTAAAAAGTGCATTTTAATCTGCATTTAAAATTCACTGCAATTCAAAACTAACACACAGCAGAACACAAATGATCACAGAAGTGGTTTAAAAGTGGCACATTACCATGAGAACTTAGAAAGCAGCTTTCTTTCCTACACCAGATCAAATACAAAGACACCTTGAGGCAACCATCGCAAGACTATCTGCATAGTGCGACATCTTAAGAAGGCAGCTGCTGCTTAACCGTTCACAGCTCACGTGTCACCATGAATTCAGATCTCATTCCCGATTAATTTCAGCACACTTTAGCACTGCATTGTCACAGCACAACCACCTGCCTTATTTGTCCCAAATGTTAACGGAGCAAGAGAGCTTTGGAGGCCTCAGAGAGGGGGGTTACTGCCAAAACAAAACCTTGAGAGAGAAATCGAGGCCAGTATTAATTTGGTGTTAGCCTTATTATTTCTGGATTACTAATAAACTCAGGCAAGTGGTGAGACCAGCCCAGCATCCTCCTCCCAAGCTGTGGCTGAAACTCAGAGATAATAGTGAAATGGGATCATCTCAGTAAGGCTAATACTAAAATGATCATGATGTTCTTAAGTCTGTCAAGTATAAGAAAGACATTTAATCCTTTAAGAAGAGGTCACTGCCTAGTCTATGTAGGTTTTTGTTTTCAATTCAACTGATGGTATTTTCCATTTCACCATCATGCAAGAAGATCCTGAATTAAAAAAATAAACTCATGGTATAGTCTTCCAGTTGTTTTCATGAAGGAGAAAGAGTAAAGAACTAGCACTAATACTAAATGAAATTTCATACATTTTTGAGTATAAAAAAGGAACATTATCATTATATAAATCTGACTGTCTATAGAGACAGGCCAGGAATCTATTTCCAAATTCTGTGCATTCAGACACTGGGTGAAATAGAGCCCTTAAAACAGGAGACTCTCCTAAAGAACCCAAATGAACTCTTAACAGACTGCCTTGAAAATAAGCTGCAGTTCAACACATACAAAAGAGCAATCACTTTGTCTCTTTATTTTACATAGCCCCCTTGATTAAAACTATATATTATATGAATTCTTACACCCTACCCTCTACCATTAGATAAATTAAGATATCTGGTGTCATAATACAGCAATAAGTCATAACAGAAAAGCATTAACTTCAGTTTAGTTTGGCTCTCAATAGTTTAGTTTGGCTCTCAATAATACATTTCAACAGAACTGAAAAGTCATGTCAGGCTGTTTCTGATGGTCAAGGACAGTAGGCTCTAACTTTTATCTCATTTAAAACATTGAAAATCATTTTCTTACCGTGCTGCAATGACATCAAAGAGATGCTGCCAGCGATCATTGATTTTGTTGAGTTTACCATCTATTTCTGCAACTCGGCTCTTGTTGCTGGCCTTCATTAGCCAATCACCCATTTGTTTCAAGTAAATCTTATTTTCGCTGAACAGGTTTATTTCTTCCATGCAATCCTGATAAATATACACAAACATTGCTTAGTTCCTGGGCAAAGCAAATTCACAAAACTAAACCAAAACTTCTTTTCCCACGCATGTGATGTGAAGCCAGGTGTGGCTTGTGATGGCTGAGGTTTCTACCTTAATGTGTAGAACTCTGTCACTTAAAAGGAGACAAAAAACCCCAAACCTCAATGGGAAAGCACTCTCACAATAAAGCCACTATATAAATATAAGCAGCTTAAAGACTTTCAAGTGCCAGGAGTAAGTACTTCTAAAAATACCTATTTAACGTTCTAATTTTGTCTCTGCTTTCCTGATTTTATATAACTTTTCTATCAAGCTACATCAAAAGAACCCAAATTCAAGTCTAGGATGGGTTTATTTTGCTGATATTCTTATCCAGACATCTGGGATTAGATAACAGACACCTTTAAGCCATGGGGAGGAACACTGCAGCAAAAACATCAGTCCTGTTTAAAATCAAGCTAATATGAAAGTGTTAGAAAGCACTAACTACATTAACAAGGAGAAGGGGCACATTAGGTTTTATTTTTCCTTGTGGTAACAAATTGGTCAGCTGGCCTAAGACCTATGCCATCCTTCAATCTTTTGTTTGCCCTCGGACTACCAGTTCCATAAGCTGCTGACAGAGGGGAAGGTGGTGAGAGCAGAGACACTCCCAGGTCACCAGTGATCCCAGCATTCCCCGCTCTGAGTGGTGCTGTACGTGTACCTAACAACCCTGACCCCCCACCCCACCACAACTCATGCAGAGCACACTCCACGCCAGAATGCAGTCAGGTGGCATTTCTGTTTTGCATTATACTTCGAGTCTGAACAACAAGAAGCACTGAAGCTCATCTTCTCAAAGAAGCCTGCTGGTTTTATATCATATACTGCTTCCAAGAGGCAACAAGGAAGGAATGAGGAATGGTGTCTCTGTAACGAGCTATTAGACTGCAGTTGAAGAGAAGTGGCGTTACTACTGACCTTCTGCAACTTGTCCAGCCTGTCTTCAATGCTAACGTCTGCAGTCTGCAACACTTTGCTTTCCATTTGTACCAGCCAGGAGCACAGCTCCTTATGCTTTTCGTTGAACACAATCCAGGTATTGAGCCTGTCTTCGATCTCCTGCTTACGCAGAGACACCTATGGATAAGCACACACATTACCTGCTAGCAACATCTTCCTCAGGAAGCACATCAGCAATTAGGAGCCTTCTGATTTCTAGTCTGCATTTGATCATATTCCATTTTTTACCAGGAGCAGTAACAAGCTCCCTTTTCAAAGCCAGCAAGCAGATTTGTTACTGTATCTTATATTGTATAGCAGGGACAAAAGCTGACTAACAAATACCAGATTCTCTCCCTCAGGAGTATTAAACCAAGTGACAGCTTTATAAATAATGAATTTAAAAAAATATATTTCAATATTACTCAGTGAAAACCTGAAAATGCCAGACGAAGAAGGAATATAAAATAGATCATTACTACACACTGTTCAGCACAGTGTCATATAGAACATAAAAAAAGTAACACCTGGGTAGGTTCTTATTTTTCTGCAACTGTATGAGAAACTTCTAACTACTGACTGCAATTATTTCAGCATCAAGAATCTATCCTTTTTACTCAAAACTATGATTGATTTCTTTTTTTCCCCCCTTAAAATTACATTTGCCAGGATGGATAAACAAATTGTCTAGACAGAGAAATTAAGGTCTGATACAGCCTGAACCAGCAAAGCTGTTATTACTGCTCCAACATCTCAGTAAGAAGCAGGATGACTCTTCAGCTAGCTAATAGTAGTTATTTCTAGCCTAGGGGTCTTTAATATTTGTATTTATTTATCTGCTTCAACGGATTCCCGTACTAAGGTATATAGGACAAAGGAAATGAAAAATGGTACAAGTTCTACTGAAACAAAACAAGTAAACCCTCACCCCCACCAATAAACTTTGTGTCAAGACTGAGGATAACATTCTGCTTGCTCCTTATAGAGAGGGGCCCAGAACTGAACTCAATATTCAGGGCATGGCCTCACCAGTGCCAAGTACAGGGGGACGATCACCTGCACATTCCTGCTGGCGACAGTGTTTCAAACACAAGCCAGGATGCCATTGTCCTTCTTGGCCACCTGCACATACTGCTGACTCAGATTTAGTCGCCTATCGATGAATACCCCCAGGTCCTTTTCCAGCTTGCAGCTTTCCAACCACACATCCCCCAGTCTGTAGTGTATAAAGTCAAACTTTTGTTAAGGAAAGGATGGAGAGCTGAAAGTGATTTCTAAATCTTTCATGCTGATCTAGGGAAAGAGATCGAGGCCAAAAGCACTGTCTTGGGACACATGAAAGCTCCAAAGTTCTCCATGGACACCCCAAGGGCCGCAGAGAATCTCCCTAAGAGGGCCTCTGCTCTGGGATGCTTCCTTGTACCCTTAGCCTCAGAGCTACGAAGGGTAAATCTCTCATCCTTTCTCTACTACTTGCAGTATCTCCTGTGTGCAGAGATGAGTTTACTTGGTCAGTGGAATAAGAGACTATGCATGTCAGCAAAACCATTGATAAATCCTGACTGATGATCCCAACTCCATTTTTGCCTGCTAAGTACAGGGCAAGGCAGGATTTTAAGAGCAGGAAGCACTTTTTAGATGACTAATCAATACCGACTGGGGGTAACACAGGAACGAGCCAAAAAATCCCAGACAAGCTTCCTATGAACATGAGCCCTTCAAGCCACTGCTTTGAGCACTTTCTCCCTGGACCACCTGCCCCACCTAGTACCAGCTTCATTTTGCATCCACAGCACGAGGCAGGAGCAATCACAGCACTCCCAAGGAAGACTAAAAGAATATCAAAGGCCAGACACAGGCCGTACACCAGCGTTCATCAGACAGGACACTTGCCAATATCAATAGTTAAATCTTTGACCTACATGGACCTTGCAAGGGCAGCGATGTAAACACTAATCCTCTGAGTGCATCTGCTCACTAAGTGTGTTTGTGTCCCTGCCCAGTCCAGCACAGGCATCTGGCTGTCCCATCCTATGGCCGTGACAGCTGCCACCGCGTCTCGCTCTTAAAGGCTTTCACCTCTCTGCATTTATACAGCAGATTTTTCTTCACACAATACATCTCGACTCCTCTCATTTGTTAGCCGAAACAAAGCAGTGGTGCTAGCAGCAGAACCAATGAAGTCTGCTCTCCTAGCCTGGTAGGCTCATCAGGGCTGTGGAAACATTTCAACACATCCCCCTGCTGCAACATTCAACAGATTCCTTCCCACTACAGATTTTTGTGTGCCTAACAGAGTCACATTCAAGTCACCCCCTTCATCTCTCCAAGACAGACTGAACTAAATGTTGCTGCCGTCAGAAATTAATATAGAAATTTCTAATAAAACATGAACTTAAATTACTACAGGAAATTACTACTTGGATGGGCTGTAGTGGGGGACATACAGAAGATAGGGCTGTTCACCAAAGTTGAAACAGAAGAACCAGTAGTTCACCAAAAAAAATGAAAAACAACAACATTCTCTCATTTAGATGCTCCAATACAGATTTCCATTAGGAAAATGGTTCAGGAGTTTTGATTTAAAAATAATGGCCTATATTTCTCAGGAGGGGGAGGGTGCCTCTGGAGTTATTTTCAGAGTTCAGTAACAACAGCAGTGATAACATTGGTTGCAGATTAACCATCCAGCTTAAGATAAAGATACTATTTTTTTTTTCCCCGTTGCAGTGCAAAAATTGACCTCAACTATTTCATCACACCTGAGTTTTTGAAATAAGCATTGCTGTTCATTATTGTGGCAATATTCCCACCACGACAGCTTTACCTTTGCCTCAGTAAGTGTTAGACACGGAATACTAACCCACTTCAATACTTCTTTACAAACTGTAAAATGAAAACTATTGATTTGTCAGTCAAGAGATGCAAGAGTTTGTCTTGCTGGCATGTAGAGCCATCTTGAATAACTTCAGACACCAAAGTATTTCACTTCTTCCAATCCTCTTAACAGGGCAAAGTAAACACACATTCAAACTGCATAATAACCTAATGAATCAACTTCATGTGACTTCCCTGGTAAATGTTCCCAGCAATTTTACAGGCAGCACTAAATTAAGTGTAATATAGCAACGAGCCACAAAGAATGCATATGTTGCACAGTATTTTACTGCTTACAGAGAAGACAAGTCAGTTCTTAATGTATTTAAACACAAGGAGTCGGTACTTAAACATATGTAAGTTTTCCTTATCACCCCTCCTGGCATGTTTTTTTTTAACATCAGCTTGCAAAGACCTCCCCTTTCCGCTCCCTGCCTCCTGCCTTCAGGCAATTCCTGTCCTTATCCCTCTCTACACACACACGCCCCGTCTCCCCCTCCCGTCCCGTCCCTTTGGCAGCCCAGAACAAAGCGGGAGTTCAGTAAACTGCTGCATTTCAGCCCTGTGCAATTCAGGCACTCACTGGTTACAAAGAGTTCGTAAAAAAAAAATAATCTCAGCCGTCTGTGTCCAGAAAACAAAGGGAAAACTGCAGCCCTGGCCAGCTGTACCGGGAGAAGCCCCATTCCCACCCAAGACTGCAAAAGGAGCCAACCCCAAGAGAAATCCCGTCTGCTAAAACTCGCTGCCCCTTTTCTGCCAGGTCCTAAGAATATCCCCTATAAAGCCCCAGAGGAGGGCAGGACTTACGCGCAAGCAGAGCTCTTCCCACTGCCTGTGCAGGTGTGCGCCTTGCTCCTGCAGCACCAGCGTGTCCTCGGGGAGGATGCAATGAGCCAGCTCCACCTTCATGGCTCGCAGCTCCTTCATGTTGTGGGCCCACTCCGCCAGCGACTGCTCCAGCTCCTGCATGGAAAGGCACCCAGCACAAGCCTTGGCACTAAGCTCCTCTGGTTTCCAAACCTGCCGGTTAATCCCCCGCCCGGCCAGTGGGGGAGGAGAAGAGGGGAATGTGCGGCCGCGTCTGCTGCGCTCCGGCTGCACCGGACGGGTCCCGGGGGCTTGGCTCGGGGCCTGACTCGGTGCCCACTGGAGCCCAGGGCAGAGTTGCTGCTGAATTACTGGTGCAGCAGCAGCTTCCGCTTCATCCAAAAGTGCTCAAATGCTGCCTGACCCCCTGCAGCTCCCGGTAGCTCCAGGGCAGTACTTGGGGCTTCTCATCCAGAAAGAATGGACTCAAGTATTTGCATTTTCTTGTTTCTTTTGATTTTGGCTAAGTTGCTTTCCACCTGCATTTGTTCCAATTTCAGGTTATTTATTTGAATGCTAAAATAAAATAGGGTCCCCTTCTTTAATGAATGATTTCACAGGCACTTCATCAAATTTGTCAGAAACTTTGGAACTTTTGAACCACTCTCAGAAACATGCCCTCTTCTGCTTTGCTCCTCCGACTCCCGTTTCTCTTTTTAACAAGGTCATGCATTTTCCTTATCAGTGGTAAAATTGTCACCCGAAAAGCAAAGTCACCACTGCATGGGGTGGGAAACATGATACTCTAGACACCAGGTACTAGGTCTCACTTTTCAAGGTGGTTGCTGGGAAGTGTCACTGGCTCTACTAACAGGAAAGCTTTTACAGGATCTGAGTTATCTTATTTTAGAGGAAAAAATAGTGTGTTTGTATCAGGCGAAATGTGCTGGCTCCAAGCCCTCAGAGCATTTTCACAAGTCTTTTGACCCAGTCACTTATCTGAATCATTTAAAAAAAATAAAAATAAAAAATCTTATCTGCTTCAATGCAGGAGGAAAAATCCAAGCAAACCTCAGAGTAAAATTTACCTGGACTCACAACAAATTACTCCCTACAGATGTGCACACATGAATTTATATATCTTAACAAGGGTCAAATCCCTGCATTAACGAAGCAAATGATGCAATTCCATGGGACTTTGCGAGACTCATGTAAGGTCCAGGCCTGAGAGAAAACCAGCTTTTTCTTCTAGGGAAAGGAAAGGAGGTCCCTTCTCCCCCATGCCATTTTGGTCCTTTATTTTATTAGACTGTGACACCCAAGAGCGGTATCTGCACTGGCACTGTCTGACCCTGGCACCTCTGCGGCTGAATTTCTCTTGCTGGACTCAGAGGCAGGAGCCGTGTGCTGCCATCTCAGAAATAATTCAAGGCTACAGCAAGATTGCTGCCGTGGGAAAGAGAGCCAGCACTCACAAAGAAGATTTCAGACAGCTGATAATAAGTTCAAAGCCTTGGCTTGTTAATAAGCTTATTTGTTCCAACTACACTGGTCAACAATTCACTTCATAAAAGGATGATGAAAGACTGACCAGTCCAGACAAAATGTCTCCTATCCTTTGGAAATGCTTTCCCTGCCATTTAATTTTCATGGTGCACTATGGGCTGCAGGGGCTTTTGCCACTCCCTTGCTCTTAATTTTCCTTCTCCTTAATTATTCTCAGATCCCACAGGTATGCACGGTGCTTTGTAGAATTCCAAGGTCTCTCTCTTGAGAAGCTCCCTGTCCAAAATGCATTGGAAAACAAAAGAGATTCGTGAACTAGGACAGCAGCCAACTGAGATGAGACCAGGGAGCTTTTTCCCTTTCGTTTGAGGAACTGTTTATTTTATAAATTCAGACTGTGGAAAGGGATCAGAAGTGGGGAAAGAAATCCAAACACTACTGCTCTTCTTATAATCTTCTTAGTGATTGGGACATTGCAGATTGGTAGCAATCGGGATGGTATAAAGAACAGAAATTCAGTGTTACTGAAGAGCAGGTAAGAGGGAAAACTTACTTTATGGGGATCAGGTGTTGTGCACAGACTACATCTACTTAAATACAATATGGCTGTTCAATACCTTAATGTGCTCCTTGGCTTTGTAAAGCTCTTCATGTTCAACTGGAAGTGGATCTTTTATTTTCTCCTTCAGGTCTTGCAGCCTGCTTTCTAATTCCTTGGTTTGCTTTTCACAGCAGTCCCAACTCTGCTCAAGGAGACCCAAGAAAATTATAGGAGGTTAAGATACTTTGTCATAACATACTGTTCCATATAGATATGGTACAAAACAGAAGGGGGTTGAACCAACTGAAATTAATACTGCTGTGTCCTGGTTATTTGGATTTTCTTTATGAAACACTGTACTACTCACAAGAATTTGATGCATGAATTTACACAAGAACTTGCACAGTCTCTTGTGAGATAAACCTTAGGTTTATCTCACAGAGCATTTCTGCATTGTTTTTAGGCTGGGAATGGTGTCAATGACAGTATTCCATTTTAAGACATACCTATGTGCTGTCTAGCCATGAAAGCAAATGTGCTGCTCAAAGGAAATAAATATGACCTAACTTCTGTTCAGAGGTGCAACAAGAGGAGGAGCAACAAGTCAAGCTAATGCCCTTTAACCTAATTTTTCACTCTGGTATCACTGCCTGAAGCAGGAGATAGCTCTGGGCCATGGGAAGCAGGAAAACAATCATGGTGGGAACATCCATTGCAGGAACAAATGGATGCCAACCCCATGTTCCTTTGGACAGTTAGGGGACCACAGTGTTAGCTTCTCACAAGCCCTGATGGCACATGGCAGGCCCTTCCCTCGGAGCCCCTCTGCAGCAGGCAGCAGCTCAGCCCTGGGGATGGTGGGGCAGTGAAGATCTTGAGATCCAAGGCCAGAGAAGCAGGTGCTGCCCCTCCTTGGAGAGAGCATCATCTACCTGTAGGGTGCTGCTGAGCTCCATCATCTTCTTCTCCAGATGGACCTGGGTGTCCCCCCAACTCTGCTGTAACTGGCTGAGCTCCTCCTGGAGAGCAGCGCTGGTCTCAGCACTGGAAACAGCACGCAACTTCTCCCCAGAATCGATGATTACAGAGTACATGGCTTCCCACCTCTGAAAAATCACTGCCTTACTCTTAAAAAAAAAGAAAAAAAAAAAAAAGAGTAATTTTCTAAGCTGTTCTGAGCACACGTTAGAAATACACTTCTGGCATTTCACTTGGGAAGAAGTAAAGACTCACAAAAGGACTTACAAGGCACTAGTTTGTTCATAGTCATGAAAGAGTAATGAATAGATCATCTCCTATCTGCTTTTTTATTTTCAGAATGATTAGATTCATTCTGATCTTCTTATCTATTAAAAACTATGATGGCTCTTCACAGCCTTTCACCAGGTCACTGTTTTCTCATCTGTGCTCAAAGAAATTATTCTTTAAAGGTTTTTACCTTACTCAACAGAAGTTGTTTTACTCTGAGAAAACCCCCACAGATTTCAGATTTATGAGAAATAAATACAGTACCTTGAAATCTTTAATCAGATTTCTAAGCTGGTAAAGGCTGTAGCAGTCCTGGTTCTCCACAGCTGTGATGAAGCTGTTTGTATCAGCAAGAAACCTGCTGAGACTCAACAAGGAATTTCTGAAGAGCTGCCACTGTCTTACGAGTCTATCGATATCTTTCTTCCTCTGCTGAATCACCCGGCTAAAGTTCTGCCACTGCTCTTTCATCAATGTGACCTTGGAAATAAACTCTGTTCTGAAAATGACAAGTGTTGAGTGTTAATATATCTTGAGCTCAAGGTTGCATTTTGCAATAATTGTGACGGATTCCCATTTGGAACAGCGCTTTCCAGTTACAAGACCCCACTAAGCCAAAGGGCTACACAGCCTTAAGCTCAGCCCTGCTCTCCGTATTTCACCTCTTCAGCAGTACAAAAAGCCTTTGAGGTGATACAAGAATAGGTAATGCAAGTCACTCTTGCTCTTGTGGTATAGCTGCATATATAGAGTATGGCAGTCATGAAACAGTATGCACTGAACACTGGGCTGGAGGAAGAAGGTCAGTGCAAGCCAGCCAAGGGCTCTGGTTACGCTGCCAGATTGATCTGTGCTTTTACCAGGCTCTAAGGGGGAGTTCAACCCTCACTGTATCCTACAGTGGTGGGACCTAACTGCAAAGTGAGAAGGCTCTGTGTTGTTACAGAAGCCACTCAATCAAATATTTGGCCTCTCCTACAACATGGTCAGGTGATCCATCAGATCTGGCTGGAGTGATTAAGACAAGTCTCACTGACCCATTCTGCTCTACTTTAGGAGGCCTTGGCCCCTAGGTTAGCTGTTCTATAAATACCCATAATTGCAGGAGGAGCTTCAAGAAAAAAATCCAGCAGCTTGCTTAGCTTCACCCTCCTTTCCCTGGCAGCTGTAAGCCAAGCTATGGACTTCAGACCAAAGTGGCCGAGGGCAGCCCACGTGAGGTAATGTGTTCATAGCAAGAATGCCCGAGGCAGCTGAACCTCTGTTCACCAACAGTACTTGCTGCTTCTCACTCTACATTGATTAAGGGGAAAGCAGGGCAGCAGTAGAGAAGGAAGCCTCCTGGTCAGGATCAGTTATTTCTAATCGGCAGAACATCCCATCACCATCCAAAACACAGCCTGGCCAGGGCACCTCTGTCTCTTTCTCATGGCACCTCCTCACACTTTTGACAAATGTGCCAGGAGATTCTTGAAAGAGTGCACCCAGTCAAGAACTGGGGTTTATGTCCTTATGGGAGCAAAGATTCAATACCAGCTCCAAGGAAGAGAGCATGTTCACTGAACTACCAAGGTCTTAGGGCGAAAAACAACTAGATTACCTTTTCTCTCCTTCTCCAGATTCCAAGGAAGGTTGAATTTTTTCGATGATAGAATTAAATCTCTGCTGATTTATTGAGATTTCAGTTTGCAGCATCTGGAAATACCACACAAACAACAGTTTTAACTATTTGCTGAGCAAGCCTTGCTACAAAATCTGCTCCTGCTCCTCTGGAGCGACAGCATTTCTTCAGCTTTAAACGCTGAAAGCTCCATTGTTTTTAAATGCTGGTGTTCAACAAGTCCTGAAAGATTCCACGCTCTTTAGATACCAGGAGGAATCGGCACAGATGGGACAGCAGAACCCAACAAGAGCTGGATGTTACAGGCAATCTGAAGCCTCAAGTTTGCTGGACTCATTCATAAGAAATGCCATCTAGACAGAAACCCACAGAGAAGGTATAAAGACGCTACATATAAGGGTGAATTTGCTCTTCATCATGACGAGCCAAAGATTATTCTATAAAACATTTCATTGCAATGAATGAATTGATTTGGAGGCCTAAGTAAGAGAGAAAATAGCTTTCTGTGGACTGTAATGAGCATCATGAACATGCAGGAAATCATGTTTTTTTGATGCCAGGGAATCAGCCACAGTACTTTGGGTAGTAGGAAGCTGTGCTGCACTGTAGAGGCAGCACAAAGCATCCCTGGCAGTTCATGATGTTGAGCAAGTACTGCAGGACTTTTTTTTTTTCTTTCTTTCTGTATTGTAGTTGTTCTTCCATNTGGACAAAGGCCAGTGAAACCGATTTCCACTAAAATCTAACAACTGCTCTAACAGAAATAGGCTGTGAAAACATTTTGTTTGAAAGGCAGTTCCTCCCCAGATGGGTCCGGTTCCTGCCAGACAGCCAGCAAACTGCCAAGCTGGTGGCCACAGGCTTCAGTGTGCAACAAGAACCAGGCCACATTTTGAGTGAAATGCTCTGTAAAACTCTGCCCAGAGCTGCTTTCAAAAGGCAGAGCATCTTCTGTTGATTTCCCCCCATCTTCACCGCTCAAGAAGATGCTTCCAGCTTTAGACTTTGCTTTACCTCATATTCCTTCTGTTGCTCTTGCAGTTCTTCAAACCGTCCTGGAATATCTGTTTTTAAGGCCTCCATCATTTTTTCTAGGAATTTCTTCCACTTCTCACATTTCTGAAGGAATGCCTTGTCATCATTTTGAGATTCCTCAAGCACACTGTAAAACAGAGGAAACAATCAGAAACATTGTGCTGGCATTTGTTTTTCTGGATATGTTTGCACAGGATCTAAAGTGG
This sequence comes from Chloroceryle aenea, assembly GCA_013399075.1. Lineage (NCBI taxonomy): Eukaryota > Metazoa > Chordata > Aves > Coraciiformes > Cerylidae > Chloroceryle > Chloroceryle aenea. Next base: position 849,027 of record VWZY01009511.1, read on the forward strand.
TGGTCAGTAACACTACCACAGCAGGGGTTTGCTTGGCACATTGCTACCTTCTTCACCTATGAACAACCTGATTTTGACTTCAAGTGACCTGGAATGCCCTGAATCATGGAGTAAATTGAAAGGGCAGGAATTCAACTTGGAAAGCCTCTGGGAAGGCTGAGGACAAATTGCAAGACTTGCCATGCCATATTTTGGTTTTGATTTTCCTCACAGAAAAAAAAATGCTTATTTTTTGTTTGCATTTTGCACCTGCATTGTTCCAGAGCAGCTGCTGTTTTCTGACTCCACTGCCGACCCAGGTTCTGCATTTTCTTCAAGGTGAAGTCACTCAGTGGCAGCTTAATGCTTGCTTCATTCAAATTCTCTATGCATGAAGAAAGTGCAGCAAGCTCCAGTGTGTGATTCTGGAAGTAAAAGAATAAATTAATTGCAAAGTTACTGCCTGCCTTTCATTGCAAAGCACTATAGAAGCATCTTCTGTAGGAAGCATTTGGATGTTATGTATCCAAAACACAAACCCAGAAAATTCCCAACATTTCTCTGCTAACTTCATAGAATATCCAAAATAAAACAACAACGACAAAAAAATCACAATTCCCTTCCACACAGTCCTCTTTTCCAACAATACACAAGAGCTGGTGCCTGCAGATTCACTTTGCACCCTACAGTGATGGCAACAGGGTAGCTCCAGTGCAAAGCTGGGGAAAAAGATCTCCCATCAACCCCAAATCTCTGTGATTTTATTCCCCTTCATGCAGGCATTTGGCCTGCAATGCATATCTGGGGTTTTTAGCAACTTAAACCATTGTTTTTTTGTTTTGGATGAGATTATAGTTGCTTTGATGAATCCTTAGAAAGCAGAGAGTTTCCTGAAGTAGGCAAGTGCTGGTATCCTATGGACTCTTAAATGCTGAGTAGTATCTTTTTTTACTTAAGAATCCAAACGTACCATGAGCAATTCCAAGTTGTCTGTTTCTCCCTCTAGACAGAGCCTATCAAAGGCATCTGTGCAGTTCTTGACATGACCCTCCTGCATTTCAAGGCAGTTCTTGAAATCCTCCAGTTGCAGAAGATTGAACTAGGGTGACATAGCATAATTATGTTAATTATGATTTAATACACATATTCAGTAGACAAAAAGGAGCATTAAGCAGTAGCATCAGGAAATCAAACAGATGTTAAATCCACATTCCAATGTATTTACAACTCAGTGAACTTCTTCCATTTTTGCACTGAATAAGGGGAAAATTTAAGCCAAAGCAGAGAGTAAGAAACTGAATCTCCAAATCCTGAGAGTTGTATCTCTCTGGGACAAATAAGGGCAAAGAAATGGGGGTATCTGCGATACTTTTTTCTAGGTTTGAACTGTTTGATTTATTGTGAAATTGTAAAGCCAAACATTAGCTTATCAAAGGGAAGAAACGTGTGAAAATGAGCTCCTTTTGAGCTATACAAAGTCAAGTTCTATTTTATTGAAATTTAATTTCAATTCAAGAACTACAGGGCTGTAATGAAGAAGTTACCTCACTCTGACATCTAATGTAATATTCAAAAAAATACCTCAAAATCATCTAACTTCCTCTGCAACATCTTTTCCAAATAGGATGCTCTCTGGAGTGGCTGCAGCTTCTCCAACAGAACAGCGTGTGCAGCTGTCCCAGCCTGCTGGTTTATCTGATCAGCCAGCAAAGCAAGCTGGGTACGGCATCCTGCTATGTTTTGAAGGCCATGCTGTAAATTCTGATGAGAGAAGGGGAAAGAAAAAAAAGTCAGCAAATTAATCAGATCGTCATTCATGTGCCGCTTTCATTTAGTATCTTTTGTTGCTGTAACTAAGCTCTTTTTATTGCTCTCCTCTGGGAGCCAAATTCAGCTATGGTGAAAGCTTCAGTCTTTTACTCAGAGGATAATGGGAATTGCATCCATTGACTGTAGTGCTGGAAAAGGCACAGTTCAAAGTTCAGTGGAACACCAGTGTCTTCAGGCAGTGGGATCCTACTGCTAGAGAGGAGATTAGAGAAAGAAATCAGAATATCCCTCCCTACAGAATGGATTTACACTAGCAGATGGAGAAACTGTCCCGTGTTTGCAATATAATGGTGTCTCTCATCTGCAGCATGCCAGTACTTTGGATCCATCAGTGACTAAGGCCTATGGTTTGGTTGCATTTGTTCCCCTTTACTACAGAAATGAAGCTATAAAACCAAACGCTAAAGGCAGTACAAGAACAAAGGGAGTCACACTTATTGAGTGTACCTGAACAACTGTCATTTACTTTTAGCCATGAAACACCCAGGAATTTGCCACTGTACATGGGCTTTTCCGTGAGTAATGAACAAAGACTTCTGACTGACAGCAAAGAACAGACATCAGACAAAGCGAAATGGCTCTTAGCTCCTAACCCCTGTATTTGGAACGGATCATAATGTGAACTGCAAATTCAGCCATTTAGTAAATAACCAATTTTGATTTCTTACTCTCTCTACAGAAGTTTGGTTTTATTTATTGTGATGACAGAGTTCCATAAAACTATAATCTTTTCTAATACATACTAGAGAAAAAAAATATTAGAGAGATTAAAATATAGTTTTGTAATGTACATATATTGTCAAATATATATAACTCATATGCCATATCACTCTTCCCCATTCTTCTAACTTACCACTTTCAAAAATCCTAAAATAAATTCCATGTGTCCTACCCACATATACCAGGACAGGCCCTTCAGTGATAAGGTCACCCTACTGGTCATGCCTTGCTTAGTAGGTGCAAAACTCTTCCCAAAAATTTCCAGAAAATGCAATCCTTTTATCCTGACATCTTGATGAATTTATGTTATAGCCATTAACAGAGCAGAAGAAAGTGAAAATTGTTTGGTCTAAGCTTTTGCTGCTGTCAGTTGTTTCTGACACAGGATGAAATAGATGAGTACTCTTTCCCATAATATAAAGTTTCTTAATAGGCCCCATGCAAAAGGGAGCACTTTGGACTTCTTCCAGTATGTGGCTAGAGGTTCATAAAGCATGATGAATCATTGCTCTGGCTTGAAATAAGCATTATTATATTTCTGTATTGCAGTCTGAAGGAACCAAAAACTGTCAGAACCTAATGACAGCTTTGCTGCCTGAGAGACTCATATGTACCCTGTGGTCTTAGCACGAGACCTAATTTACCTCAAGTGAGAAGCATTTAGAATAACCTCATGAACTCAGAAATTTATGGACTTACCAGACCAGACCAACAAAAGCACCAAACCCAAGTAAAAACAATCTGAAGACTGTAGAAAACCTCAGGATGGTCCTGAGCCCTGGAAAACTGGTCTTTTTTCCTCAGCTATCATTCTAGTAGATATTAGCTCTCCTCCCAAGCAGTGCCCCATAAAAGAAATAATTTTTACTGTAACGATTCCTTCCAACACAGGCCTGATTCTTTGTATAGAGATGAAAGGGGCAGAGACAGAATATGACTGCTCCCTTCTCTTTTCTCATCATATGCTAGCTCTAGTTTGGTTTCGTCCTGGGATATGGCCGAAATATTTAAAGGAAATACAGAGGTGCCTGTTGAAGGAAAAAACCCACAGATTTTGTTTTTTCCACTGACTGAATTTGTGGGAGGAGGACAGAGAAGAAAGTGTCCTAATTTGTTTCTCAAAAATAAAACCTGGTTTCTACCAGGCAGAAGAAACATATTCATGTACCTTTATATCCTGTATCCTCTGCTTCAGCGTTTCTATCATGTTATCTTCAGGCATGGGAGCATCCAAGAGCTGAGTGCACTGCTCTTGGTATTGTTGTAATTTGGCTGCTGCCTCAGTGCATAGAGCTTCGAAGGGCTCCCAAAGCTGCAGAGTCGCTTGCGCTACCCGCAGTTGATCTGCGATGTCTTCATTTACCGAGTTCCACCTGCCAACATATCAAAGGGTAAGAGCATTTTCCTAGCAGATTCTCCTCCAGAACACAAATTTGGTGTTGGATTCCCATGGCAGTTTCCTTGCATTCATACCCATGCTGCTGGAAGCCCATTGATGCAGCACTGCTGTGTGCTCTGTGATCCACCACAGAAAAGGTCCTATCTGCTACTCCTCACACAGGTACCCTCAGACAAGCCAGTCTATTAATAGAGATCTAAAAATCTGACAGCCCTTCAAGTCCTGCCTCAGCAACTTTTTGTGTTAATTTTTTTTCTTTTTTTTTTTCCAATACTAATAAGTTTTTGCAAGCTTACCTAGTGTGTGCCTCTGCGCATTTCTGTTCGATGATCTCTGCGAAGGGTGGGGAGCAGTTTGTCTTCAGGTTACTGGCAGCAGCCTGGAGCTTGGCCCAACTTTCTTCACTGTTCTCAGATTCATCTTGAAGAGACTGCAAAATGTTTTACTGCAGTTAGTTATGGATATGAACGACCTAATTATAACTTTCCCAGAAGCAGAGGGTAGGGATAGGGTAACAGTAATGCCACGTATTTGCAGCACAGATTAAACTGCTTGTGAAAAATGGATCACCTGATCCTAAAAGTCAGGAAGCTAAAAGAAGTGAAATGGTCCAAGTTAAAAAATCATTCAGAAGGCCTATTTTAAACTGAGATAATTTATTTGCTTTTAAAGAAACAGCTCATTTAACAAACCCACAGCCTTGAACAGATTACAATAGTTCACTAGAAAACAAAAATATTTTTATTTTAAGCCACTGTTTCAAGGAAGTTTCTACTGGCAGTAAATTTGGCTTGACAGGTCCTGTCCCTGGCTGTGCATTCCCCCTCCTGATACAGGCAACTGCAGGACCCCACCATGAATTGTATCTGTGAACTGATCCACTAAAAATAAGAGGGTGTTGGAAGGAAGGAGGTAAGAATGTGTCCAGTTCCTTTCTTTTATTATGTGTCCCCAGCTGAGGGTGGAAAGTGTTTATGCAGGCTGTACTGCTGAGACATATACCCAGGATTCACAGCCTCGGTCTGTCCTGCACTACTTCTGTTGTAACTTGAAGATAAACCAAAACAAGCTTTTTTACACCAAAACAAGGACTGTTTATACAGCCTTTCACCACTCTAAAGCTAGGCAAGGGGATTTTAGCCATCTCTGTAAAGTGTTGTGACACAAGGCCAGCTTGGCTGCCTACCTTAGATGCCCCACTTAGACTCTGTAAGAGCCAAGCAGAGCAGTAGGATGATGCAGAGCACTTAAATGCCCCCATTTATGCCCAGCCTCATTCAGAGGCTGCATAGGAAAACTCTGGCTCTTTAGAGGATGACTAAACAGTTGGATTTTGTGCTGCAGCAATTGGAAGCACCAGGCTTGGGGAGTCCCTGCTTTGCCCTAGGGCTGCTGCATCCAACCAACCTAAGCCACAGCAAAAGGTACCAGTGGTCACTGGCACAGTGGCTGGGATGTGCTACCCGAAGGGGAGTGTTCAGATCACACATCTAGAGATGTGGTCCCTTCGTCAATTTTCTTTTGGCCGATATGCCCGAGAACTGACATCTTTCACCTGATTGGTGAATAACCTGTAGGCAAACACACAGCAACAGCATTAGGTTTTCTTTTGCCAGCTGGACTTTTAACCAAACTTCCATGTGGATTGGACATGGGCTGAGTAGACATTAGCATGAGTGATGGTGCCGGAGTGCCCTTGTTCATCTGGACTCTGTAGTGCAAGGGAGCATGAGGACCTGGTGCTTCATATGGCTTCCAGCACATGCAGAAGTCTAAAACACCAAGGGATCTTTGCAATCTGAACAAGAGGCTCTGCTACCCACATTAAGGCAGATATTTTAGCAGCTGACCTGTACTCTCCTGAACTTTGATACATAAATTTCACTGAAGGTGCTAATTAAAACACGAAGTCTAAAAAAAATTCCTCAGTGCCTCTAGTGGTAAAAAAAAAAATAAATTACATTCCAGTGACTTCAATGGCACTATAATAAATAGGGGGTTGATCACATTAATTTTCCTGTCTTTTTTCAATGGAGTTTGTTTGCTTAAAGGCATAGAAGGAAGTGCAGTAGATTTACCTGGAGAGTTTTGATCTGGTTTTTCAAAGCTTCCAGTGAAAGTACAGAAGGTTTGTACTGGTTTATGCAGTACAAAAATCTTGTTGTCTTCAGGCTGACTTCTGCATAAACTTCATCATATACTCTCCACTGGTCCATTACTGACTGCATTGAGATCTTTAACTGTGCAACCTGCAAAAGAATAACTTTTGTTACTATTTCTTGAGTAGTCCTGACATATACATTACATTTAAATTGACTTAAAAATCTCAGCTCAATGCTCATGCCGTGACAATCCACAAGAATTTGGCATATTTTCCTACTTTATAAGGAACTGTGCAGGCTTCAAGCCAAGCAGTAAACAGAATTTAGAGTGAAGCGTAGGAATTTGCTGGAAATAAAAATTTAACAAGAGTTCAAGGTAGCACTATTCTGTCAGACAAGATTCCAAAGCAACCCAGAAAGTAAAAAGTACCAAAATAATGAACTGCTCATTCCTTCCTGCCAAAATCAACCTGAAGTGGGAGGAAGTTGAGAGCCTTCTTCTTAGGAAGCAGATGATTCAATCCAGAGATCAAGTTATCTTTTAATGAAAATCTGAACAGAAATTGTTTTGTATGGAAGAGTACACTACTACAACACTCTGGAGAGCTCTTATCCCTCTTATGCCACTGTGCTCCAATAATGCAGGGCCACCTGGATCACAGTCTAGGAACTTCAGGATTCTCATATGAAATGAAATGACAGATACCATCTTGTCTGTTTTCTGTCCCTCATTATCACAGTTGTTCAATCTATACTGGGGTTTCCATTTGCCACATTCTCCCAGACACTGCAAGCACAAAACCCACAGTCCTCCTCAGGGTGATTTGTCATTTTATTCTTGTCTATCAGGGAAGTACATAAAGCACATCCCGGGCTAGACAAAACCTTCACCTGGTTCAATATCTATTTCCCACCATGCTTTGAGAAGAGCATGAAAACCAGGCAAATAAAGATGCATGTCTCCAAGGGACCTGGCAAAGCCAGATGCTGGATTTCAGTTCTGGCTATGCATCCACACAATGGAGATGAAAACTTTCCTGTACCACAGATCACCCTGAACAGACTGCACAGAGCATGGTATCCTAGTACCCTAGGGCCAGGCATGCATGAGCTGATAGATTAATCATCCCTATTCTCATCTGAATCACAGTATAGGTGGGCGGTATCTCTAATTGCTTTTTGTAGCCTGTAGTTAATTACTGCCCACACAAGGAAGATGGAAAGACATTGAGCTCATGAAATGTCTCTGGGCCACAGACCCACAGTCTTGATATCAACTGATGGACAATACAATCAAGGTATCACATCTCCTTAGAGTTATATTTGAAATCACAGCCTTGCTCTGCTGAGAGCAGGCACCTGTGGGAAGAAAGCTGCAGTCAGTGTTTCATTGCACATGCAGACAACTGGGCTGTAACAACATTCTGCAGTTTATAAGTTTGATACTTAATTCATAAAAATAATAAAATTAACATGACCCATGGTGATTAGAAGAACTAAAAAAAGCACTAGGCTGTCAATCCTGCCCATTTCTATTTGATGCCAGCAATCCTGGTGCTGTGCAGGCCACCTCATTATCAAAAACCCCAAAGGTATGGCAGTGACACCAGCCATGGAGACACATATTCATAGAGAGGGTCTTTCTGTTTCTTCCCATGTCACTGCCTGCAACCTGAAGGAGAGAAAAAAATAACTGTGCCCCAGATTTCCTCACCAACAGTCCTAAGGCCCTGAAGTCTATTCTGATTGCTCTTGGACTATAGGTTGAGATTTCACCTCCACCCACATGGAAGAGCAGTAACAGGTAATAATGTGAGGGCCATATGAGGCTAGGAAGTTTCCTAGTGAAGTCCTTAACCCAGGCTCCAGGGAAGCAACAGACTTCCCTAAGAGGAGGGTCTGTCTGGAATATTGGACACTCTGTTCCCCTTAAAGGGGAGTTGCCTACAGTGATAACCCTTCTACTCTGCCAGGTGGAGGTGGTCGTGATATGGGGGGCTAGGACCTTCTGACCCTGGAGACACCTTGGGTATAAATGGATCACCATCCACAGCCTCCACTGACTGGCCTTCCACATCCAGAGCCTCGTACCTGTTGTGCAGAGGCACCTGGGAGGGTGAGGTGGATAAGGAGGGGGTTCGACTGCAGCCCAGAGCGTGGCTTTGCCTCCATTTGCTCCTTTCATTTAGGCTGCTGCTGTCAGCCTGGCCGTGGGAGGATACAAGGACCCCTTGACCTTGCTGTTTTTTTTTTCTGATGGGTGCTCCTGTTTCTGTCTCAGGGAGGGCAGAGCTTGGCTCCACCAGTCTCTCTCCTAATTCAGCCTCCCTGATGTTCCTAAACCTTTCTAGTTCCTCTCACAGCTCGGACACTGCCCAGATTGGGTGGCTCTGGAAAAGGTCCTGGGAAGTGATCGGAAACCTCACAGGGTGTGAAGACAGAAGAAGCCTGCCAGGGGTGCAGATGGAAGAGTAATGGGCAGATGGAAAAGCTGCAGGGAGAATGGGGCAGGAGTGGGCAGCTGCCACTAGCATACCCCAGGAGAAAGACCAGGGTATGACAGGGAAGCAGACTGAGTAAGGAGAGTTGAATGTTTCTGTTTCTAGCAGTGCTTGAACTGCGGGTGGGGGTCTGTGTCCCCCTCCCTTTGTATTCAAACTGCTTGAAATCAGACTTTTTTGCCCTCTCTCAACCATGGAAATGCATTAATTTACATTACAGCAAAAACTTTAAAGGAAGTTCTTAGGAAAGTTAAGATTAAGAGTATGGAATCCATTGTCTCTTTTCTGTACCAGCTCCTGCCACCCCATGGAGAAGAGCGATAACGCCGGTGATAAGAATATTTAGTGGAGGAAATCTGAACACGAGCAAATCTTTTACCTGGCTTGCAATGCTGTCCACCAGTTCACACAGCTCAGGTATCCTGAGGGACAGAGCTTCTGGGCTTTGGTCTGCACTGCTACTGAAAGCCAAACTCTGTTTGAGCTCCTCGAGAGTTTTGGATTTAGCTGTGAGTTGATTTTCTAGCTCCTAAATCAAAATTTAGGGAAAAAAAAAAAAAAAAGGAAGTTAAATAAGATCTTTTAATGAGTCTTCTGTTCTATGCTGAGACAAACATTCCTTCTTTAAAACCAATTCAGAGTAATTTTCAGCCATACAACACCAGCACCATTTCAACTCTGAGAGAGAACAACTTTACATGAATTGAAGATGAGAGCAGCTGCTTTAGACAGTGTCCTGAAGGTAGAATCAGCCCGTTTACTGTCAGCATGAGCACTGGACATCATGCTTGGGAAGGAAATCATCAGGTACTAGTTCCTCAGGTCTCTTTGTACCTCTTCAGATGCAACAGAGGTAAATGGATGTAGCTGGATTTTCCTTGGGCAAGTTAGCATTTGGGTCCTTCTCTGCTCCAGCAGACTGATCAGGATTTAGACTGAACAGGAACTGATTTTGCAAGATGAGGGTCCCTGTCTTTGTAACTTCTAGAACATTATTTTCAGCTTGTCCTCTTCATCAGAGGCTTTCTCCCATGGGAGAAACCCCCCTGAACTCAACAAGGAAGCCTGGGAAAGTAACTTCCCTCCTAACACAGGCAGCATGAGTTTAAGCTAATTTTGACATGCTGGAGAAAGCTCGGCAACAAGTTCTTCCCACCTCGAGTAAACACCCAGACACACTGTAGGCTGTAACATTGTCCTACAATACTGCGCTTAAAGACATGACCATTTTCCCCCCACTTATTGTACTCAAAACATTTTCATATTTGGACTTCATTTTTAGAGTAATTTGATATTACTGACACATTTTAGCCATCTGTATCCTAGCTCTGTACCTTGGTGGCCCATCGATATGTTCCCCAGTGCTTCAGAAAGACAAGTAACTCACTGTGGCCCAGAGCATTCTAGGCAACAAAAGCAGCCTGTTACAACAGAGACACATGTAACCATGGCAACGAAGGAAGAAATAGTCCATGTTAAAATACAGAGAGGGAACATGGTACTGGGTGAAAACGGCAGACTAGCAGGGTAATAGCAGCCAGTCACTAGCTGGCTGCACCTGTACTAATTCAGAGGGAGCTGATGCCCAGAGACTACACAACAAAACTAAAGGACACCCAGGTTCTTGAGGCTGGTGCAGAGAGACAATGTTCTGGGGCAGTGGTAGAGAGTTGCTCTTTTTCCAGATGGGACTGTGTAGTTTCCACGATGCTTCCAGCACAGAGCTCTTCAAACTAACAGAATTGTTAGTTTTTGTGGCTGTGCTGAAGGAAGAAGGCATTCCTCCTTCTTTTGGAGGCATCTCAGAGTAGGATCTACAACTTTGCTGCACAACACACTAAGTACCACAGATGAATCTTCCTTTGGAGAAAGATAATGATTCACATTAAAAGTGGATCTGTCTCTTTATCACCTGTGTGGATTCATCAAAGTGCTAAATATGTTTTTGACAAAAATATTAAACATAAAATGCTTTACCTTGCAATCATCTAATGTGTTCTGTGCAGAGATCAGACTTGCTGGGGTTTGCAAAGATCTCAGTCGATCAGTCTGAGCTTCCAGCCAGTTGCGTAGAGTTTGTGCTTTGTTCTCATTTTCAGTAATCTCCTCCAAAATGTGTTCCAGGTCTCGTATCTGAAAGTTACAGAACTATTTTAACTTACTTAAACCTAGAGGTCAGAAGAAACAGGGTTCCTCCTTCCATGACAACATTTGAGATTACAACATTTACCTTGAAAATCCTATTCAGAGAAGATATTCTTAAAGGAAAAGCTAAAAAGTTTTACTTGGTCTTTGGGATCTGGCCTTTTCCCAACAAAGAAAACAAGGCAGTGTGAGTTCAGAGTTGGAAGCCTGAAGACCTGACAAGTTGCAGGACCCTTGGCTACATGGACTCTTTCATACAGAGTCTGAAAACCTCATTCTCCCTAAAACTCACCAATAAAGTTACCAGTAGGCAAGTGACGTCAGGTCTCCTGTCTTCAAACTTGGCACTAAGGATCCAGTAAATCCTAAAATGCAGTTTCTTGAAAATAGCTAGAGAAGATAACTTGCTCTGCCCCCCATTCAAATTTCATCGTGGAAATTTTCAGTTGTGCAGGAACTGAATGTGTTTGGAAGCCTTTCTGAGTCAGAATAATCGCAGCCTCACGATTGCATTTTGGGATGCTAACCTTCCCCTGGTCTTTGCCACATCACATGAGTCACATTAGCTTTTCTGGGCACTGGGGCACACAAGCAGCAGCATCTAATTCTGGATGTATGGATTATTTTGAGCTCCACTCAAATAAAGGAATTCTGAGACACTGCCTGAAACAGGTTCTCTACAGAGAAACAGAGATGATGTGTTGGTATCATTAGCCAATTTGCCTGTCTGCTGCTGGTCCTCAAAGCACTCCATTGGGAACGCCTAGTCAGTTAATGCAGAAGGAGGACACAGGCACAGAGTAGCCCATTTCCAAGGACCCAGGAGGGCTGGAGCAGGGCTGGAACCCATCCCTGCTGTGCCTATTCCAGCAGGGTCCTATATCCCCATCTGAACGTGGCTGCCAACACTACTTATTTAATAATTACTTTTTCTGGCCAATCCAACTGCCACAACAGGGTAATGGGTGGTAGCTTAATATATCCCTAGTTTTCATTCCCATCATATGGCATGCGGAGGGGTTGTTGCTTTTTTGGTGCTGTGTCTGCTGAGCAGGGCCTGGCTGTTTCTACCAAGCAGTGTAGCACCTCTGCCTTATACAAACCATCCAGGGTTTGCTCCCATTAAGTTCTAAATGCCCCAATTTTCACAGCATCCCAAAGCTGGCACAGGCAGGATCAGAGCTGTCCAGCAAGAAAGCAATGAGGACTTGAGCAAACCTTTCTGTTCAGAGACGCCTGCAGCCTGTGCCACCGCAGGTTCATTTCTCCAAGATACTCAGCAAATTCTGTCCTTTCATACCGCTTGCTCTCCACATCACAAGTGCTCATCTGCAGGAGTGACTGGTTCACAAAATCCACCATCCACTGTTTAAAGTTCATTTCCATCATATATTCCTGGAGGGAATTAAAAAAAAACCAAACAAAACCTAACAAAAATGTGAAACGATGAGTTTGGCAGTTTTAATCTGATCAGTTCCAATAGTTATGGAACATTCATGGCTTATTCTGAACTGTGCCTTAAAATATTCCTCTGAAAGAGACCTGTCTGTACAAATAAATCTCAATTTTTACCATTCTATATTTGTGTAGCTACTTTCATTAACTGAAACTTTTGCAGAAAATCACTATCATTATGTAGGTAGCTCAAGGTACCTCTCTGGAGCAGAGAATAAAAACATTAGGGGTAGACCCAGTACTTGATCCACTGGCAAGTATCATCACACTGCCATGAGCCCCAAGTAGGCTCAGACCGAGGCCTTCCAAGCTCCTGCGACTGACAGACAAGTGCAGACAAGAGCTTGTGCTCCTTTATCAAAATATCTGGTATCAGAATAGAATTTCAGAATACCTGGGAAGAATAGGTGCCCTTCAGTACCGGTGTCCTTGCCCACAGGGACGAGTGAGAACAATATAAAGCAATGCATTTTTATTTAAGAAGTCTTAGGAAAAGAGGTGGGAAAAGGGCTCCTCATTATATCGAGTTAGTGCCCAGAAAACTAAGAACTGCAGCTGTAGACTGAGAACTGTCATCCTGTCTGAGACCAGAGCATCCACTCATTATCTCTGCAAGGGCAGAGCAAATATGGCTCTTCAGGGATTCATGCCCTCAGGTTGGGCTCCCTGGCATCTATGGAGGTATAAGCATGGCTTGAATCTTTCCTGTACCCAAGGCAAGCAGCCTCTGCCATTGGCGCTTTTGCACCTGAAAAGAGCCAAGAGTCTGTTGCAGCCTCTCTCCCTGCAGGGACATTCATCTAGTCACTCCTCCCTAGTATGTTCTCTCTTTTTACAAAGAATAATATTCAAACACCCTATTCTCTAGTTAAATGGATCCTGGTTATGGAGCTCTATTATGAGGTATTCCTCACTGAAAATACAGACTGATGCACAGCACAGGTAGCATCTATCGTCCTCAGAAAGCAGAGCTTTCCTATTCAGCATGTCATAATGTAAATGCAAGAGAGAGACTAAGCGAGAGAAATGGGACAGCGTGAGGAAAAGAAGACTCTAGCACAGCAGGTTTTGTGTGGCATGGATGCAAAAGGCTTTTGTAAAAGAAGATGTTCAGGCACTTTTAAGACTGTTTGAGGAACCTTCCCAAGAGCAAGGGGAAGGATGTGACAGTGCCTGCAGGCTGTTGGCATTCTGTTATAGCCAAACACCTTGCAGAAGGCCTGGACTTACAGCTTCCCATTTACCTTGTACTTCTGAAGGAGGCTTCGGACGTGGGCAGCGCTACGCTGTGAATTTACCGGCTCCTCATGTCCCTGCTGCTGTTCCACATGGTCCAGCCAGGTCATTAGCTCAGCAATAGCTTCCCGCGATGAAAGTTTTTCCATCTGAAGCTGAGGGGAAAGCAGATAATGAATCCTCTACACTCTGCTGGTTAGAAATATCAAGGAAGATGACAGCTGTATTTTTAGACAGGCTCAAGCACTGTAATTGCAATTATCGGGGTATGAACTTGAAAGTGAGCCCTGTGCTCCAGAGGGGCATACGACTTAAATGAAGAAAAGTTGGAGAATTCAGGAATTTGAAATAAAATAGTGTCTAATTGTAACAGACTTTCATATAGACCTGCAAAGTTGACAGATATGTGCAAAACAGTACAGAAAGAACACGGCAATAATTACACTGCACTACAATATTGGGAAATTCTGAAAGCAAGACAGATAGCTAATCACGCAAGAGGTGCTGGGGGGGTCTTACGGAGCAGCCAACTGAGTCCCAGCAGCAACATATTAAAGTAATTATTTAGAGTGACCTGGGAGATGGCAGCAGAGTTTCTCCTCACCTGGTGAAGCTTTTCTTGGATGGCTGGGAGCTGTGTGATCAGTTCTCCCCATTTTTGCTCAAACTTTGTCAAAGATGACCTAAGTGCTGCAGTATCAGCTTGCTTCATGTGAAAGAGCTGGTTGGCAGTGCTCACCACAGAAGATTTCAGGGAAGATTTTTCATCAACTTCCTTAGTGAAAGTCTAAAATGCATGGGAGAAATTTAAGAGAGAGTCAACATTTATGTATCTATTCAAATAAAGAAGACGAATCAGCTTTTCAGTCACAGGATGACCAGCTTCAACAAACAGATTTTAGCAAGTTTGAAAACATCAGAACACCCTAAACTTGACATGCTCTGGCAGCGGGTAAGGCCTTTTTATGCCCAGCTTGACAGAATGATGAATGCCACTTTTTGTTCCATGGGGACTGTCCTTACTTCCCACAAATGTCCAAGGAGCAATTCCAGTCCTTGAGTCCCTGGCCAGCTCACACCTACCACTCCAACCATCACAATGCTTTTGCTTTCCTGTGGTGTAAGACTCCCACCACCAGACCTTATGTTGGGGCTCAACCTCCTGGCTCATCATACAAGGAGAGAACAGCACCATGGGCCAGGGAAAGGCATCAGATGTAAAACAGAAACCATGCTATAAGGCTGTAGGTACATAAGACATTCTGTCTGGGTCTCCTGTGTTGCAGTTTGGAGCTCAGTAAGAGTAGGATTTCATTCTGACTGATGCACTTTGGCTGGCCTCAGATCCCCAAGGAAGGTCTTTGGTGGCCTCCCTTCCTCAGGGCTCCCTGCACAGACAGTGGGGTGGTTTTGGGGAACACAGCTATTTAGTGCTATAATAGGTCAACAGCTTCTGGGTTGTGGCAGATAGAAAAAACACTCAAAAGTGTAATTTTCAACAGAAGTCACAATGTCTTATCTAAAGCTGGCAGGAGAAATAACTTACAATTAAGCTGTTGATGTTATCCCTGATGGTGGGAAGATCTTGTGACACACTGAGAGACTGCTCCTTCCAAAACTTCATTCTCTGCTGAGCAGTATCCAGCCATTTCATTAATTCCTCTGAATCTCTATTGTAGCTACAAAGAGGAAACAAAACACACAAACATACATCTCCTCGCTGAGTGTAGGACACATTGCTCACCCTCCAAGTTATTCTCTCTGAGGAGGTTTGTGCTATTCTGGCACCTCTGCTGCTACATAACCCCGCAGAAGCACAGCTACAGCATGGATCCATGGTGAACCCAGCAGTTCTGCTGGAGGCACCCACCAGACTGTTCCTATCAGCTCTTTTAAGCTGGTCTACCCTCCCTGAAAACATCCTCATTCTGTATTTACCTGGCAGTTGCCAGGACAGGATGACAGGAGTGAAAAGATCTTTGCTGGATGTCAAAACCACCAGAGAGAATGTGCACGCTGTGAGATACAGTGCAGAATGCACAGGGGAGGTAAATACCAACAAACTCTGGCATGTTTTGTCCATACTAGGGGTTCAACCAGACTGAACTCGGAGCACACAGACCAGGTGCAGGCAGAGCTGAGCGTGGTACATCATCTGGTGGTCTGGGCTGTAGAGCCCCAAACTGACTCCACTTGACTACCAGGATTTTATCGGTAGTTGGCTTGCGCCATATGGCAGCACTGAGCACGCTTGGGCCTTCCCTGGAGAGCTTCAAAACACAAGCTGAGGCAGCATGTCAGACAGGTCTGGAATGTTTCTAAGCTGGACAGTGTACGTGCACAGACGGGTGCATGATGCCTCTGCATGGGAATCAAGGCCGGCTTGTGTTCATAGCAGGCCAAAATGCATCATGAGGGCAGCACGATCAGAGCTTCTGTTAACACTCCCAAGGTACAAACTGCAGCACAGTGCAGCTGTCTCTCACCCAGAGGCACTGATTTGCAATAGCAACAATCAAAACATGGTTCCTACAAAAGTAAGCAGGAAGTGAAGTACTTGTCTACACAATGAGAGAAAATCATCTGTGTAATAAAAGGCCAGTTTTCTGATCACTGGGGGTTTTTTTCCTCATTTTTAAGTGAAAGGACTTATGTTATTTATTAATTCCCTGCCATATTTCCAAAATACATCTATAGAAGATCAGAAACTAATTTCTAGATGATATCTCTGATTGTTTTCTGACTTATACCCACCTGAGCAAGAGCTTGAGTAAAGTCTGCAGTCGGTGTAGTTCATGGCCAACTTTTTTGGTTAAAGACAACCACTGCTCTTCCAGCTTCCCAATCTGGCTTCTTATATCTGGGCAGCTCACAGCAGTCAGCAGTTTCTTCCCTTCTTTCACCATCTGGTACAGTCTGGCATGCTTTTCATCAACACTGGTTTTGATTTGCTGTAAGAGTATGGGAATTTTGCAAAACAATAATATATTAAAAACTGAAAACACAGCTACCAAAACACACATAATTTGTTCTAACTTCTTCATCTCATATTTCCTCTGCCATGTACTTCACTTTCCAAAGAGAAGAAATCTGTACTTCATTACATGCGAAAGGGACACAGGTATGGAGGGGTTGTGTGTGTGGTTTTTTGTTTGTTTCTGTTTGTTTTGTTTCCTCTAGATAGATCACGAAAGATCTCAACAGAATTTCATACATTATCAGAATGACTGTGTTACGATTTTATGGGCTTTTTTGACACACAAACCTCAGGCAACGGACAAACACTATCAGATCTGGCTGCACCATCCAAACATTTGACTGTCACCAACAGAAAGTGATTGCCCTCTGTTCTTAAGAGGGGCTTCAGGCTCTATCTGGTTTAAAAAATTGTTACCAGTGTTTTGCTGGAAGCTGTTGGGATAATTATTGAATAATGGTGGCAGGAAGGAATGAAGAGTGAACAGTGAAGACAGGAGCTACTGGAGAGAATCCAGCAGAGGCTATGAAGATGATGATGAGACTGAAGCACGTCTCCAGTGAGCAAAGGCTGAAAGACCTGAGGCTGTTTGGCCTGGAGAGGAGAAGCCTGAGAGGGGATCTGATCAATGCTTATCAGTATCTAAAGGTCAGATATCAAGAGGACCTTTTCAGAGGTCCCCAGTGACAGGATAAGGAGTAACAGGCAAAAACTAGAACACAGCAGGTTCTATCTGAACATAGGGAAAAATTTCTTTCCTTTGAGGGTGACAGACCACTGGAACAAGCTGCCCAGGGAGGCTGTGGAGTCTCCTTCTCTGGAGACTTTCAAAACCTGCCTGGATGTGTTCCCATGCAACCTGCTCTGGGCAAACCTGCTTTGGCAGAGGGGTTGGACCAGATAGTCTTCAGAGGTTCATTCCAACCTCTACCATCCTGTGGTTCTGTAATTAAGACACAGGAAATGTCTGGTTTGCTTAGACAGCTGTATAAAAGCAAAGCATTATTTTACCATTACTACACTTCACTGGAAGGTCAAAAGGAGAAAAGGGAAAAAAAGCCCAAACCAAAACCCCAAACCTCAGGAAGTAGATCAGTCCAAGGGAGAAGGCAGAAACTGTCAATTGCATGACGTATTAGTATCTCACCTCTCTCCAGGCATAAGGTCTTGCACAATACTATTAACAGGGATGATTACCTCACAGGAATTAATCCCCAGAGAATTTTATTCTGCTCTGGCCTTGAAACTGTCAAGCTCTAGTGAAGGTGTACTGCTGAAGAGTGAAGAGCTAGTTTAGAACTTAAAAAAAACCTAATGGAAACCAAGCAAGTTCACACTCAGTGACTATGCAAATATTGCACCTCTCCTGTCTCAGGGAGACAGGCATCAAAAGCACCAGAGGGTCACTATGACTGTAAATATCTGCATGGATTTATTTAAAAAGCTTTACTGTAGCTCAAAATTCTCTTGGCATGTCCAGTGATCTCTTTCATGGCCTCAACTATATTAAATCACAGTGATCCTTTTTGCCTTTGTAGTCTAAGAATCTAAGCACCAATCTGGACTCAATATAGGCCCAAAGACTGAGAAAGGTCAAACCTGTGAGAAATGCAGAGCAATCTTTGAAGGTACATCACTAAGTTTATTGAACACTATTTCTTCTTACATTTATAAAACCATAATGGCTGTTTTCACATTCTTGTATTTAAATGTGTTTAAAACATAGACAAAATGTTTCCAGTTGGAGTTGATGTTCTAAATAAAGGTGTA
The DNA here is from genome assembly GCA_013399075.1 of Chloroceryle aenea. Taxonomy (NCBI): domain Eukaryota; kingdom Metazoa; phylum Chordata; class Aves; order Coraciiformes; family Cerylidae; genus Chloroceryle; species Chloroceryle aenea. The sequence continues at coordinate 867,141 of VWZY01009511.1, forward strand.
GCTCTCCCAGAGACACAGCTGGGAAGAAATATTTGCCATTCTATATAAAAGGAATCCATGTAGCCTACACACCATCTTCTCCCAAATATTGGCATTTGTAGACTAAGTTCTAAAGTAGCTATGGTCATTACTCTTGCTTAAAGAAACTTGTACTCCCTGGCTGAAATTAGCAGCCTGATCCCCTGCTACTTCTAACGTGAAGTTTTCAGTTTGCATCCCCACACAGAAAAGGCCACAAAGGAAACAGCGCCCTGCCAACTATCTTCTCCTCATATTCTAACTCATCTTTTTTTTTGCCAGCTTTATAGATCCTTGAAGAAAACCAGTCAGAGAGACAGACACATAAATACCTCTAGAAGTGCAATCCTTTCCATTAATCTTTCTTCTGTTTCTTCAACCAAACTCACAGAAGGCAACGCAGAGGCAAATGCCTCTAACTCCTTATTGAAAGCTAGGCGTTCATCATCAAATTCTATCCATTCCTAAAAAAATACATTGCATCATGAACACAGCACACATCTATCTGCATTTTTGCTACAGCAAACTCTGCCTTAATGCTTACTTTAGCATCTGCAGCTCTTGCTTTAAGGAAACAGAACATGAAAATAGGTGAATAATATTTAAGTGAGTTATGATTTCACCACACAGGAGTTAATTATTTAATTCTCCACTATCTTCAAGGTTTCTTATTTTGAAGGAGTATACTTATTTTTTTGTTCTCTAGATATGTTCTAAGATGAATTTTTAGGTTCCACTTTAAAGTGGTGCTGGTATTTTTATGCCTTAAAGGGCTCTTCTGTCAGTCCAGACACTCAAAAATTACTTCCAAGAAGTCATGAAGTACCACCTGTGTCAGAGTAATGGGTTGAAATGTCCTCTTTCAGGGGGTTCTGAGAAAAAAATCCAGTTTACTGACATGCACAGAATAAGTAATAAACTGCTGCTGAAAAATACCAGGCAAAGAATCACTGGTGTGGAAAGGGTTCCCCCAGACACAACTCTCCTCTTTCTCCCCACCAGCTTTCACTATGGGTTTCTTTTGTCATTACCTTTAGCAGGCTCTCTAAGTGTATACCATACTGGCAGGCCTTCTGCTCTAGCACCCTGACTTCGTTCACCAGCTCTCTCCAGAATTCCTCTCTCTTCTGTTGGATGGAAGGAGGCACTTTCTTGGTAAGTGCTTTCATGAAAGCCATGTGGGTCATGAGGTTGTGAAAAAAGTCCTGAAAAAAACAAAGATTGCTCTTTAAGTGAGGTCACACACCTACAGCAGGAGTATGAACAAGACAAAGAAAATTCACAGAGAAGAGCAGCCAGTTCCTGGGTCTCTCTTAGCTGGAGTCAGAAGCCTTCCATCCAAATTCTGATGAGCAGTTACTGGTCATTTTACGGTTAGTCAAAAACCAGTGATAGAATGGAACAGAAAATATTCCATTAGAAGGGACCTACAACCATCATCAAATCCAACTGCCTGACCACTTCGGGGCTGACCAAAAGTTAAAACATGTTATTAAGGGCATTGCCCAAATGCTTCCTGAACACACTGACAGGCTTGGGACATTGACCATCTCTCTAGGAAGCCTGTTCTAGTGTTTGACCACCCTCTCAGTAAAGAAAAGCTTCCTAATGTCCAGTAGAAATTTCCCCTGGTGCAGATGAGCTGCATGCACTATTTTCATGTACACATTTCTAAAGAAAAGTATCACATTTATACCTTCTGTTCATATGAAATACAAAGATGCTGTAGGAAGATGACAGAAGAAAGAGTATAATTATAGATAAATTCATAGTTTAGTGTGAGGTAGTTACCACCAGACAGCCATTTACCCAGCTTCTTTCACCTAGGTGGGAGGCGATTCCACGCACCAAGAAGATCAGCAGTTATAAGGCCTAAGTAGTATGTAGGACACTATAATCTTTTGAGATAATGGGGTAACAGTGATTTAGTTATGGCCCTGCTGAGCTCTTGGGAAATGTCTGAATCTCAGTAGAACACTTTCCCCCATAAAAAACTTTGAAGGTTTAGGATCACACTCTTCAATCAAGGTCTTCTTCACTAAGAACTAAAAACTTGCACAAGAATTTCACTTCAGGACCATACCCCAGGCATAGGCTGTGTGAGCATCTTTATAAATCTTGATAACCAAGGCAGGGAAGACAGCTTTTGCAGTTTGCTTTTGCAAATCAATTTATGTATATATGATGCTATGCTGAAAGCAAAGGTTCAACTCCCAGTTGCTATACAGCAACTTCAGGAACCTCACTGCTGATTTATTGCCAGTAATTAGAAGGACATGTGTTTTCCTCACATCTGAAAATGTTCTGAGGTAAGCCAAAATATTATTAGACTGACAAAACTGAAATCTTAATTTATCACCAAAACTTCAGTTGCAATAACAGCTTTACTTTCATATTTTAGTGGGTTCTATTTTGGTCTACTGAAAAATTGTATTTTCTGCACGTACTCCAGACTGTCCCCTATGCCACGAGCTAGCTACTCCTCCATAACACTGGAGAGAAACCAGTCACAGAACATAGTGCTCCTGTTATGCTGATCTGAACAGTGCTGTGATAAGCATCTTATACCTTGTGGTTTTCCAGGTGAGACTGTAGAGCTGCTCTGCTTTTCATTAGCTGCTTTGGATCTTGTTCAATTTTCTCGCGTCCAATAGCTACCAGCTCTGCAAATCCATGAAGTAAGTCCTCATACTGGGTCTCACTGATGGAAGGAGAGTTCAGTTCCACATACTTTGCTTTCAGAATCCCCCACATATCATCTAAGATGTCCTACAATGTAAACACAGTTTAGTGATTCATGCAGGGCAGCAATGAATCCTACAAACCTGCACACACAATCCCAGGATGCAAAATAGCCATCAGCCTTTTGATGCTAGAAATACCTTGCTTAGAAGAACCAAACCTTGATGAGTAAATGGGAACTGTACTGTGCTCTTACCTCCAATTTATAAGCTTCCTGGATTAAGGTGATAGGTAACTGAAATCTTTCCCCATGGCCTCTCAGTTTTGTTACTTGGTTTTCTAAGTTTTGCAGCTCCAAAGCACAGGCATCAGTTTTCTGAATTAAGGACATAATAAGCCATTAGGAAGAGTTCTGTACCATTAAACTTTCCATTATCACTAGTGCAGCAGATCCAGGGTCTGGATCTCTGATGTGCTAGCACTTCAAAACTTCATAATGAGATGCAGAGATCCAACGAGATTAGAAACTAAATAGTCATGACACAGTTTACTTGGGTTCACATAGCACAGCCAAGGAAGGGAATTCAGGTCTTGTGTCTATGTCCAACATTCAATGTGCTTTTCAGCTTACTAATTCAAGAGCAGCCATTAAAAGGAACCATGGACTCAGAAAATACCATTTTGTCTTATGAATTAGAGACACATAGACCAAGATGGATTAAGACAGATTCTCTCTGAAGTCATGTACTTCTGGCATTCCTCTTCCAAGATGGGTTACTTGACAGAACATTTCTAAGGCCATAGTCCCTGTTAGGGGATTCAGCAGTTCTGAACATAGCTTTCAGCCTGGCAAAAAGTTATGCCTGTAAACAAAGTTTATCATAAGCCTGTAACAAAAATGTTTTGAGACACCCTCTTTACCAACAAGCAGATAGGTAGCTGATGACTATTCTGGGGAGGATATGCAGCCTAGTAATTTGTACTTCTCTGCTAAAGTAGAAGAAAATAGTTTAGTTGGTCAAATGCCATATGATGAGGTGCTCACAAATGCTGAATGAGTAGATACAAATACTGGACTCCTATTCCCACAAAGAAAAGCCAGGTTTGCATATAAAAGGCATAACTTGTGAAGTGCTGTACTTGGTGTAGCTATTTTTCTTCACTGCTGTAGTGTGTAGCGTATTTGCTCTGAGAGGTTGTGGAGAGACTGGTTCCAATACTCCAACTGTTAAAATGACTGGAATTAGGTCTGACTATGAAATGAGGTGTATTAAAAAAAGGGGGTGGCAAATACTGAACTCTCTCCTTTCCCCATCGTTAAAATGAAAGTGAGACAAAGTGAGGAAAAATGAAACTAAATAGATTGTAGAAAACTGCAAATAAGGGTGCTGAGAAGTATTCCTCTCCTTTCCTCCCAATGGAATTACCTGAAGCTGTTCGGAAACATGTCCACATATTGCATTCAAGCATTGTTGCAGAGTAGCTTTTTTCTCAGTTAACTGATCATAGAGAAGCCTGATTTCATTCTGCAAAAGAAACAAACATCAGATTTATATCACACACCAGGAATATAATAATGACCAGAGAAAATTACACAGCAAACAAAATGGTTCCTCTTACAGCAAAAGCACTTTTTTACTCCTTAAAAAAACCCAACAAAATAAAGCATGAGCATTATGGGCTTAAAGAAATAACTTAAGAGAGGGAAGTTCTGTAGTCTGTGTAGTGTAAGAAAGCAGATTACTCTGTCACAATGACCTCTACGACTGTAAAAATCTGAAACTTGGAGAGAAACAAATTCTTCTCTTCTGAACACGAGTCCATTACTGGCAACTGATGAAGCTTCATGGATTCTGTATAAGGAAACATTGTAAGACTAGTCCTGCTACTGTTTGGATACAACATCCTAGTGATCTTCAAAAGAATTCTTTCATTATTCAGCAATAAAGAGCTAGGCTCACGTGCAGATGATAAGCACACCAGAGTTTTGCTGGACTTTGGAAACTCTATTTCAAGGACCAAGCTTTTCTTTCCTTATTTCAGTCTAAATACCTGATCTGAGTATTTCCCATCTAAAGCCAGTAGATTTAGCCCATCACAGTAACCTATAGAAAAGTTTCTATCTACTTTTCAAAAAAAAAGTATATATGAAAAAAAGGCAAATTTGCAACTACGGTTTCTGCTACTGTGGCACAGAATCTAAAGGAACAGTAAATGTACAGGGCCAAATCAAGCTCCAGTACATAGCTAGAAGTAGACCAGTGTCCAACACTGCACCAAAAGAGAAGAATCTTGCCCCTCCTGAGTCCACACAGCAGCAGAAAGAATATGCAAACTCCTGCTTGGACTAATCCCTACAAAAAGAAACTTGCTTTCGCCTGCAGCTCAGCATGCATAGCATCCCAGGTTACTTCCATTCTTTCTACATGCAAATTTTCTACTGGCCTCTAAGGTAGTCATCAATGCAAACAGCAAAATTAATTTGCTTCTCAAGAGGCAGACAAGTTAGTTTAGTTAAAGAAAAAAAAAAGAAAAAAAGAAAAGCAAGCCCATTATAGATTGCTCATCTGTAACCCGAATGCATTAACACTGACAAGTCTCACCAGTGCTGTGAAACAAGGTGTGCATTTGGCAGTAGAGTACCTGATAATTGCTATTATGATCCAGTCCAGCTTTCATTGAGTTGCTCCTTGAAGCAGTGGCAGCTTGAGTTTGTTCCAGCCGTGCCTGCAAGTTGTTAAAGCACTCACAGAAAACATCTGTGCTCCCACCAGCACAGCGAATAGACTTTAGAAGATCGTCCTTTTTATCACTCAGATCAGTGTGAAGTTTTTGCAGCTCGACAGAAAGAGTCTGAAGGGTTGAAAGAAAGATAATATGAGTGAAAATGGTCTCTGTCTATGGACTCTTGCCTGTAAAAGACAGCAGGACTCAAGTTGATAACTGCTCTTTAAAGCAATAGGCCCAAATCTGTGCAACACCAAATAGTTCAGTGGTGTTATTCCTGAATAATACCAGCAAAATACAGAGGAAAGGCCAGGCCATGTATATTCTGTTGTAACAGAAATTCAGTGGGGTTTCTCCTTCCCTGGATGCTTTAGGACAGTTACCTCATAAAGAGCCTGCTGCATGGCTGCCTCTTCAGTGGAGAGGACCGAGGTGTTTAACATCTCCTCCATGTTATTCAAACATCGGCTGATTGCCAGAAGCAGCTCAAACAGTTTTCTGTCCAAATTGGAAGATACTTCTTCTGCCACATTTTCCTGGGTAAAGGCAAGCCAGAAGTTTTCAGTACTTCACCTAAGGCATGGCTAATATATTTATTCATATAAGGTTGAGGAGTTTTACCCACACTAGAAAATCTTTGGATTCAGGCAGCAGAAGTATCAAAGCTGAAACCTGAAACGTTTCCCCTGAAAATCCACAGCTGATTTCTACATTATAGTCCATGCCTGATGCAGAAGCTACACTACAGTAAACACCACCTCTAATAATATGATTATTGCTTGTGTTTCCCAGGACTGATACAAACTCTCTTGTGTCCCAGATCCCTGGTGCTTTTTGCAATGCTAGGACACGACACTTTTACCTGAGCGTGCACCACGTTTGCTTCTTGGCTTAGGTCTCCCAGTTGGACAGTGTAAGTTTTCAGTTCTTCCACAGTTGGGGTTCCTGCATTAGCAAATGTGCCTCGAGGCAGCATGTTCATCTTTGCTGTAATCTAACATTTGGAAAAAGAATATTGCAATTAGGTGAGCAGCTCAAATGAAGACAGGGCTATGGGCACCTGGATAACACTCCTCTTAAAAAGCAGTAAAAAGAAACCTTCAAAAGAAACCTTCACACAAAATTTACAAAATATCTGGATAGCAGGGTTCTCTTTTTACTGGCAAAATTCAGGTGGGTAGGCTATATCCTGATGGGAGATGAACTGAAAAACAAGCTTCTGATTCCCAGCTTTGAGGGCTACAAGGTGTACTTTGTGTCAAGACAGCCCTGCTGCCCCAGGCAGTGTAAGTCTAGCCTGGAAAGAGCTGACATTCATCCTTTTACATGACTGATACTCTTCCACACAATGCAGTAATCTAATCACTCTAATTGAATGTGAATAAAACTGCTAATAACGGAAATTATAGTTTTTCCCAAGCAGTAAAATTCTGCAGTTTGCTCAGAATAAATACATAGTGTGCTCTGGTTGCAGTCCAAACTTCACTTTTGATATCTGAGAAGAAGAGAACACAATAGTGAACGGCACAACAAAATTTAAGCCAGAGATTTGTTTTGATCAAAATGTTCTCGCTTGCAAGAATTGAGGCTTAACCCACATCCACAAGTATCAGCTGGGAGCTTGCTGGCTAATTCTCTCAGTTCTCATGAAAGAATTACATAGATAACATCTGGTCTGAATGTTAACTACAAGGATCCACCTATGTGTTCCCACACTATGCTCAGCAGTCACTACTTCAGAGACATTATTTACCTCGAAGTAAAATTAAAAGACAATCATGAGAACAGTAGGCAGTAACAATTTCCTCTGGAGAGCGCCTGCACAGATTTCAGTTACCTGATGAAGAGACCTGATACGATAATGCAGGAAGATACACTAATTGCTATCTTTGCTACAACCAACTGCCTGCAGAAAGAGTGTTTTACTGAACTTAAACAGACCTGAGGTTCCACAAGCTGGCAGGGAGGAGACTTCATCTTTGATGATAGCTCTTGTTGTAAATACTGCCATTTATTACCCGCCTGGTCCTTTGGAGCTAGTGTAGGATCAGCCTGCTTGCTCTGTGGATCAGATTGTCCATTGCTGTATTGACAAAACATTGTTAGAATGGCAAATGCTGAAGCAGAATAAGGAAAATCAGATTTCTAAGACTTCTCCTGGTCCTGCCCCAACCCAGAGTGAAACGAAGTGCATGGATGATCTTTAATCCAAGCTGTGATACATTTCTTTGGACTTTTCCCTTCCCGTGGAACACCCTAGGGGTCTGCTAGCAGACTCCATCTCTGAGATGATAATTTGGGGAGCACAGTCCTACAGGATGTCTTGGTTTCATGCTGGAAGGTGCATGATCCCAATGCCCCTTTTCCAAAGATGCTGCCTTTACCCAGCTGGGTATCTCTGTGCATTTGTACAGCAAAGAACAAAGACACCCAACTTGCCTCCAGATGGGTCTGCTTCACTTCATGGCAGGTGCCAGTTCTGCCTGATACCAAGACCGACTGTAAACCGTGGAGTCAGCCCAATATCAAGGAGGCTGTCACATAAATAAGACTCCATTTCTCTAGACTGGTGACGGTAGAATTCTCCCACCTTCTGCAATCTTTCTTCTAAAGGCACACAGGCCTGCACAGAACTAGTGGTACCACTGCAAAGTTTCAGCAGGTTGAGTCAGGTTTACATCACTGAATCTGGTAACTGATCGTTATTTTGTACCTTGATTCTAATTTCTGCATCACACTGTCCTCAAACTGGGGCTGCATTCTTTCCACACATGACTCAATGAAGTCAATGAGGCTTTTCTGCTCAGCTGCTTTTACTTTTAGATCCTGTGCACAGAGAATAACATGAACAGTAAAATCAGTTGTGTGGACTGTATTAATCTGAAATGATGACTTCTTTTCTGATCACATTTTACAATAAACCATTTAGCAAAGAAAATAAGAATACATCTATCAGAATAAAATGCAATTTATGTGTAAACATGAGATTAACAAATAACTTTACTTCTGCCAGAGATAAAGTTTTAAAAGAAAAAAACATCAGTCAGAAACAAATTATGCATACAAGGAAATTTAAAGGCCATCAGTTACCATCCATGTACAGAGAAAAGGCAAGGGAAAATGGGGCTTTGCTCAAATACGAGGTTGATTTCCATTAGTTAAAAAGAGAGAGTTCAGTGGAGAATGAGCAATTTTAGCAACTCAAGATGGATCATTTTCTCCAACTCTTTTCTAATAGCATGAGAAGGGCAAAAGATAATTTGCAGTTAGCAAAACAGAAGTAGTTTATAGAGCACAGAACATCACAAAATTTTTTTATTGTGCTAAGAACCTTAAAGTCATTCTGAGTTAGCACATGGGAAAATGTTCACAAAGTTTAAGCTTCAAATTAATCTTCAAAAGCAACTTCAATATATAGATTCAGATTTCATAATACATCAGTGCCTCAGAGAGAGGAGATTGTAAGGATGGGTGATGCCACCAGAATCGTTATGAAACAAGGCAAGTGTCAGGGTACCATCCAGCTTTTTAGCATTACTAACGTTTTGGACATGGGATTTTAAGGGTGAGGCCTTTCTCCATCCTGACAAACCCCCCTAATCCTGGAGGAGAGGGAGTGGCCGAAACCTACCCTTGACAGACTTGATCCCAGAGTGGAAACCACAGCAGGTAATAAATACTGCTGCCTCCCACACCCACTTGCTCCCGGAGAGAAGGAGAATTACCTGTGGGTGCTGGAAACCATTGTGCCAAATGAGCGGCTGTTCAGCCAGAGCAAGCTGGGGTGTGCTGGAGCCATTTGAGTGTAGGATCTCAAGGGGCTCGGTGTCGATCCTCTCCCTGTTGTGAATCTGTAAGGACAGACCTGTTGTGGGACAGCTTCCAGACTTGACAAGAGGGCAGAACCCATAGGTGCAGTTTGGCAAAATGGCAAAAGTGGAGCTGTCTCAGACTCGGCATACGCAGAATCAGCAGGGTATGAAACGCCTGAGAGTCCTGCAAAGGTTTCTTTCCAGTTCCATTTACTGAAAGTTAATCCATTCTAACCTGCTGCTAAGGTCCTCACATTTCTCTCCCCAACACTTAAAAGGCTGGTTTTACTTTTCCTGTTAGCAGGTTAACTGATACTAAGCAAATTAATGATACTAACCCTCCATTCTTCCTGTTTGACCAGATTATAGGGATGTACAATTTATGCTTAGAAATCTGCTCACACCCCTGCATTTTCTAACTGTCTCTGCTCACAGAAGGATTTCAACTGGAGCCCTTACCAGTGCTAATTCTCTCCTGGGCCATGGAAACTCCCTTTTAGACTGTGCTCCTCCAGCACCAGAGAGACTGTGGCTGCTCTTGCACAAACACATCAGATGGGATTCTCTGGCCCCTTCCACAAGGGAGCAGGAATTACCTCTGACTGGGAGTTATTGTTGCACCCACTGGGAAACTCAGCAAAGAGGGTGCACCTGTGGCACAGAGAGCTGGCAGAGTCTCTGCCTTTGCCATTTATGCATTCTTCAAAGAGAAAGTTACTGCTTAAAGGTCTCTCTCCTGTGATGCTGTCACAAACATCATGGCATTTTAAAGGCATTAAAAAAACCAAACAAACCCAACCAGAAAAACCCCTTTGTATCCTTGTATCCTTTTCCTGTACTTCTCGAAAAATCTTGACCTCTGTCACTAAGCTCTTAAAGCAGAAAAGGTGTTCAGACTCACTAAAAATCCACTGCTTGCTGCAAACTACAAAGAATTACAGAGTTTTATGAAGTAGAATAGCAAGACTGACATTTCCGATTGACTTTTCTCCCTTCCTTGCTTCACACAGTGAGCTCTAACTGTTCTTTTACAACTACAGCACACAAAGGCACCATGACTGTCACTGCTGCTCTGCACAGCATTCATATGCTTTACCTGCTCTTCATTGTGTTTGTCTTGAAGCAGCATCTGGACTTTTTCCAAATTGCACTTTACTTCCTTCAGCTTTGAGGAAAGAGCTTCTGTCTCTTGTTGGTAGTTTGCACTATCTCCACAATCTTCCAGTAAAGAAAGAACCTTTTGTTCAATCTCTGATAACCTCACCTAGAAAAGACAGCAGTCAATTATTCATTCTTAGAAGTACAACACTCCTTTCCTGATAACATTCTGAAGTCAATGCTCAAGCCTCCCCTGTCTGAAAAGAATAAGCACATAAAGGCAAAAAGAGAAATAGCTGTAAATTTTCTTCAGTACAGTCTCTTTTTATTCTGAACAATTAAGTACATTTTATAGAGTTATTCTTAAAGCTGTTTCAAACAACAGCCTCTGCAGGAAGTTAATATATTAACTCAGATAAGGGATAACAGAAGAGGAGAGCAGAAATGACAGACTTTTGATGCAACCAAGAAGAGAACACCCCAGTGGGGGAGAGGGAGGCAGTTCACAGACTGATGACATCACCCTTTGGGAGGATGATGCTGGATTAACAAAGCACAGTAACATTACCATGTGTCAGCCAGGCCATGAGATCTCTGTTTTTTGATTCAAGGTGCTGTGAATCATTAAACTGAGGTTTTTAAGGTGAGTTTGGAGACAGGTACCATGGCTCAACTGCAAAGTAATCTGTTACAATAAATTAACCGCTTTACATCCTATGTCCATATCTAGACACTCTCTGCTTCACGCTATGTGTATTTTTCTGTGTAGATCTTGATTAGGCTAGAAAAACCTGCCAAGTACACTTCTTCACGGTAAGCCAAACTGTTAAAAGCCAACAGGAATTCAGCAGTTGGAACTGCCCTGTTGAAGCCTATGCTGACACTAACCCTGAATGGAATCCAGACACAGCCAGCTGCTTCGGTGCAGTCAGGATCCTGATTCCCACCAAGTTCAGCACCCGAGCACTTGGCTGAATCACAGCCTAAACCCAGAGACACTTCTTGGCATGGACTCAGTTCCTATTAAAAAAAAAAACACCTACCCCCCCCACCAAAACAGCTGGAAATGTCTCCTAGTAATTTGAACTGGAGACATTTTGGTATTGGCTCCATCGCAGTGAGGGAAGTGTTTTTGCTTTTGGTAGACAGTGCCTGAAGCAAACTGGTACACCAGACTGGCACCACGGGGAACATCAAAGTGGCACGCCTGCACGCTTGCTTTTATTCTGCATGCCAGAGAGAAAAGCTGTGTGCCAGGACTCCCACCCACCCTGGCCCCTCATGCCAGTCCTGTTTCCCTCCACCAGTTTTCACCAATGAGTAGCACCCACTGCTTTCCTTCTGTTGCCATCTGAGACAAGAGGCTGACCTAGCAGTAGGGCAGCAGGTCCAAACTTCACCACTGCTCAGAGGGCACGGGAAAAGACTCCACCTTTCTACCTATACTGGAAATTTTTTTTGCAAAATTGCAAAAGAAGAATTTACCAGCACGGAAGCTATCTTGTATTAGTCTTCTAAATCACTCCAACAAAAACAGAATGTGAAAATGTCAAAAGAAAAAAAAATACTCCCTTCTTCTAGCTGATTTATCTTGACTGAAAGCAGTGAACAATTGCCTTTTAATAGGGGATGCAAACTATACTGAGCTATGTTTCTGAAGATAATCCAAAGAAAAACAAAGCTTTTCAAATGCAGAAGAATTCTACCTAAAATCCCATGGCTGCGTAAAGATCCCAAGTGTTTTAACTAAGCCCTTGGAAAGTTGCACCTGAAACTGAAGGCAAGAAAGCAACCTGTTTTCTGCAGAGTGTAAGGCAGCTGCTCAGGCAGGCAGAGAAGCGGTAAGCCTCGCTTTTCTGCACACACACCCCAGGGAGAGCGACTTGTTTGGATGGCAGCAGCAAAGTGACCGCTCCCTCTTACCTGGCAATCGGCAAGCTCCAGTTCCGCCGTCTGCTGCATTTTGGGGTTCGGGGGGTCTGACCTCAGGGACACTTTAGTTTTGTTTAGCCATTGCTCCAGCTCAGCAACCTGGGCCTGGCACACCTGGAGGAGCGTTTCTGGCTCAGGCCTCCCGCCATCCACCTCTGCCTCCGAATCTCCCGCTTTCCCTCCAGAGCCCTGGCTGGCTTCGGGGACAGGAGGCGGCTCGTTGCTCTGAAGCAAAGCACATGAAAGAAACGTGGTTATCTATCTGGTTTTTTTCTTTCTTTCTTACCACTGGGAAATGTTTTAACTTTCACACTCACAGAGCTCTGAAACCACTCTGCCACCGCAGTGTTCCCAGATTTAAAAAATAAAATTTTAATAATTAAAAAAAAAAAAGAAAAACAAGAAAGAAGAAAGCAACTAAGAAAAAAGAAAGGGAAACTCAGCAGGCAGTCTATCTGGGATCTGGTGTAACAGGTTTCCAGGCAGTGATTTGCATTTGCCCAGGTTTACCTGAGCTGCAGGAAGTGGGATGACTCACCATTAACCAGCTCTCCCCTGCGGAGAGATGTTTTTCTGTGGGAGTTAGGTGCAAAAGCAACACAATTGAAAGCTGCAATGCAAGCTGTTGGGCAGCACTTACAAGCTACTTGTGTGTATTCAGTTCCCACAGTCAAATATGCTTTATGCAGGCTCCAGGTGACACAGAAAAAAAATGGTGTATTTTAAAGTACGTCTTGTGTAATTCTTTCTTTTTATTTACCTTTGCTTAATATTGCACACATCCACAACAAGGAGAAAACTAAAGGGCTTGGAGAGATCAGCAGTTGCTTGGAAGGTTGTGCAGGTCTGTACATACCTCCACACATGCAAATACTGGTACTTAGTAAGTAAATCAAGCAAAACATCACAAAACCACAAACTACCTGTACACTCCCGCGGCTCTAGAGTATACAGTCTGGCAGCTGAGATGGTCAGTGGTAATGAACAAGCTCTGTGTTAAAATGAGATTTGGCAGGAAATCAGAGAGCAAAAATGCCCCGTTTCAGCTATCAATGGCTTACTTTAATTGCTACTGTTCTTGTTTGCCTCTGAGATAGTATGGGAGGAACAGTGCCATTGAAGATAGAAAGGAAATCTGAGTATGCAGATCCTCAAATAGTCTAAATATGCCTGTTGAGATTTATGTGACTGAAGAAATAAAACAGTACCAGATGACTTCAACCTCCACCTAAAATTTCTGTCTCTAGTTCTAAACCTGTTTGGTTTAGTTGATTCGTGTAAGTAACAAAAACATGACACAAGTATAGTACGGTGCACGACACCTTTTTGGCACCCATATTTGTGTACCTAAGCATTAATTTACACTTCACAGAATCACAGAATTGTCATGGTTGGAAAAGACCTCTAAGATCACCATGTCGAACCATCAACAGCAACAACACCAACACCAAAACCAACAAACCAAAAAAAACCACCTCACCATCCCACTAAAGCATGTCCTGAAATGCCTCATCTACATGTTTTTTGAATACCTCCAGGGGTGGTTACACCATCACCTCCCTGGGCAGCCTGTTCCANATCCAGCCTGTCCAGATCTCTCAAGCAGATCAACATCCCCACCCAATTTGGTGTTTCCTGCAAACTTGCTGAGGGTGCCCTCAATCCCCTTATCTAGATCATTGATAAAGATACTGAATAAGACCGGCCCCAAGAACTGAGCCATGGGGCACACCACTGGTGGTCAGCTGCCAGCTGGTTTTAACTTAATTCACCACAACTCTCTGGGCAGCCAGACAGGTTTTAACCCGGTGAAGAGTACAGTTCTCTGTGCCATGAGCCACCAGCTTCTCTAGGAGAATGCTGTGGGAGATGCATGGAACCACATGCATGTCCCTTCCTAGAGAGACATTGTTACTGTAGTGAACTTCATGCCCCTCCTCTGCAGAAATAGAAACTCAGATACATAGTCAAATTAGTTGGATAAAATAAACTGGCATTGCTTGTGCAGCTGTTCATGCACATGTCGTGTGTTCATGTGCCACGACTGAGGCCATGGAGCCACCACGGAGTGGGTGGTCCATTGACAAATAGAATAGTTTGGGTTGGAAGTGACCTTTAAAGGTCATCTAGTCCAACCCCCCTGCAGTGAGCAGGGACATCTGCAAATAGCACAGGTTGCTCAGAGCCCCAGCCAAACTGCCCTTGAATACTTCCAGGGATGGGGCACCTATGACCTCTTTGGGCAAGCTGTGCCAGTGTTTCACCACAGTCATCATAAAATACATCTTCCTTATATCTGGTCTAAATCTTCCCTTTTCTAGTTTAAAACTGTTAACGCTTGTCCTATCACTGCACTGCGTGATGAAGCGTCCCTCCCAAGCAACTCTTTCACACAGGCCCCCTTGAAGTACTGCAAGGCTACAATAACATCTCCCTGGAGCCATCTCCAGGCTGAACACTGCCAGCTCTCTCAGCCTGTCCTCACAGCAGGGCACTTCCACCCCTCCGATCATTGCTATGGCCTCTTCTGGCCTGGCTCCAACAGGTTCCCATTTCTCACTGAAGAATCCAGGGCTGGATCCAACACTGCAGTAGGGGAGGGTCTCAACAGAATGGAACAGGGGGGCAGAATCACCTCCCCTGACCTGTTGCCCATGCTGCTTTTGATGCAGCCCAGCATTCTGGACGGTGAGCACACATTTGCCAGCTCATGTCCAACTTTTGATCCACCTGTACCCCCGAGTCCTTCTCAGCAGGACTGCTCTCAGTCCCATCATCCCCCAAGCCTGTATTCATACCAGGGGTTGCCCCGATCCAGGTACAGGACTTTGCACTTGGCCTTGTTGAACCTCATAAGGTTCACACAAGGCCTATTTCTCAAGCTTGTCCAGGTGCCTCTGGATGGCATCCTGTCTGTCCCTCAGGCATGTCAACCACACCACTCAACTTGGTGTCATCTGCAAGCTTGCTGATGGTGCCCTTGATTCCACTGTCTATGTTAGTGATAAAATCATAGAATCATAGAATCGTTAGGGCTGGAAAGGACCTCGAGGATCATCAAGTCCAACCTTCATCTCAACATCTCCTTAACCACTAGACCATAGCCTAAAGTGCTACATCTACTCATTTTTGAACACTTCCAGGGATGGTGACTCCATCACCTCCCTGGGCTGCCTGTTCCATAGCCCAACCACTCTTTCAGTGAAGAATTTCTTTCTAATATTCAAACTAAACCTCCCCTGATGCAACTTGAGGCCATTTTCCCTCATTTTATCATTAGTAATTTGGGAGAAGAGACCAACACCAGCCTCACTACAACCTCCTTTTAGGCAGCTGGAGAGAGCAGTCTCCTCTTCTCTAAACAACACCAGTTCCCTCAGCCACACTCCATAAGACATACTTTCCAGAACTCTCATCAGCATTGTTCCCCTTCTCTGGACCCGCTCCAGCACTTCAATGTCCTTCTTTCCTTCTTACACTGTGGTGCCCAAAACTGCACACAATAAAGATATTAAACAGCACTGGTCACAGTATGGAAAGTCTAAGGGACACGACTCATCACTGAACTCCATTTGGACCTTGAGCCATCGACCACTACACTCTGGTTGCAACCATCCAACTAATTCCTTGTCCAACAAATAGTCCATCCATCAAATCCAATTTAGAGAGAAGGATGCTGTCAGTCACTGTGTAAAAGGCCTTAAACACATCCAGATAGATGATATCCATAGCTCTTCCCTTGACACTGATGTAAGTCACTCCATCATAGAAGGCCACTGGGTTGCTCAGACAGGACATTCCCTTGGTGAAGCCATGTTGGCTGTCATGAATCACTTCCCTCTCCTACATGTGCCTTGGACAGCTTCTAGGAGGATCTGTTCCATGACCAGACACAGAGGTGAGGTTGACAGGTCAGTAGTTCTCCTTTCTACACTTTTTAAAAATGGGTGCAGTGTTTCCCTTTCTCTAGTCACCAGGGACTTCCTCTGACTGACATGCAGTTAAGGTTAAGCTCTAAATGAAGAACATAAAAATAATTGAATTTATAAATCTGTACACATACACACACCTCTAGTGGAAACAAACAGATTTACCATTTATAGAAATAAATGTGTTTCTGTCTCCAAATACTAATTGATCTGGCAGAGAAATAATTTAACAGAAAAAAAAATAAAAATCATTCACTACAAGGAGTTGTGTAGAAAAACACTTCAGTGGAGAAGATTTTGTAAGCAAATAAGCTGTCTGGGATGGTCTGAGGGGCTACCTCCTCTGAGAAACCTCCTGGAAGACCAAAGTGTTCAGCTGGAGGTTAAGTCTCTTGAATCCAAGTGTCTAAACTGCCATTATCCTCAGTGGAGAGGTACCTGGTGCAGCCAGGGGTTCAGCTCAGCCTCGAGCTCAGCTGAAGCGCTCGCTGTGCTGGTGCACTGCAGTGACTGCATCTCCTGCAGCTGCCAAGGGAGTTTGGTCATGTCCTGCACATGCAGAGACCAACAGCATCACAGCATAGCAGAAAGAAAAAACACAGAGATCCCATGTACTATTACACCATATATAATACATTCACATGGGGCTACTTGTAACACCACTACAGAATATGTTGTGTTGCTGGATGGGCTTTAATATAAGCTGGGGGGAACGGGAGACAGTGATCTGAGGGTCTACTCCCAAGCAATGACAGTTTCTGTCTTCTTCCACATTCTAAACCCAGGAATAGCTGAGGCTGCTCAGCTATTAGTCTGCTGCCCCTGGGTTTCCTGGGGCATTCATGTCTGTCTCCATACTCTCTTTTGTATATAAACTATAGGCTGCTGCCCACTCCTTCCTTAGCCTGTACATGCCTTGCACAAAGAAACAACATATAAAAGTGTCAATCTCCTGAATTTCTCCTTTAATTGCTGCTTAAAAATCCCATAGCTGATATATGTTTACAGCACTTGAAGCTCTCCATTCATGCCTGTATGAATGCCAGCATTGTACTCCCTGAAAATACTCTGTTTTGTTCCCTAGTAAATTGCATTTTCAAGGAACAACTCAAAATGCATTTATTATCACTCAAAGTAGCAATATAAAGAGGCCCACAAGGGTTGCAGGTATCCAACACTATCCAAAATACTGCAACAAACTCCAGAAGCAGAACCATAATGAAACACTGGGCCCACTAGGCAGGTTATACAACCAGCTCAGAAGGTCACCTTGTTCAGCCTACATCAGGCCTTCCAACTCACCTTAGCCTGACTGCCATCACTTGTGCCACAGCCTTCCCTGCTCTGCAAAGTTCGTGTAGATGTTTCTTCACCATGTTTACTGTGTGAATCCATTACCTCATCAGCATCCTGGAGAGAGAGAGGCAACAGTGGAAGTATCTGTATTAGTGTAGATGTGTAGTAATGCAGGTTTGTAACTTAAGGACATGGTTTAGTGGTGGACTTAGCAGTGTTAGGTTTACAGCTGGACTTGATGATCTTAAAGGTCTTTCCTAACCTAAATGACTCTATGATTATTTCTTTGTTATGCTATACCCCTCAAAGGGCAGCAGCCACTCAATCTATAGTAGTCCTGGCCCAAGAATACTCACTGCAAGAAGTTCTCTTATGCCGATAACATTGATATACAGAAACAAACGCCTGCAGCTATAACATTAACGAGACACCATGAAGAACAGAGTAGAAAACCATCAAAATTGTAGCCAATATAAGTATCTTAGATGCTGATCTTCTCATGTACAAAAAGAATCTCTTCTATAAATCATCCTCCAACAAAATGCACGTTTTATGGCCTTTCCAGGAATTAGTGAAGCAAACTGCTGCTAACGAATGTGCATTTCTGTCTTTTGGGGTTTTGTCAGGCTGGATGAAATTAATATAGAATCATTTAGGTTGGAAAAGACCCTTGAAGTCATTAAGTCCAGTGGGAAAAGAGATTTTAGATGGCAAGATGTAGTGTGATAGGGAATGTGGGGTATCTGAATAAGGCCATCATGTCCCACATTTCTACAGCTTTCTTGCTTTGCAGACTTCAGCAATAACTTGGACTTGTGCAAATCTTTTCTGCAAAGATGAGTTCCCATCCCCATGGAGATAAACCTGAGTGCCTTACCTGAATGATGCCATCTGACAAAGTACCAGAAGACCACGAGGTTGCACTGTCTTTCTTGTGCCTTTCATCATCTCTTTCTGAAGGCCAAAAGCTGACATCTTTCTCTGTGGCTGTACTTCCCTTCGAAAGCAGTAACAGCTCAGCATTAGCTTGTGAACAGGAAGCTCAGGTACTGCAAACCTTTAGTAACAATTCCATATTGTTTCTAAATTCCATACTACAGTTCCCTACCCATAGCAAAGACTTCAGAGAAATGGAGATTCTTCAACACTTGGTTGAGGCCACAGTCCCTCCCAGGAGCTGCAGGTGACAGTAGCTAGTTGCTGCCAACCTGAGTAGTCTTTGAACTGCTGTGCAAGAGGGTAGCGAGGCTACAAACTCACCAGCTCTTCTGCACATCCCGATTTCATTCAAATACATCTCATTTAGTCCCTAGGGTGCAGCAAACTGCAGAAAGTTTCATGGATTCTTTTTTTTTTTTTCCAAAAGTTATTAATTTGAATGAATTTTTACTCCCAGCTTTGTCCTCTGCAGTTCATCTGAGCTTTCAGATTCCCTGGATTCAGAGCAACATGTGCAGCAATGTCTCCCAGTTTCTCCCATTCTCCCAGAAATCTCTCCTACCTCAGCTTCATTCCAAACAGTTTGATCTCGCACTATTTTTCTTAAGCTTAAACGTCCAAATAAATTTGTTTTTTTCTTTTAAGTTTGGGCATTTCTGAAGCTGTCTGGTTCTGTCTGAACCATACCCCCACATATAAACATTGGTACTTAGGACCATATTTTGCCACTAACACTTCCCTATAGGGGGTATTACAGTACAGACAACCCCACCAAAAGCAGGATCAGATGAAACAAAATGAGGTGCTGTGCAATACTGGTAGGCTGGCTTGAGTGCAATTTCTTAGTATCCCAGAGTGATAACGGGTATTGCAACTTGTTCTGAAGTATCCTGTAGTTCATATTTTTTTCACAAATTTCATAATTTTTTCACAATTTTCATAATTTGTCCTGTACCAAATTCTTGTACCTTATTTATACAGCTGTATATATAAGAGATATACTGAAATTACCTTGCTGTGTAAAGAACCATCTTCTGATTCTTCATCTAAGGAAGGTAGAAGAGACATCATTCCTCTTTTTTTCAACTACAAAAATACACACAGACAGACAGCCCAATTATTCATGACAAGTACAGTAAAAACCTCTTCTGCCTGTAAACCAAAAGAAAGTTACCACTTGGGGTTGACTTTTGCAGAAGAATTAAACATCTGCCACTCCACATTAAAGTAATTGAAAGCTGAAGGTACTAAGCACCTCTGAAAACTGGGACTTTATTCTGTAATGTTGCAATCTCACAGCTCTAATTAGAAATTTCACTTTGCTCCATGAAAATGGTTTACTGAAAATCCAAGAACAACTGGTTAATCAGCAAATCGACACATCAAGCATTTTGCTCTTGTCCTCTGGATGCAAACTTTGTGTTGGATCTGTCTCATGCTAAAAAATAACCAGAGGCACACCCCTCTCCCACCTTCTCCTAGCCATGCATCATACTCAGTGCTTCTGGGACCATTAAGCACAAAGGGGAGGAGAACTAGTACTGATTCACAGCTGCAGGGGTGCTCCTCTCTCACATGCCACTCCTCCTGAAGGAAGAAGGGTTATTTTCCTTCCCTCTTCAGCTCTCAGTAAGTTATCAAGAGGGAGTGCTTCACTTACCTGCTGGCCAGAAACATCAGTCCCAGTCAAGTCACTCTGTGCTAATACAGAGGCTGTGGGTTCATCTCCTGATTCAGGCACTTCTTCCTGTAAGCTCTGGTGAAGCTCAGACATTGAATTCTTCATCTTGGTAAGGATATCTTCCTTTCTTTGGCACAGCTTTATGATTTCTTCTTTCACAGCTTCCATTTCTCCCTAAGGAGCAACAACATCTGTAAACATCTGTAAGCATCCATTATTCCTACTTAACCAAACACTGATGTAACAGAGAACACTGGCGATGTATCTTACTGGGACTGGGGCTATTTCCCCTTTTTCCTTTTTCAGGGCACTGGGACAGTTCCCCATTGTCACTGCAGGAGATGACCGGACACATGCAAAACACCAGCAACAGATCGAGCTCAGCACAGCACCTCCTGCCTATGAAGAAGCAGCTGGTAGTCTGGAAGGAAATGCTGGACAACCAATTCTAACCAGGTGCTGCATACCCACAGGACTATGAGTTTCCTTCAGGACGCAGGGAATGCAGCTGGGTTACATTGCTCTGTGTGTCAGAGCAGGTGCTGTCACTTCCAACTACCTTCTCTGGAAACCTGACACAAAACACTGGGATAGCCTAGGTGAGGGCAAAGACAGAAATAAGGGTAGCTCAGGGCTGAGCATTCTTTGCTAAAGCTGGCCTAAAAGGAGGAAACACAAATTAAATATGTTTTAGTGACAAAACTGTTCCATGTCTTTGAATGTGATATTGGGAGCAATGCTCCCCAACAAAGTACAAGGAAAATAATTAATGTTCTGTTGGGATTAAACAATAACCCAAGTAACTCTGGACTAAAAATGGGGCAAATAAATCTGTCTTGGTCTCCTCCCAGGCCATGACTATTCTTCCAGACAGTGTTCTGCCCTTAGAGCTCTCTGCTAGCTAGGGCCTTTCCTTACCACTCAGTCTCCAGGTGAGCCAAGAAAGCATAAAATGACAAAGACATGACAAGGAATGAAATGGCCCACTCCCTTCATTACTGCAAGTGCTAAGGCTCTTTGAAGCATTGTTCCTTGCTCAGAAAACTAAAACATGGCTCAAGACCCCATTGTACACTGGGCTTAGTCCATCAGGCAAGCTTTGATGTTAGGCTAGAAACAACTCCAAACCATTCTTTATCATAGTGTGAATAATGCTATGCAAGTAATAACTGGTGACCAATGAAAGCAGTAAGACTGTTGGTTCTGTCTCAGCTATAGCTTCTTCTGTTAATAACACTAGTGTGGCTGTGGGATGGGGGAAGCTGGAGGCAGGGACCCCAGCAAATTTTCAAAGGGTGTGGGGACTCTGCTCAGACAAGGATGTTTTTACCTTTTCTACACAAACACGCAAAGTAAAATCTTCTCAAGGTAGAGGAAAGAAAAAGTCATTGGACTGAAGAAACCACCATGATAATTTGGCATATTCTTATAAACATCAACTAAACCCAGTATTTCTATTCGTTTCATTGAAGGAGAAGACTTCACAGCATATATTTGCTTTGCAAACTTAACTAGCCAAAACCCTCCTCAAAACCCAAATCTTTATTAACACCACTTCTTCATCTGAAGCCCCTCAATTCCACTGTCCACTTGTATTCATGAAATGTTACAACTGTGAAATAGGTATTCTTCTAAAACAAGAGCTATTAAACAGAAAGGCCTACGCTAAGAAGACAAAAACAAGTAAGAATCAGGAAATGAATCATGCTTAGTACTAGTATCAAGCCTCCAAATCCAGCTACCTGAAAGCTCTGTACTTAGGAGCCTACTGAGTGATTATGGTTATTAGGTAAGCACAGTGTATGTGTATTAACTTTATTGTGACAGGCTGCAAAGAGCTCAGCATTTCAGAGGCACTTCAGAAATAGTTATTACACTTAATTAGTCATTTCCCAACTTCTGCAGTGCTGTCCTTAACAAACATGTTATTTTTGCATTAAATAAACAATTTATCCATTACAGAAAGCAGCTGACTACAGGAAGAAAAGCAACATATGTTTATCAATTGATGGAAACAGTGTGGCAGTGAGGAGGAAGGGTTTAAAGAATCTAAACCTAACCAAAATCACCAAAAGTACCATTGCACGGGCAGTGATCAGAAATGGACTCTGTTCTCTCCTTATGCACTCTCCCAAAGCTGCTACCTCAGTAGCATTAGCAGGATGCTGAGCACAGGCAAGCTACAAGTGCTGCATCTCGTTTCACCAAAACCACTGTCAGCTGTCTTGAAAACAGCACTCTAAATTTTCCTTAGAAACTGATGCAGGTACAAATGACTCATCAAAATCAACAAGGGAGTATCTTATGAAGGATATACCCACCTTGCAAACTGATATTACTTGTAAGATATTTTGGTATATGTCAACTCATCGATGCATAGTTGCACTATGGCATTTAATTGCTTGCTTGGGGGAAACACACTGCTATTTCTCAGTGCTCTGCATTGTCATGATTAGTGTTAGTCAAGACAAGTAACAGAAATGAGAGAGAAAACAATGAAACCCACCTCTGGACAATGAGTCTTGTGAGCCACTGGTTGACCTTCACGTGGTATATCAGCCAAGTGGTTCTTTGCAAATTGATTCAACTTTTCAATTTCTTTATCACATTCTTCCGTTCTCTTTACAGCTTCCTGTGAAATAGTAATCTTCATCAATAATTTTGAATTAAGTAGTACAAAACCAAAGTAGTCAGTAACAGAAAAAACTAGTACTGAGGAGTACTGAAGCCTCCTCTGCATCTGTAGTTGCATGTAAAAGAAATTATATTTGTTCTACTAAATTTGCAGAACCCCATCTTCACTGAGTTTATTATTCACTTGCCTAAGAAGCAAACTGCTCTATCCATAAGTCTAAGTATGGTGGGGTATCCTGCCCAGGAGCACATCTTTGCTTAATCCAGAGTACAGCTATGAATTTGGCTATAAAATGCAAATGGAGCATATTTAATGAAATTCACTACAATTAGAACAGGTTGGGGGAGGGAAAAAAAAAAAAAAGAGGGGGAAATTACAGGGTTTCATATCAAGTTTGAAAACTTACCTGGTTTTAATTGGTGCTCAGTTCTCTACTGCCTGCACTGACCGAAACCAAACTGTGCTGTGTACCAGGCAGACACTGCAGCTCAGAGGATAAGCCAACCACAGTATCTGACAATTTGAATACTATAAAAATGGTATTTCCACTTTGTGTGAGCTTCCACTACTTACTAGAAAACCGTATTATGAACAGCCAAATTCACTTTTATTCATTTGACAGCGACAACAAAATCTCATCAACTCTCAAATTTTACTGTTCCTGCAGAAATTGGCACTCTCCCCACAGAGACTGATTTATGTTTGTCAGCCACAGCCTGGCACGATGTCTCAAGTAATTAAGAAGTTGATACATCTACAAATCAGAGTATTTTATGAAAACATTTGATTTGCAGAACATTGGGTGGCTCTGTGTTTTCTGAAGCATGGGCTGAGAACCAAAGAACAGCTCATGTGTCTGCAAAAGGTAACAAAGAAAATGTAGCCTATTGTCAACAGGCTTGAATTTACTGAACAGCCTGACAGGTCAAAAAAACAAACAAACAAAAATCTCTCTGCAAAGCGTGCACAGACTCATGTTTTTCAGAGCAAAGAGCCATTTCTTCAGTCACTTCTTCACAGTAATGCTCCCTCTCAATAAAATATAAACTAGAAGGTTCTAAAGGATACATTTTAAAAATTACTTACATGTTTTAAGAGGATGAAAAAAAAATTTTATCTTTTCCTAACATAACATAAATGATGCCATATATGTAGGACTGAATCTCTTCCTAGAAGAGTTACCCCTTAAATTTTGACTTATTTCCTGCTTAACATTTGCTCTTTACTTTTCCTACCATGGTAGTACTAGAAGACCTACCCATGGCAAAGGCCAGCCTGCCCATAGTGTGCATGCAGGCGGGCGTTGTTATGGAAGAGCTTGCCAAAAACTAGCATGGCAAATAATAAAATATGCAAATACTGCCACTCTCTTGCAGAGAAAACTGGTAGAAGCAGCTGTGGCTTTCAGCTCCTCTTCCTGATGGTGGTATTTAGTTAGGTAGTGATAGGTGTGGTACTTGACAGGCCATAATAAAAAACAGAGGGCAACATTCAACACAGGTCTAAGTCAAATCCTGCCCCAAAGCGTCTGCACTACCTATTACAGGTTTTGTTTCTGTTACCTCTTTTTCAGGTGTTACATTGCAACTGAATTATGCAAAAGTTACTAGTACAACATGCTATTGCATCACAGGGAGCGAGAGATGGGCAGACACATCTCAACAAGAAAGTTTTAAAACTAATCCTCAGGAAAAAAATGTGTATATATTTGTACAGGAAGCATGTCCCACATCTGCTTTCCTCTCTCAGGATACTTACTACCTTTCTAATGCAGCACTCAAAATGTTGTCTGTTAATAGTTTTACCCTTTGTTATGTCTTTGCTGCTGCCAGACTTGTATTGTAGAACTGCTGCTCTCAACTCACTCAACAAGACTGGAAAAATCTTGCACAGCTGCCAAGAACTGCAATTTTTCCAATCTGTTTTCTCACAAAGAAATTTCACTCTGCTACAGATTGTTGGATGCCTATAAGATAAAGGCAAATCCTGAGTAAAAAAGGTTACAGCTGTTTCAAAAAGGAGAACAATCTAAACCTTGACCTAATGGTCCACATAAAGCTGTTCCACTTGAACGTGGCAGATGTGAGCACCTGCATGTTAACACTCTACTTCAATCATCAGTTGTGCAAACCCGAACCATAATGACTTGGGCTTTCACTTTTTCAACAATATGCTAAAAAAGTGGTGTCAGTTGTGACTGAATTGGAAAACTGACGTGAATTTCATGATTATCCAGTGTGCCTTGCTGTAATACCTAACCAGGAAAAAACAGAACAAAACCAGTCCCCAAACTGTTACATAGAAGACATAGTAGGTGTACTAAATGCAGGTAAGAACAATATTATCTACTGATCAAAAGTATTATAATATAAAGATTGTTTCGTTGATAGCAAAGAATCCCACAAGCCAATGAAAACAATTACCTCCAGTAGGTAATTTTGTTCCTTGGTAATTTTTTCTAATTTCTTCAATTCTCTCAAGAGTTGTCTTGCTCTTTGGAAGACTGAGAAAGGTTGCATTTTCACCCCAGGTAGCTGAAGGGCTTCTTCATAGGACTGTATACGACCAATGGTCTTCTGCATGGAACCAACATGGTCAAGTATAACCTAACAGGATACAGGATAGATGATAAATGTGATATTGAGTTGAAATCAACACTGCAAATTCATACTACTGCCATGATGTGCGAAGTCTCTTTGGTGACTTTCCCATTTAAG
Organism: Chloroceryle aenea; assembly: GCA_013399075.1. NCBI lineage: Eukaryota > Metazoa > Chordata > Aves > Coraciiformes > Cerylidae > Chloroceryle > Chloroceryle aenea. The sequence continues at coordinate 892,607 of VWZY01009511.1, forward strand.
AAGGAAGAATATTTTAATCTTGGGATGAGTAAGTGAAAACCTGTGGTGAGGTTGCCTAAAGCAAGAGAAAGATACATTTATAATTCTGATTTCTCTGCATATACATACATCAAGTTTGACCCCAAAAGGCTCACATTCAGATTAGTTACTGTTTACCAAGCGTGTAATTTCAACGTAGTGCATCATTGGCAGCGAATAAAGTTAAAAAAACTGGTGCAAACCCTTTGATGCTACTCTGCCAACTCTGGTTTTACTTTTTGTGCTGCAAACTGGCCACAAAATGTCCCATGTCAAAGCTAGTCATTTTATGATGGTCCTAATAAATAGTCTTAACATAGCTGAGATGATGAACTGGGATGGAGCCTCTTAAGATGACTTCGCTGTCAAAGAAAGCTTCTTGTATCACATCCAAGTGGATGCACATTTTAAAGATCACCATTGTGAGTTTTGGATGAACAGATATGTGCAGTTTCATACCACAACAGATGTTTCATGGAAGACTCAGTGATCAGTTTAGGAAAGATGGAATGGCAACACCAACTCAAAGCTTATTGGCTCTTGTAAAGAAATATGAAATCCTACTGAGACCTCATTCAGCTGGGAACTTCAGAAGAAAAAAAACCCAAACCAAACAAACAAAAGAAAAAAACCTCTGGGCCTTTTAATTACTAATATTTTTACTAAATTTCCTCTCAAGATTTCCTTTTAAAAGGCCATAACTGGAGCAGAGCTGCTTACTCTCTCATCCATAAGCAGGATGTATCAGTAACTTTTTGTTATTAGCATCCTAAACAGACTTCAATTTAAAATAAGGAAGTAGGTAAACATTATTTTCCAGAAAAATTATTTTAGTTTTTCCATACACTGTGGCCATTATAAAAGCATTCTTTCACGGACCTGTCCCTGTTTAAGTTGGTCTGTAGGAGAAAGTTCTAACAGATCTTCTGATGACAGGATTGTTTTCATTTTGGCAATGTCCTTTTCAAGCACCTTCACGTGAGATTCAATGGCATCCAATTCCTAGATTTTGAGAACAAAGAAAATATTTCTAGATAATACAAATATCACAGCCAGCTTGCATTTCTGCCTTTCAGTAAAATTCACAAAGAAATACTGAAAAACAAGTGCAAAGTATTCAGGATCTGTTAATGGACACTACCATTCAAAGGCTAGTTATAACAAAGTACATATGTATCATCATAACTTCTGGAGGTATTAAGTACCTAAGGTCATCTAGATGGTTTTGAACCCCAAGTACAGACTTGCAATATCCCTGAAAAGTCACATTATAAATTGCCAGTAGTGACAAGACACTTTTCCAGTGGTGATAGTTATCAGCATAGGGAACCTCATCAGCCCATTTCTCCAGCCCGTCCAGGTACCTCTCAAAAGGAGCCCTACCCTCCAGCAAGATAAGCCCTTTTAATTTGCCAGTCAACAAGCCCTGCATTTCTCCTTCTAAACAAGGAGTTTCATCAGTAGTCTTGAACTTTACAGCTTAATTAGAGACACCTTCTGGTGGTTTGTTTCCAAACAATTAAATTCCTCCTTTGGGCCAGCTATTAAAGCCAGCACCCCTTTTTTCTAGGCAGGCAATATGAACTGTATTTCGTAACATCCGACAAAGCTCTGATAAAAGGCACCTACAGATCACCCAAACTTACATCAGCCACATGCTGGATCTGCAGAAGAATCTCTGCTATCTCATGCTGTAAAGTTGATACTTGATCATCTATTTCATTTAGCTGCTGCATTACACTATCTGTTTCAAAGACTGGTGTTAGTTCTTCCAGCTCCAAGTAAACACTGTGTAGATGATTTAGCTTTTGTTCTGAGTCTTCTAAAGCCATCTAGAGACAAAATAAGAGCTTAGTTTGATCCATCAATGGTGAGCATGCAATTTTCACAGAGGTTAGAACCAGAAGGAATCAGCTTTAATTTCCTGTATGACACGTATGTTTTGATCATTGTATACATTCCAAAAAGCTTAGTTCAGACTAACACACTCCACTCCTATAGGAACTAAACTGATGCAACCTGAAAGCAGAAAACTAAGAGAGTGAGGTCATGATCTAAGGAATAAATCAGATAAAATAAGTCTACATGAGCATGACAGAAGGCATGAACAGGAAGATTTCAAACTCAGATAGAGGTCCCATCCCCAAAAAAAGAAAAAATATGAGATCCTAGGGAAGATTAAGCTCTAGCTCCTGTGCCACGGTCAGGTTGACCTCAAGTACATCAACAAGACACATCAACCAGACACCCGAGAAGGGTTTTCTGCACACCAGCCTGAAGACAGCAGATGTAACAAAATGCTCCAGAAAGTATCTGGCCAGTTGTGTATGATGGGAAGATTCTTTCTATCTCCTGCAGCTAACTGGGTGAGTTTTTGGATTAATTACCACAAATGTCTTCACAAAAAACTGTGTATCTGCATTAACACTTACCTGAAGGTCATCGGTATGTTTGCGTAAGCTTTTTGCAGAGTCATTTTGAGCATCTGCTCTTAGCAAGCACTTGGTGTTTTCTATCCAGACTTTCACATTCTTCAAGAGTTCATCATATTCTTCCATCTTGTTGGCAGCCTAGGAAATGTCAGGGTTTTACAAAAGGGCACTAATGCATTTCTATTCACTGTATGGGATAAACACATCCATGGATAAGAGTAAAAGAAAATGGGATGCATTTTCATCAAGGTCAGTTATATTAGTACGGAGAAATAAAGATAATAGTTTTTCTGAAACATTTTCATGATTTCAGGTTCTCTCCTCTAATCGAAGTTACTTTTGGCGTTTACATGCTTAGATTTCAAGGGGGCATTGTTACAATTTATATGACAATGCTACTTTCATAGATATCCCATTAGGAGAGTCATAGAGAACCATCTCTTCATGCATTCAGGGGCATGAATTCCCCATGCTAACCCCTGTCAACCATGATGTTGACCTGGTCCTTTGGGGTAGCAGCTCAGGGTGATGTAGCTAAGAGTTTCTGGAGTGGCAAATAAGATAACTCACCTACAGCAAGCTTTTTACTCCTTATACATTTGAAAGCCTCTGATGCAAAGCCTTTGGCTTTTCATAAGATGTGATTTAAAAAAAAAAACCCAAACTTTTATATTTGCACCCACCTTGTTTAAAACGGCAGTTCTACGCTCAGCAAGTTGTGAGACCTGTTGGTACTGCTGACGGGGGGTCACTAAGATATCCATCAACTCTTGTGCATGGCAGGAATCCTGCTCTACTATATCATGTACATCTGCATCCAGTTCATTGAGTTTGTAATGCCAAAGGTCCAGCATATCCCATATTTGCTGCATGTGGAAAGAGAGGAAATGAAATATAAGGTCAGGTTCAAAGGTAACATCCAGTTACTTCTTCTTCACATGGGGCGTGTGGAGTTACAAGGCAGTTTTGGAATTGGTAAGATGAGAACAGAACACTCTCCATATACTGGTGTGATTCACAGTTGAAAAACCACATATTTTCCTGTGAGAGAGAACTGGTAAAATATTCACCCACTAAGTGCTTGCTTGCACTTCTCCTTTTACAGACATAAAATGAATGGAGGGACACCTCATGCTCCTGCTAATCCAGGCTCTGTAGAAACAACCAAAAAATCTTTCAACATCCACAAGTTTTTTTGGCAAGATTACCTTCTGAACTTCTTTGGCTTTTGCAATGTTTTCACTCTTCTGTTGTAACATCTTTTCAATAGCTTGAAGGCCATTATTAATAGTTTCTGCTTTTCTTTCCAGCACGTACTGAGGAGAGCTCTGCAAGATTTCAGAGGCAACCTGTTGGAGTAAAGAGAGAATGATAGGGGAAATTACAAAGATCTGCTTGTTTCTATGCACCATCTCACCAAAAATACCCACATTCTTTTTATGTTTCTATTGACAAGTCACTTAAAACCACAGGAATGGAATTATATTTGCAGGGAGTAACATTAATGTGAGCAGGTTCAATGTTTACATGTTGTTCAATAATCTCCTCTCACTTGAAAAAGACTGGTCAAGAAAGGCAATCTCTGCAGAAGCAAACAGCAAGACACTGACTGCAACTGCCCGAGTGCTTCACTTCAGCTGCCCCCTTCTAACCTGTAACAGAAGCTGATCAAGCTGCACGGTGGAAAAGGTCACATTTAGATTTGGAAACCCAGAATGACAACTTTATGTCTCAGCTGACAACTATTACATCCATGTAAGAAATAAGGGATTATGGAAGTGCATCAATATATAGTTAATTTCTAAATATAAAATTAGAGATTTATTACCAACATAAAAGGCTCTGAGCCCCATAAAGTATGTGGAACTTCATTTCACTCTGCAGAAACAGAAATGAAATATTGGTCCCCTGGAAGGCCTGATTTTCTGTCTAGAAAGAAAAGCTTTCAAGTTAGCTGAAGTTGAGTAATTGCCTGAGCACAAAACTGACATAGTGAGGTACCAAGTTACTATGGACTAGATAAAGTGCAAGAAAGTCCTTGCTCTTAGCCCAAAGTGATGTCTTTTCATACTAAACCCTGATAGCTCTTAGGGTGAGCCAAGCACCAAGGAATTGTTAAATCATGGTAAATTCTTCATGTGCTGCAGCTGTAAGAGTTATGGGGCATATGCAAGTTGCACAGCTTTATGCTGCATTGATGCAAAGATTTCCAGTTTAGTAGTTATACAGGTTTGAGGCTTCTTATACTGAGAGACTTTATTCTTTTGGTAGGAAGAGAAATTAAGATCATTATTTAGCTAATAAATTATGTATTTATTTTTATTTCTCAATTTCACAAACATTATTTCTTATTTATATATTCAAACATGTGTGTCAGACCAATATAATAATATCTATAGTAGGGCATCGTACTGATAAAACTGCATAGATCAAAATAAATAGCAAAAAGAACTAGAGTGCTCCTCTCAAATAGTCATGCTTGTACAAAAAAGCTATGAAGTCCAGTTTGTACATGTCTTACTGGGATAAATCTATTCTATGTCTCACATAAAACACATGGCATCAAATGTACAATTTATGTTCATTTTCAGGTTAGCAGATTTACAAGAAAGCAGAATGCCATTTAAATCTGATAAGCTAATTCATTTTAACACTTGCTGTTATCTCCTAGAATGTAACTAAACTGATCTCCAGTTCCACTAGGATTTGCTTCCTAATTGCTTCCTAAATTACTAAGTAAAATTATAAAAATTTCCAAGGCAGTTTATATAGTCTTTGACTAACTAAATGTGAAAAGCAAATTTTATCTTGTTTCTAGGACCAGTTCTTTCACTCTAACATGTAATGAGTGCACTGGGACAATCTCATCTCAGTAAATGAAACAATAAACAATAAAAAAAAAATAATCCCAAAGTATAAATACTGTTTTACTTCCCTTCTCCTCCTCTCCTTCGTTCTAAAAAGACAGGTTCCATTTTGAAACACAAACTACAAGTTGAACCAAATTAAAACTAATAAACTGTAATGAATCTGTCTGTAAATATTTAATTCAATATAAAATGAATGAGTAATCTGACAGACATGAACAAGTTAATTGTATTTCAAATTTGGTTTATAAAACCTTCAGATTTTATCAAGTTAACTGAGATTTATCCTTTATAATTTGCATTAAATACTATTATTTCTGAAATAAGAGAACTGGAAGATTTTTTTTTCTTTTTAGAAGTAGCACACCTTAATAAATAACAATTATAATAAATATACCAGGCAAAAACTGACCCCAAACACGCAATATTACTGCATTTTCCTTTAACTTTGCTTTCAGATAACTGTTTATACCCACTGTAGACCTAAAACACTGCAAAAAGCCAAATGTTATTTAGTTATTTAAATTCCCTGCCTGCTTTTAAAGGAATGCAACCATATCCCGAGGGGTGGTATAAAGATCCATGCCATGATACCTGTGTTCAAATTACATAAAAAAACAACACTTCCAAAGCCCTCTTCTAACCCAGTTTTGAAAATTATCTTCTCAAGTAAGCTATTGAACTTCAACTACTAGTTCAGCTTTAGAATCAGACTGGATAGAAGACATCCAAGATCATATCCAAGACTTTCTTGCTAGTCATTCTGCCATGTCCTCTTTTAATGGAAAAGAAAGATATTACATTCACACTGCTTACTGTAAGGTTATTCTGAAAGGAGATGGTCAATATCTTTCCTCATGCATACATTTTCACCAAGAGGGAAATGCAACTGAAAATAATCAATGCTTCAAGTTTAAATTTACAGTTACAACTTTCATCAAATACTGCTGTACTTATTTATACCTTACAGAAAGGTAAATATCAAAATTACATTAAGAGTTACCTTGTCTTCTAGGTCTTGCAGTACTTTCTTGCAGTCCTCCAGCTGTGTTTCAATCTCTGCAGGAACTATTGTATACATCTCAGAGTACTTGATCCGAAGCTTCTCCATGATATCGTTTAGAGTTTGACTTTCTTTACCAATCACACTCTGAACCTCCTGCAAAATGAAGAATAACTTCAGCAGTTTTATCCAGTTTTTACTGACTGCATGCATATATGCAGATCTGTACACAAGTGCAGACATACATGCTTTTTTTTTTATATTCCCACATTTCCCATATCGCTTTTTATATTTCCCACCAAAACTATCATTTGGAAAAGTTGGTTTTAAGATATCAAACCTAATTTGACTACCTCTGCAAGCAGATCAACTTTGAGAAATAACCACTCATTTAATTGAATTATACTTTTCAATCTGTAAGAATTAATTAAACCTGATACTGCTCCATGTCAGGCAACTGACGCACTGATGTTTATTGACAGCTCCAGCACTGTCATAATTTGAAGTGCACCTATGATTAAACGTTAACCTTCGTGCTCTTCCGTTTGCCAAAAGTGCATTTTCTCTTTGAAAGACATTTAATAGCCAGTGTTCATTCCTTCATTATTACAAACACCACAAAGGCCACAAAAAGCAACAGGTTTCAAGCTGAAGTGTCTGCTTTCACGCAATTATGCGGAGCAGCACAGCAGGCTCCTTTCAGAACAGTAGTTTCCAGTTCTGCATGAAGAATGTAGGTTTTAGAAGATAAAAGAAACTTGAACAACTGTCTACAGCCTGTGGCCTAGAAATAAAATCCGATCTGAGTCCTCTCGCAGAAAGAATGAAGAAACTCATTTGTTTTGCAGGTTTTCTAGGATTTCAAGTTGGAAAGTTCTGTTTGTTTGCCTTATGGTACTTTTTCCCAATGCTCAGCTGTTTGAGAAACTCAAATGTTAATTCAAGTTATTGGAGAAAATGAACTAAAGCTCCTAGTAGGCAAGAAAAGATACTAAAATTAAAACTCTCTTCTTTTTCAATCAGGGGTAATGGTAATCCATTAACTCCTAGCCTTCACTTGGGAATGTTTTCCCCTCACACAAATACAGTGCACAGAAAGAAAAAAATACATTAAGAGTCTGAGATTGATTTATCTCCTGTCATCCCACAACAGCTGGCTCTGATAGGAAACCCCTGAAACCCGTGAAGCAGCTGTGGGCCTCATTCTGCATAGGGAAGGCTGCTGCTGTCAAGCGGCCCAGTTAAGACTGTGCCACCATTTATGGGAGTTCATAGATTCCCTGACTTCAATTTGAAGGAATCAGTTACAACATCAGTCTCCAAAACAAAGTGTGTCTCTGCAAACTGGTTTCTCTATATAAATGCACACTCATATTTCACAGATTATTTAGGTAACAAGCAGATGTCTGTCAAAACTGTCCCAATTTTTTTCCTAGGGGACTAGATGGTATCACTTCCAATTTGCATATTGATCTATGTTGGTGATTTAAAACTTTGCCACCCAACTATCCTAGATCTGTCACCTGGAGTAGGCATTTTCATTCAATAAATGCGAGGGAGCCCTGAATAATGCTATAGATTTTATAGAAACTATGTTATCTTCAGAAGTAGGGATGAAATTGCCCTGCAGATTTTGGCTTGCTGGTGTTTGCAGGTAAAATTAAGGAGTTTTTCAATCCTTTCAGTTGAATCTTCTCAAAAGAACAGGCTTGCTGTGACATACTACTACAAAGAAATCACTTGATGGGATGGCTGCTAACATTTGCTTGTTCCAACTGCTGTCAGGAACGGGAGCAAGGTCTAAACTCACTTCTGGGTGAGTTTTATGTGCTCATGGTAGCACAGTGTGGATGTCAGGGTAAAGAGCAGGTATCAAGCACCTACAGTGGTAACATTTCCTCATGGATACAAAGAACTCAGTAAAAGAGTAGACCCAACTGTGAAGTCTAATTTTAAATAGAAACCCAGACCTTTCAGCCAAATCCATAGTTTCACCATGGTAATGCTGCCTGATGGATTTTCAGAACTTCCTCAAGATGAAGTTACCATTCCTCTCTCATGCTAGCCCCTAGGAAAATGGTTCTATCTGCCACCACAGTTTTTGGCTTCTGTACTTGTCCAGCCCTTTGCCAACTTCAAGCACTCACCTTCTAACTAAAATACATGGTGGGGACCCTCAGCTAGGTTTTAAACAACACTCAGCAAAAAGAGCCCAAATACGTAATAGACCTTTTTAAGCTAGATAAAATAAATTATAAAGTTCCATAGTTAAAAGATAACTTGATGAAATATAATTTAAAATAATTTTTTGTTCCAGATTTTAAAATTTAGATAGCAATATAAAATACAGTAAGACTAAATGGAAAGAAATGTAAATAAAATACAAATAAATAAACCCACATTCAGAAGTGTTAAGAAAAATGACATTTCATGAAGTCAAGAAATCAAAGAAGGATAACAAAAATATACAGACAATATAGAAATGTATAGACTGTAGTGCTGCAGAGTGCTGGTGGTTGCTGGTGGACACTGTGGTCTTGAAAAAGATTTGATTTCTAACAAGTTTTTACCAGCTTAACACCCTGATGTGGGACATGAAATCCAGAGCATCTGCAGCTGCCCTGGCTGGGCACACAGAGCGGGAAGGGGTGCAGGATGTAGCGAAGCAGTCTTTCCCAAAAGACAAGCAACTGGCTTTGAATCTCTGCAATCTAGAAAGAATTCTATGGCTCCTACCTGAACCAGAAAGAGAGGGAGTTACACAATCAAGGATATGGTGGGGCCAGTCATATTCTGCAGAGGCAGATTTGTTCTCTTTAATCAATATGCATAAGCATATATTTTGCCACTAATCTTATTCAGAGCAAGTTGAAGTCCCAGCATGAGAGACCATATTCCAAATGTCCCCACATGACAACAGAGCCACTACCAACCTCCAGTAGTCCTGCCTTTCCAGTAGTATCTTGTGATAACACAGATGCAGCAGTCTGTAATGCGTTTGTCACAGCACTTATTTCTTCAGTGATCTTGTTCCTCTCTTGAATCTCAGCTTGTATAGAATCCTTATGGTCTTGATTCTTTTCATACAACCTATGAAAATTTCCAGCAAGCACATATTAAGTGTTAGACTCTAAGCAGGAGTAATCAAAGATCATGCTTAATACAGCTTTTAAAATAAATATCCAGAACCACCTTTGTCTGTATTTTAATATTATTTTCTGTAGTGAAATCTCTGAGTTTCTATCCTTTATTGTCTCAAGTTTCTTCAAAAATGAGTCTTCAGGTATCGCTAAATGAAGTATTATTGGTAGACTAAATCAGATAGCATGCATATTTAAACAGCAAACAGAGCTCAGGTTCTCAAAGTCTGAAAATGCTGGCAGAGCAGAAGAGAGTCAGAAAGATTTCCAGGGCAAAAAGCAGGCATGGAGAAGAGCGAGAACAATCACAGACTTGCAAAAAATATTTGAGGCGAATTGTAAACAGTGGCACTCGGTAAAGCAAAAGCTGCTCTGTTGCAAAAAGCACAAGGTCTGATTTTCCCAAGAGTAGAAGACCCACAAATCTTCAAGTTCACAAAAGCCTGCAGTCTCCAAAATTAACCATCATCTCTTCTGATTCCTTCTACTTTTGACACAAATTACAGCCAACACACAGCACAGCCAGGCTCAGGTCTTCTCCCTGATACCTCCTCCCAGTGTCCGTGCTAGAGACAGCAGATGGGTGAGATGGAGCACTGGTCTGACTCATTATGGTATTCACTACCACCTTAAGTGCATTACAGCTTTCCAACATTAATAGCCAATAAAGCACTGTGTTTATAGGTAGTCCTATGTCATATCTTCAACAGAAATTTCACACCACTTACTTTTTACAGCGATCCTGCATTGTCTTTATCTCACATAAAGCAGGAAGGGAAGTTTCTGCCTCAGCATTTTCAGATGTATTCAGGATGTTTTGTATTCGGTGAAGAAGTAAGAGCAAGAGGAGCTGTTGCTGGTTGATGTTTTCCTCGAATGAGTTCACAAAATCTAGTAATTCTACCAGTTCCTCTCCGGTGGCCTTTTCTTTCTCTTTAAAGCTTTCTGGCTGTTCTTCCTGGAGCTTATCGAGAATTATTGTTTCTCGTTCCAGCTAAGTAAACAGCATATCAAAGCATGAGGTAAAGTGCTTTTTTATTCCATCACCTTACGTTACATTATTCATTTACTCACACGCATGACTGACTATTGAGGATTACAGAGCCAGAGAACTTGTAATGCTGAAGCATGCCAAAACGTTTGGGTTTACTCTAACAAAGCACAGAGCCACGCACGGAATTGTTCCGGGTTCAGGGAGCTAATTTGTGTTATAAATATTGCCATCATTTTTCATTCCTGGTTCAAGAAAGGCTAGGACCATCTGGATGATGGGTGGGTGGGAAATGATGTTCTACACTGACCTCAGACCTTTCCATGCCATTTTACTGAGGGCCCCATCCCTACCTCATTCCCCAAAACCTACAGTTTGTTGAGCAGCTCACCTCTTCATTGATGAATTTCCATTCCTGCTTTAATTCTTCACAGCTAATTTCCAGCGCTTTCGCCGCCTCAAGCAAACCCAGCCAGTTTTCCCACAGCACTGTTACCATGCTGCCCAGTGCCCTGTCCCTTCTCCTGCATTGTCTCATCAGCTCTCCAGAGACCTGCCTCAGCTTCACAAGGTCATCTTCAGCTGAGTCAATGCTGGAAACTAAAATCTTATAGGAAAAATAAACAAGTAAATAAATAAAACAATACAAACAGAAGTGTTAATGAAGCATTCAGTAACAGGATTAGGTTCTTCTAATAAAATTGCAATCACTCCACTGAGCTGGTTAAATATGGTTGTGATGACAGAATTCTCTTGGCTAAGACAGAGGAGAAAATAGGGTAAATAAACCAAACAGAACAACAATGTGCCTTACTTTTTTTTTCTGGTTATTTGGAAACGAGCAGGAGTTACAGATACATAAAATGACAACCCTGTAAGATGGTAAGTACTAAGAGAAGACAGCAGAGAGGTTGTTTATAGCAGAAGTCTGGTGAAACTGGAAATTTTCTGATTTTCACATCTGAGGGAAGACAACAGCAATGTCAGAAATCTGATCAGTCCTGGTCCTGCAAAGAAGAGGTGAGGGATCTGAACAGAAGTGCAACACTATCTTAAGCATGGATAATGTTTGATCTCTACAGCAATAAAATGTACTCATTTTACATGGCCTGTTATAACCTGGTCTTTCTGTAGGTATATATTCTGTGGTTTTATATATATATAATTAAAAGATCAAGATTTTCACTGCTTTGTACTACAATACCATACATTATGCATGGCTGCATCACAGTTTTGCATAAGCCTTTCAAATTCTTCAGAGCCTCTCTTACCTTGCTTTCTTCTAAGTGCTCCAAAGCTTCTTTATAAGATGTTGGTACTTGAGACAAAGACTGACAAAGCATCTTTTCCAGTTTGGTAAGATTATCACACACTTTGTCTTTGGTTTTTGTGTAGCTTTTGTATTTTTCAAAATACCTGTAAGAAACAATTAATAGACCAACCATAATGCCTACTAGAATTGGAAAAAGAAAAAAAGAAAAAAAAAATCTTCTCACATCCTAGTCCTTACTGTTTTGCAAGTTATCTTTAATTAACATTTGTTACACACTAGAGGTCTGATATCCAAGATACTTCAGAGATGCATGAACCAATATCCCAGAGGTAAAGAAATACAGGTATGTATATCTATGAATCAGCCATAAAGCTGCTAAAAAGAACTGTACGTCTTGATCCAAGTCTCCATCCTCCTCAGACACTCCTTAGTTTGCAGTTTGCAACACACGTTGTGCTAATCCCTACAATACATGGCCTGTACAGCTACAGTTTCTCATTTCTAAATAGAATCACAGAATCATCAAGGAACAACAGAAATGTTTACAGTTCTTTCCACTGAATTGCTTGGCTCTATCAGAGCAGAAACAACCCTGCATTTATTATCAGTCAAATTTCTCATAATGAGGAACATGATCTAGGACAATCTCTTAAACCTACCTCTGTTTATCAGCTTCCTTTCTTCGAGCCTTCTCCTTTAATGCCAAACTCTTATTGTCCAGTTCTGTTAAGGTATTTTCCAGACATATTTTGTCTTCTGGTTTCACTAGGTCTTTCAGCTTTGAGTGCAGGCTTTGCATGTTAGCCCTTGCAGAGTTAACCTCTTCTTGTTTCCTTTGGGAGGTTTGACAGACTTCTTCTGAGCTACCGAGCTCTGCTGCAGCAGACTGGACTTGAGCTTCATAGTCCTCAAGGAGCCTGACAGACCTCTGAACAGCCTCAGTATAAAGCTCACTCGTCTTACATGCCTCCTCCAGAGCACTCTGAAAGTGTTAAAAAGACAAAGGAACGATCAAGAAAGACTGCTGTGCTCCTCTGGGTCACCGAATGGTTTTCACACCTGTCTGTCTTCAAGACCAATGCTCCCAAAACTGGCCTGAGGGGGTGAGGGAGGACACATGGCACATGTACTCTGCTACCAGAGTACACCAGAGAAGTGCTGTAACCTATGGATTGACTGCCCTCAACCATAGGAGCAGGGGTTATGAGGGAACTGTCAATACTGGAAAAGTCCAGAGAGAAGGATGGCAGGACACAAAAGCTGAAAGATCCCTTACAGACATGGCAGTATACACCCTGTCTGGACAAGGAAAGCCACACGTTGATGCTTTGTTCTGCTCCAGGGGATATCTCCACTATGATTTGCCAAACTGCTTCTCCCTAAACCCTCTTCTTGTATGCATTTACACACAGAATGATGTGTGACTTTGCTAGCTCTTGGATTCCAAAAGGGTAGAGAAACTTTGGCATTCTGCTTCCCGCACAAGACCCAAGCAGTGAAGATGAAGCACAGCACACCAGGAGATCTGGCAGCAGGACCTTAAGTCCATCAGGGACATTGAATCTCTCCCTTTGTTATTAACTACTAACTCATACTTCCCCATTTGTATCCATTGGTCTCTTGGGCAGTCAGGACACAGGTCTTCTTCACCAGGACACAGTTCCAGAACCGTTTGACTATGAATGTTACCACTCTTCTGGTTTCCAACAAAAATTTATTCACTAACTCTTTTAGCTTAAGCAGTCCTTTTCCATCCATTAAGCCACATCCTAGTTACATTTCTCAGCTGGATTTTCTATTTGCTCTCATCTTACAAGGTTGAGCAAATTCAGTTTTATCAATAGCCCTGAACATTCCTCATCCCTCTAACAGCATTTGTTACAGTTTGAGTGGACCTTTCCTGACAAAAGCACCAAGAACAGGGTTAATCATCCAGCAATGCCTTATCAATGCATTACATACTTGTGTTAAAGCCTTGGATCCCAGTTGCCTTTCCTTTGCTCAATCTTCCTGAGGCCTGATCCTATTGGTTTGCCTTGTGCTCTGTCCCCTGCTATCATTCCCAACTGATAAGATTTTTATTGTAATAGAAACAAGGAACTTCTGGGGTTTTTTTGTCATTATCACTATTGAAAATATCAGGTAAAAGTGGTCCCAAGAATAATCCTAGGATTATGCACCCAGACTCTCTTCAGTATTTCAACACAACCTTTTCCTTCCTCCACTGTCTCTTCTTGTGCTACTCCCCACTGCTTGATTATTATCAGAATGAATACAACTAATTCCTTTGTATCCTTAGTTTCTTGTCATGATTCCCTATGTATCTACCAATGCAGAGTTGATGATGGGCCAATTCAATTTGAATAAAAGGAGGATATAAGTTGTGAAAACATAAATGCTACAGTCAAGGGCATCTAATCTAATAACTGGGAAAAGACACATGGCCATATCTTACTTTAATTGACTATACTTACAACACGGGCAGCAATGTCTTTCTTCACTTGAATTTCATGATCTTGCAGTATCTCTAATTTTGTTTCTACACCAGCAGTGAGAGATTTTTCACCTTGGTTTTCCCTCTCTTTTTCCATTATACATTTAAGAGCAGAAAATTTTGCTTGCATAATATTCTGAAGTGCTTCCCATCGTATCTTTTCATACTGCATCATTTTTATGTCTACCAGAAGGGGCTGCTGGAGCTCTAATTGAATATGTTTTATGGTGTGCAATAAATGTTCTACTTCATTCTGGCTATCTTCCTTGTTTACACACTGGAGACCAGAGACCATGTCTTGAAGAAATTGATGCAGTTCCTGAACATCTTTTTCCAGGCTATTTATTTCTTTCTTCTTAGATTCTTTGAATGGTTTACCAAAGACCTCCTTTTTGTTTATTTGATTTGCTACCACCTGGATTAAGTGCAAGATCTGTTGAACTGTCTGAAACAGAATCTGTGCACATCCAAGTTTCTCAGCAGCAGAAGAGCTAGAGCTAGCATTTAGGGTGTTAGCTTCTTTTCTCACAGTGGATGCCATGGTCTGGATTTCATTTAGCAATGCTTGAATCTTATCACATTCCCTAACAACATTATCAAAGTGTATCATCTTCCCTTCAATTTTATTTTTAATGTCAAAAAATTTAGTTTGCAATTCATCCAGCTGCAGCGAGTCCCATTTTAGACGCACACATTCAAAGATTTCTTTGTACTTCATTATTTGTGACAAATTGGACTGAAAAGCTAATAGTTTTTCTTTAAGAGCTTTGCATAAGTCCTTCACTTCCTTCTTAGCACCTAGTAATTCATCTTCTTCCAGGTTCTTTTCACCATACTGTAGATCACTAAGATCTTGCTGTAATGAATTTATTCCCTCTGCAAACTCTCTGTAGACAGATATCTTTTTTTCTACTTCATGAAGTTTACTCTGAATTTGCCTCTGTGTTTTCCTTGCTCTGTTCTTCAGGCTTCTTAACTGATCAATCATGAACAGTTGTTCAGATAGGCTCAATTCCCCAGCTCTGACCTGACTCTCTTTACAGTGGGATGAGATAAGCCCTTCTATTTCCCTTATGTCCTTTAAAATCTCCTTTAAAATGGCCTGTTGATTGATCAGTTCTGAGCATGTGCTGGTTTGGTTCACATCTGGCCTGGCAAGCATCTCAGCATTTCGAAGCTGACAGTGGACTTTTTCTACTTCTGCAATAAGTCTTTGCCTCTCCTCCAGCTGGAGCTCAAGCTGCTGTAATCTTTGAGCTGATTTTAAAACGAGAGCCTTGTATGAATCCTGCAATGCTTGTAAAAGGAAGGTCATATCAGAGACCTCCTCTGGTGGCAAGTTGGGAACAATGTGCTGGAGCCCATGATCCAGTGAGACAATCACAGGCTCTCTGTTTAGAATTTCTGTGTTCATAATCTGACAGCTTCTGATCTGTGATTCAACATCACTGGGGAAAAGTGCTGTTTTCTGATCAAGAGAGGACAGTGAATCTTTGACCCATGAAATATTTTCTTTCAGCCTTTTCATCATTTCATGTTTCGTGAAAGCAGGGCCAGTGATCTGAACATCCTCTCGAGGAGTTTGTTGTGCTGATAATGCTTCCAATTTGCTTTGCAAATCAAGTATAGAGTTCTCCAAAGCTACCTTTTCTTGGTCACTCCAAATTCTTTTCATCTGCAATTCAATCCTCCTTTTTAATAGAGAAAAACCCCTTTTAATGTCTTGCAGCTCTGTGGTCCAAAGTAAAGGGTATTTGGCTTTTCCTGCAGCTGAAGAATATGAGTCTGTTTCTAAATGCTGCTCTTGTATCAGTCTCTGAATATCCTGTGCTTTATTCATAAGCAAGTTAAATTCATCGATTTCTGCCACAACTTGATCGTGTTTCTTTTGTACTGTTTGTTCTGTGTGTTGCCACCACTGCTCCAGTTGCCTCATTTGGCTTTCAGTTAACACTTTATCCATGCATGTTAGATGCTGAGATAAACTTTCTTGCTGCATTTTCAGCTGGTTTAAGACATCTCTTTCTTTTTGTAAGGACTCTATGCATGCCTTAATTTTCTCAAGAAGAACCGTGTTGTTTGTAGGACCCCTGACAAAAAATAAGAGCAGTGTTAAAAAAAATCATCTCCTAAACCACAGACCAGACACATTTTAAAAAGAGTTTCACTGTTCAGAAAATGATTCACTTACTTTACTCACTTAATCACATGTATCTCTCTGTCTTTTCTCACAGATTTCCTAACCATTGCAGTATCATCATTTCTGTATCATCTGTACAGCATGAGTTATTTCTAGATAGCTCTGCAGGAAAGTTACATTCTAATGTATATTCTCTAAAATTGTAGTATATGCCAATAGAGACTGTGTCACTTCCTACAGGAATATAGCCTCCCTTTCAAGTTACAATAATTAAACTTTTTAAAGGCAACGATAGTGTTAAGTCACCTGGAAGTGAATTAAAGTTTTATGGAAATCTCTGATTCCCAATGAAGATAAAACTTAGTTATAAGAAAAACTTCAAAAATTTCCATTCATTCAAGATTAATTTGAAGGCATTTATCTGCTCACCTCTTACTTCCAGGCATATTTTGAAATTCCCACCTAACATGCATTTAGCAGCTAGATATTAATTCAATTTTTTTTTTCAAACTCTTTGCTGTAAATGAACAATTTTATGAGTTAAAGACTTTCAAATTATTGTGATACATAATTGTGCTTGATAGGTTAGTTCCTGAATTTGTACTGTAGACTTATTTATTGTCACCGAATTCTTCCTATGGAACAAGGCTCATTATCAGAGTAACAAGATATTTCTTCCACTCGAAAAAACTTAGCACTGATGAGTCCATAAAGAGAAATTAATATTTTATATCTGCCGTATATTTTTAAAAATAGTTTTATATGGCTTTTAGCTAGGCTTTTAGCACAGCAACCATTTATTTGTTTTGCCTAAAAAACATGCTTCTGTTTAAAATTACAAACCTGTGAGACTTCTCTTGCTACCTAACATTAACAAGATGGATTGAATATCGTATTCTTGTCTGACCATTACTGAAATATGGAACAAAATTCAGTCTAGGAATGTATTTGTTCCACCAGCTATTAACAGAAACCCTCAACTATACTTACATTTTTATGTTATCTTTTTCTGTTGACAAATTTTTCATTGAGGACTGCGCAGCAGAAAGATTTTTCTGGTACTCATTAATTAAACAGTACTGTTGTTGCTTCGTTGCCTTAACAGCATCAAGTTCTTGAAGCAGCCTGTCCCAGCAGGGCACTGCAGGCTCTGTGGTTTGCAGCTCTGCTCTGCTTGATCCTGTTGCACTGGGAAACTCTTCTTGACTATGACACAAAGATTTTGCTTTCCATGTTTCCAGTTCAGTTTTTAAATTCTAGAGTAAAGCCAACCACAGAGCAAGGATTAAAAGAGAATCTTCAACACTTTCATCTTTCAAGACAAAATACAGTTAAATAATGATATGTTTACAAACATATGCTTGCTCATGCACATGTGAAAGAGCACAGACACTTGTGCACGTCACGGAAGCACAGGTGCAATCATACATCTGTCTACTACTGCACTCTAGAAAAGCATTACCAATTTACATGGACTTACCTGCAATAAGGCACAGTGGTTGTAGATTACCTGGTAGACAAACTGACTAATCATGCAGTCAAACTTCAGATAAGACTATAGGCAATAATTCTGTTTTGCCCAAGTGAGTCATACTTCTGTAAGTGTAACACTACATTAACAATGAGGAATGGCTCTGCAATTTTCTATACCTCCAGTTCTTTTAGTTGTTCATTTATAAGGATGGTATCCAGTTCAGCCACTTCATTTTTCAGCTCATTGAACTTTTGTTCCTCTTCAAAATATTTAGTGTTTACTTGTGCTCCAGGAAGTAGTTCCTTCTGGACAAGCACCTCTGCACCTGTGTCCTACAACACAAAACAGGATTCTCATTTCTGAAGGTTCTGAGAGATAGGAAGCCATGTCTCAATCAGGGTGGGGAGGAAGGGAATGGGGAGCTTCAGAGCCAGTCCCCAGCATGGTCATTGATTCTCACAATGACAGAAGGGCAAGTGACTTAGGATGTGGCCAGGTTTAAGAGCCCATCAGCTGAGTTGAGGTTGTTACTCAAGCCAGCCCCAGTTCAGATGTAAAACATAATCCTTTAAATCACCTTCAGCTACTATAGACAACAACATAAATGAAACGTCACAGGCTTATTGGGTCACATGGCAATACCTTAAAAATCTTCCCGTATTCCCCTTCCCCTAGAACCTCTCTATATCTGGTGTAAACTCTGATCTGTTCCACCTATGCACTTCATGTGAGTGACTGCATACAAATATACAGATATGAGGACACTGTGAGCTTCTCCACGGTAGCAACATATAAAACAAACAATGATTAAAAAAATTTTAAAATCTTGTTTGATAAATTGTATTGCTACTTTAGATACTATTTTGCTATGAAGCAGCCAGCTATCCCTGCAGACATATCTCTTACAAGCTGTCAGTGTCATCTGTCTCTGTGGGCTATCAAAAATATACCTGCTTCCAAGCGTGGGAAACATGCAGCACATCGTAGGTATTACAGGAAAAGAAAAATCCTATTTATTTGAACTCTTTTGGTTATTTGCAGTAAAAACTGAAGGGGACCACTTATGAAATATGCCATCAGTAAACTTTTCCATTTCTCTGTGTACACATTCCTAACAGTCATTATCCATTCAGACATAAGATTTCATCTTAAGAGACTCTGAAGTGCCATAGAACTGAAGTAAACAGAAAAACTCAGCAAAGTTATCACAGAGGGAGGATGAAATCCACTTTACCAGACTGAAATATAAAACCATCAAAAAACACAGAAAAGAAAGTTTCCTGACACTAAGAAAAACCTCAGCATTCCCATGGACGTGTTTTGCTTGTTTGCATGATGGTCTCAGCATAGACTGTGGCACTGCCTCCCTGGATACACAGACACAGACAGTGTCCAGCTCCCCACACAGCGATGCTTCCCATAGTTTCTCAGTCCATCACGTGGTTGGAGAGGGAGGAAAATATGAGAATGGAAGATAATGGGGGTTGCTAACCAGCTCCTGTCCTTCAGGTACAAAGCCAGGAATCCCTGGTTGTCTTCACAGTGCAGGCCTGTGGGAAACTGCTGAACATGACTCTTTCATGCCAGGGTACAGCCCACTGTCTAAATCCCTCCTTAACCAACACATTCCTCAGGGAATCAGGAGAACCTACTTCCCGTTCCTTTTGCAAGCTCCAAATCAGTTGAATAAAACCACTTTAAAATCATGTTTAAAAGTGAAAACCCAAGTAGAATAGAATAGTATTACAGTTGGAAGGGACTGATGAGAGGAGAAGGCCTCAAGTTGCACTAGGGGAGGTTTACACTGGACATTAGGAAAAATTTTTTCACTGAAAGGGTTGTCAAGCACTGGAAGGGGTTGCCCAGAGACATGATTGAGTCACCATCCCTGGAGGTAGATCTGCCACTTAAGGACATGGTTTAGTGGTGGACTTGGCAGTGTTAGGTTTATAGTTGGACTTGATGATCTTAAAGGTCTTTTTCATCCTAAATGATTCTATGATGACTGCACTGTTCTTTTAATGTTTACAAAAGTAACCAGTATGATCTTAATTTTTCCAGGAACTGAGGTTAGACCAACATGTCGGTAATTTCCTGGGTCTTCCCTCACCCCCTTGTAAACTGGAATAACATTGGCTAGCTTCCAGTCAGCATGGACCTCCACAGATTCCCAAGACCTTTGGGAGATTTTGCTGGGGTTTCCAATTAGAGCAGATGTACAAACCCCGGGTAAGACCGGACAACAGACAGGCCAGCTGTGGAGCTGCCTATCAATTTAACTGTGAGGATGAGATTGGGCCCTACATTCAGTGTAAGAATGGGGTAACAAAGTATCAGCAGTCATAGGGCACATGTGATGTAACACCCAGATTTCTCTATGTCATTTAGTAATGTCACTTGTTATTCATTCAGCTTGAATTCATTCTCTGTTTTATTTCATGCATTTTTTTTCAGCTGGATCACGCTTGGATTTGCATTTCCTGATCTGACTTCCTTACAATTGTAAAGACTACCACAGCTAACGATAATAATGTGGAAACAAGTTGTATTGATCAACAATTTAAAAAGAAATTCTAAATATAATAAAGACTGACTAAACCCCAATATTACTGTTTTGAACAGATCTCTTGAATAATCTAATGTGATAGCACTTTGGATAAAGTTCTAAACTACCATGGACATAAAGCAGAACTGTACACAATGGTCTTGATTCTGATGAGACAGTAATTGTCTCTTCTTTTCTAACAGAACTTCAGCTGAAGCCCACATGAAAATTCAATGACTCTCTAACAAATTTAGCTTGGAATAACAGAGTGTGTGTTACCTCATGTACAGAAACTGGGGAATTAGATTCCAGATCATCTTTCTTAGCTGCTGCAGATTTCAGGACTTGAGTCTTCTGGCACACCCTTTGTTGACCCTGTTCCATATCATCTCTATATGACTGATTCTTGACATCACTAGGTTTTGCCTATATAAAAGAAACAAGTGATCAAAAAGCCCTAATCAAACCATCTGAGTTGCAATTACAATGCTTGAGATGAAAAAAAGTTACAAAGACCATAATTATAGTTAGATGAGGAAACTCACAATTAAATCTCAATCTATTGTGGGTAAGGTGATGGCAAAGGAAACCATTTAGAAGGAGGAGTCCTGTAACTCTGGTATAAATTTTTAGAAAAAATTGCAGATTGCAGGTGTTCTTTCTCTGCCCTACACTGTTCAAGCTTTCTTACTCTAAGCACGGACCTTGAACTGTGTACCCCTGGATGCAGTCTTGAATTAATTTTTAAAAGGTGTACCTTTTTCCTGAGGTGCCAGTCTTGTACTTATAATATAGACAGAGTCTATGGTTAGATTCTGGGCAGCCCAGGGATTTGCTGTATGTATATGCTGAGGTATTTGTTGACTGTAAGTTCTGTCTGAGTTTGTCTGTTATCTGGGGACAGGTGAAATAAAACAGCCACCTACATAAAATACGAATAGCAAAAACTTAACAGAAGAAGATGTCTCTATCTTCTCTATAACACCCCTTCAGGGAGGGGATGACAGCAGTGAGACCCCTGTTAGCTTTTCATCTCCAATTAGAACTTTGCCTCTTCCGTTCATTATGGCTTCAGCTCCTAAACACTATTCTAGTTTGGCAAAATTCCCCTCATACGAGGGTGCACCAAATAGGACACAGCAAGTGAAATGCAGCCTTGTACATGCAAAGTGAATATGTAAATAAGACATCTATAAAAATGGGACTCAAGCAAAGTAACAGTATGAAAGCAAATTGCTAAGAAGACTTCACAGTACATCCAGGTGACTTGGAATGTAATAGCCTCAGCAAACCTCTAATAAAAAAAATAATTCCCTCCATACTAACTTTAAATGTACAGGAAAGGATACAGAGAGCTAATGCATACTGAGCATACAGCACATCAGACAAAACCAGCTCAATGTAAGTTGAGACATTTACTATTTATTTACTAGCAGCATCATCCCCACTGTAACTAAGCTATATACATACACCCTCAAATTCAATCACTCTCCTGTAACCTCATATCCAGTTACCTCTGCTGGATGGGTTTCCTTTCTTGTTTCATCACCTTCAACACCAACATCATCCTGATGCCTTTCCAGTTCTGCTTCACCACTCCAAACCACACTGTCCAGAATGTCCTCTTGGACTCTGTCTTTGTCCATACCTGGGTTCTGTTTATCAGCCTCCCCCTGATTGAAAAAATACAAAATGTTTACAACCATTCAAAGTCACAGTACAAAATGTAAGTTTACTGAGGAACATCACATTCCGTAAGCTGTCTGCTTCATCTTCAGTTTAGCTTAATAAATGAAGAAAAAACTGAAGTAACCCAAACCCAGAGTCTCTTGAAAATGCCTGCTCAGATCACTGCCATTTCAGGACCTTAATCACTATCAAACAATTTCAGGACAAACCAAACAGGAGTAAGTGCTCACATGATTTTTAATACTGTCATAGAAGTTTCTGTTTAGATACATTTGGCAACTAATGATCTCACTCCTTCTCCAGAAACCCCAATACATATGGTTCCCACTCTTGATATTTTGATGGTCATCTCTCCCTGCTACTGTTATCACTCAGTGAAGGAGATCATCACATTGATCTCTTGCACACTTCACATGTGCAAGGCTAAGGGGATGATTTGAAGAACATAATTTATCATTCCTTTCATCAGATAAGGAAAATATGTCTATAAGACTACAGATTTTAAAGCATTACATATGCATTATGAACAGAGACACACACACTGACATGTATGGGAACATATTTGTCAGGTACCTGAACAGTCTGCCCCAATCTGTCCCTGCTTTGACAGATACCCTGCAATGGGCTGTCTGTCAGCACACTGCTTTCCTCCAAAAGTGGATCATTCTGCTTCTCCTTCTTCGACATATTTCCATTTACATCTTGACCCTAAAAGAAGTGATATAAAATAAAACCTGCTTGTGTGACCAAAAATAATTGCATTTTAACATTAAATCTCTCAATGTCAAAAATCATTATCTACAAAAATAAACAGGGCAAATACTGTGCTGCTGTTCCAAACAAGTTTTACTGGTTAAAAAGAAACTCTCAAAGTTCTTTGGTGGAGGCGTATCTGCAATTTTCTCATCTATACACCTTCTTCCTTTGTGTCCTGACCTGTTCTAGTAAGTGCAAGAGAAAGCTTTACACAGGTTGTGTTTAAAGAGAAAACTGTCATCTGAATCGACACCACTGGCTTGTTACAGACTTGTTTTAACAAGCTAAGGGAGTTCTCCACATCTTTGATTTATATACATGTATTTACAGAAGGCTTAATTTCAGTGAACTTAAGGATGCCATATAGGATTCAATATACAAAGAGAGAGACAGATCCCTCTTTAGCCAGTCTTCCACTGTCATTACTGTCAACAAATATACTCACATCATGCATTTCCAAAGGCTCCTTTAACTCCACTGTTGTGGGGCTCTCTTCTGCAGCAACAGGACTATCAGAAGTGATCCCTGTCTCTCTCTTCAGCATTGTATTTGCCTTATCTTCCATTTGTATTTCATTACCAAACTCATCTTTTAAATCAAGGGCTTCACTGAAAATATTTTCCTCCTTTTGCTTGACATTTTCAAGTTTTTCTTCCAGGCTCCTGTGTTCACTCTGAAGTGTTTCAATCTCATCCTTAATAATCTTCTGTCCTGGTGAAGAGGTGTTTTGTTTAACAGTTTCTGCTAAAACCATAATCTTCTTTAACGTGTCTTCACATCGCTCAAGAGATCCTTGTTGTTTCTTTAAACATGAAGAAAACATTTTATTGGAAAATATCTTTATTCAACATACTTAATGCTAAGTTCTAAAGTCAACGACTAAAATCGTAAATATTTGTTGTGAACAACAACAAACTGTGCTGAAAAGTATACACAGACCTATTTGCTGCAGAAAGTCAAATACTAACCCAGTCACTTCAGTCAGTCATTTTTATGACGGAGAACACCTGAAGCTATAAAAAGCATTATGGCAATGACAGGATAGTCAGATTGTATGCTGCAAGGCACACGGTGAACTCCCCAAATACTGAACAGATAATCCCCTCCCGCTCCCATTCCTTTTTACTTGTTTGAGGTATAGTAAATTCCGGCAGAAGGGGAAGTGTAGTGAGGCCTCTCTGAGCTATGGTTTCAGTGTGCACCAGCTCACAGCTACAAGCCTGTTACCCATTCTGTCAAAGTGTGAAAGTCTACTTATGAACAAAGGACACTTCTTACTTGTCTCTCTGGTGTTTTCCTAAGCTTTCTGCTCTTTAAAGCTGTTTACTAACATAAAATGTAATAATCTCTTTCCTCATTATTCCCAGAGAGGAAAAAAATAAAGATAGAAAAATTGACCAACCAAACTAAAGAAACCTGTGTGCTAGAGCTAGGACAATTCTACCTTTGGCCTCATTGATAGTTAAAGGTCCACTTGGTTCATTAAGAGTGGGGTTAGGCCTACAATTACCTTGATAAAAGACACACCACATGTACTTTGTATTTTAGAAATTCAGTTTGACACCGTTAAAGTTCTGTTTTATAAATGTCCTGTTTTATAAATGCCCCTAGGGCATGGGCCCACTTGCCCCATGACACAAAGCCTGCAACATACCTGTGATTTCAGCTGGGCTTGTTCATCCGATGGCTGTTCATCTGCTGGACCCT
Source organism: Chloroceryle aenea (assembly GCA_013399075.1). Classification (NCBI taxonomy): domain Eukaryota; kingdom Metazoa; phylum Chordata; class Aves; order Coraciiformes; family Cerylidae; genus Chloroceryle; species Chloroceryle aenea. The sequence continues at coordinate 917,136 of VWZY01009511.1, forward strand.
TATCTTTCTGAACACCATTTGAGACAGTTTTCAGCTCAGCGCTCAGGCCTTCTACCATATCCTGAAACTGCTGATGCTCCTGAACACGACTTTCCAGTGTCTGCACTATTGTCTAGAAAACAAGAGGTTTCTAGGATTAGTCCACTGTTAACTCAAATATAATTCATCCACAGACTACCACAGCTTTCAGGACCTCAGCAGCACAAAATACTTGTTTTTCATAAAATAACCAGGTAATCACAGGTGCACAGAAGAACATCTTGCCCTCTTCCCAGCACATCACAGGAACAACATGAATAAAGAAAAAAAGAAAAAAAGAAAAAAAGAAAAAAAGAAAAAAAAGGAAAAAAAAGAAAAAAAGAGAGAGAGGAGTTCCCTGCCCTTCCACAGAGGCACTTCAACGTTTCCCACTTTTACCTGTAAGTTACCAGCTGAATGACACTAGATGCAAATGGTGAGAACTGCAATCAAAAGGTATACCAATAATCTTGTAAGGAAAGAGAGAAGTTCCAACCTGCAGCTGGCTGAGAAGATTTTCATGTTGGTGCTTTAATTCCAACCAGTCCACCTCTGTGAAGCAAGGATCCCCAGCGTGACCCTGTAGGTGATCTTCCTGGCTTTTCAATTCATTAAATTGAGAAGTTAAGCCTTCTGCTTTCTGCAGGAGGTGGGCATAGTCTGTCAGCTGAGCTTGCTTCTCCTGCAAACCAGGCTGAAGGGCAAAACCCATCTCCTGTTGCTGTTCCTCCAGTTCACTTAGAGACAGTCTCAGATGTTCTTTGCTTTGCTCATATTGCTCCCTGTTGAACTGAAGTTCCTCTTGAGGGCTAAGAAAAAATACTGTGTTTAATAGTATAAAAAAAAAAGTAATTTGTTACCTGGAAAATAACAAATTGTGTACAAATCAACCATTAGAATGAACTTCAGCATATTGAATACTTCTCCAGGTTATAAATTACTGATCAGCTTTAGACTAGAATCTACAAGGTGATGAAAATTTAAAACACTTGAAGTTATCGCCGCTGAACTGGACATAAATGCAGGACAAGTGACTAATTCTCTTAAATCTTAGCCTATAAACCTACAGTTTCTGTATCTGAGATGTGATGCTCATGCTCTCTATTTTTCTTCTTTTCATTACAGAAGAAGTTCTGTTTAAAAACTACAATATGGCTATAAATCTATTTTCCTTGACAACATATTCTGACACTCTCCTGGAAGGGAACGTCCGGTAGCAGAAACGCATTGCGCTGGTTGAGACGGGTAGGGCAATTTTACAGATACAGACAGGAAGACCAGCATATGCAATATGGGTCATGTTAGCACAATCCAGTGCCCACTTTCCTTACCTTAACGTTGGATTTGGATTTGTGTACTTTATAAGTATGTATACTGATCTACTGCAAGTCAACACATGGCATTTGTCCATGGGAAATATGCAGCTATGATCAGTGAGACAGAATTGAACATTTGTATGTTCACATTTAGTGACGAAGCACAGATATTTTCCAGATGGAACTTAAATGCCAACACTTGAAAATATGATCCCACACAAACAAATCCAAATAAATAAAGTCTGGTTATAATCCCATAAAGTACAGCAGTATAATTGAGGACAAAAGCAAAGCTTAAGTGTTTTGGGTTTTGCCCCTGAAGATTTGTATTCGCAAACAACAAATAAAGCATGGTGTCACACCCGTTAACAAGTCCTCTATCCCAGCTTCACACTGCTGACATTACTGTGTCACATCTGTTATTCACAGGCCCGATCCTGCAAGGTCCTGAGCATCTCTTCAGATGTGCTGAGCACCTCATCTCCTGTCTTCTACATACTGGGAAGATGGTGCTCTACATTCTGCTGTTTTGAGCACATAAAGCCCTTATCTTTCTGAACACCATTTGTATTACTTGTACTGTGTGCTCAGTAACAAGGCAACTGAATATTCTCAAAAATACTTATTTTTAATAATTCCCTAAACATTTTTTAAAAAGTATACAGTATGCCTTCTCTAGCTTACACTGAACTCAAGAGCAAAGTTCCCAGTGATGTTACTGAAAGTTAGCTCAAGGAGGTTATAGCAGACAAGCATCTTGAACGTGTTGGCATGTGCGAAATCAGAACTTCAGTTTGTGTTTACACAACACACCTGAAATCATCTCATATGCTTTAAAGGATCAATTTTGTTCTCAGACACAGCCGCCCCAGTGCTAGCAACACTGAAGTGCCTTTACTGAGTTAACTGTAGCAGCTGTCACAGCCAAGAAAACCTCATAGAGCCAGAATAAACCAGGCTTTAAAAACTCTACTTTAAAATCCCAGCCTCCTAGATTTACCCCAAACTCTCTTCTGAAGCAGTATGAATCTGTGCAAAGGTAGATCCCACCTCTGCTGGGCGACCATGCCTGGGGCACAGAGCCCCGACCACGCTGCAGGGAAAGGCCACTGCAGTGGTTAAATCAGTGCATCCTCACTGCACAGCCTAACCAAACAAGGAGCATTGGGTGCACATATTCTTATTTTACAGTAGTGGCTGATACGTCTGTATCAAAAGGCAATCTGAGGTGAGTGGGACAGAGCTCATCACCTGTCCTGACATCCCCCTTATACACCCTGGCTGCACCCCTCACTTGACTGTTCAACCCAAACTGTGACCAGCCCCTCCTCAATACTGCAGAAATAGCAGCATTTTTGTAGGTATCTTGTTCTGCCCCCTAAGAACACAGATTCAATGGAGCTGGTGCAGGAAGGAGAGAAGAAAGCCAGTACAGCAGTACGGGATCTGTGCTGCCTCTTGGCAAATTCCACATTACCTTTTGCATTCAGTGGCTAACTGACAGGTGCTTTCCCACTTGTTCTGGAGCTCAGAAATAGTCTGCTGAACCACGGGCTTCTTATTTTTCTCATTTCTCATTAAAGTTTCTCCTAGGGCTATCATGTTCTGTACTTTGGCCTCTCCTGCAGCTTTGAGAGCTGTGATTTCCTGTATTAAGTGAGAAGCAGAAGTGATACATATACAACTATTTTTGGTTACAAAGTAAAAGGTATTACCAGTGATTTTTTTTATATTTTGTACACCACTGTTCAAGACAAAAGAATTCTCCTTCCAATATATCACATAACTGATACATAAATGGATAAATTACATAAATTTTAGAAAGGCTGGGATAATGAAGCTGATTTCTAAATAATTCTCTACATAACAAAACGAATACTGTTCTGACAAATTAAAAAAAAAAAATGTTCCAAATCTTAGGGAGAGATATTTGTCACAATACTACCTCTTCCACAGAGCAAACCATGTAAATCCCAGCATCCTCCTTCTAAGTAATCAGAAAGGAGACTCTAAAGAGGACACTGGGGTCTGAGAGACCCACACAGGCAGAGAAGTAGCACAGCACAACACCTCTGCAGGACACCACAGAAGCCACACACTTCTGCAGAGGATCTCTAGATGCCCCAGCTACGTTACTGACCTCCCTCCCACTCCACCTCTGGAGTAGGCTATGACAGGAGGGCTCATGGCCACCAGCACCTGAGGAGTTCAGTGCTGCTCCACCCAGAGATGCAGCAGAGCAGCTCATCTTACGTGTGTAATAAAATAAGCAAAAATGAAAAAAAAACCCAACTCAAACACACCCCCTCTCCCCTGATAAGCCACAGAACCACAGGCAATCAGCAGTGATAGCATCTTTTATGAGATATTGACTCATCAAGCATTCCCCTGCTACTAGCATGAGCGGTGAAGGGGAAAACAAATCCATTTAATATATTTACAGTACCTTTATCTGATTAATCCTTTTGTCTGATGGCAACTCACTTTCCTGTGAACTCAGGTTATTAACAGCCTCCTCGAGCTTTTTGATCCAGCAAGAAACATCCTGGGCAAGTTCTTCAAAATTTTGTCCTTCCACTGGAAGTATCTCAGTATTCCCTGACATTTCACTTACATGTGTTATCAGAGTGTGATATCTACTAATAACATCAGTAGCTTCTGAAATGATTTCCTCTGTCAGCCCAGCTTCCCTCAAGGAATGTGTGAGCTGAGCCATGGAGTCAAATGGTTTTCTGAAAAACAACAACAAAAAATTAATAAACACCAATGTGTTGGAACACCATGAAGCAATCTTGTTTAGAAGCCAGTTCTTAGCTAGATACCAAAGGAGAAAAAGATACCTCTTCATTAACAGTGTTTTATAGAAGTTTTCAAGTTTTGTCTCATCTTTTTTGACCTCTTTTAGTTTTTCCTCCTGAGCAGAGAGCCATTCTTGCAAGACCATGTTGCTTTCTTCAAGGCTAAAGAGTATAATCATAGACACAAGTCAAAATGAGAGGTGTCTTATGACTAAAACCTGCTGACAGCAATATTTTGCTGAAAAAGTAACATAAATAATATGCACTTGATCAAAATTTTAGCTCAAGCTTAAAGCAAAAAAACATATGAAGCATAGAACAAAACATTTTTAATAAAAATCAGCATTGTTTGTCACTCACTGTGGCTGTTTAGTAACAAATTATTTTATATCACTTGTGATTAAAATGTCAGAAATTGCATTACTTCCCTACCTGCTGAGCTGCTGGAGAGAAGCACCAAGTTCCTTTTCTCGTTTCTGGCATTTGGAGATCAATCTTTGTAGTTCTGCTTCCTGATCTCTCACACGGCTGTTAAGCTGGTTAATGCTTGCCTTGGGCAAGTAATGCTTCACTTTATTCAATAAAGTTTTAACCTCTTGGATACCTCTGTCTTTGCCTTCAGATTTTAGGAAGTGCTGGATAAGAGCACAAACACAAGATGCATTTGTCAGAATTGCTGTTCTATATATATATATATATAGGTATTGATGTTCCAAGAGATTTATAGCTCCTGCTATTTCCAGCAATATTTTCTACAGACATTCCAGTTCCTGAAATACGCTGTATGTTAATTCAGTTTTCTGACTATTCCACTTGTAAATGGAAAAGTTGTTTGTAAAATAAAGTCCTGCTATTTCCAGCAATATTTTCTACAGACATTCCAGTTCCTGAAATACGCTGTATGTTAATTCAGTTTTCTGACTATTCCACTTGTAAATGGAAAAGTTGTTTGTAAAATAAAGAGAAAGTGCAGTAGTCTATTTGGATTTTCTGCTTTACAGCACAAATACACACAAAAAAAAATAGGCAAGGAATGTGCAAATCTAGCACTGACACCACCGTTTCTTCTGCTGCTGCTCAACTGTGATTGCTTCTTGCAGATGTTGTGGCCTTTCCATCTCTTTTCTGTCCATCTCTTTTATCTGTCTGACTTAAGAGTGAAAATCTGGCTACAATAAAGTGAATACAAACGTTTAACATTTGAGTCCAATAGGGGTCAGAATCACATTTTACTCTCTACATATCTGACTTTGGGCATCTTTGCACACTGAAGTATTTAGCCAAGGTTCACCGACTTTCACTAGCTACTGTCCTGTCTCTCCCCTGACCAGTTATGTCCGAACTTGAACATTGCTTGTCCATTGTCACAAAGTTTCATTTTCATTCCAGTTACTCTCCTAATGCTTTATGTTACATGAAATGTTCATTTTAGCCTCAAGTTCACTCCCAAGAATAGTCTCCTGGGTAAAAAAAGTAAAAACTTTAAGAACAATCAGCTCTAGAAATTAGGACATTTAAATACTTTACCTTTAGCCTCTGCAGTCTTTCTTCCAGCATCAGTTTTGTTTCTGAGGGGTCAAAGCTGTCCTTTAAAGAAAGCTGAGTGCTGCTGAACCAGTCATTAAAATTCTTGCACTGACCTGAAAAAGATACATTCCAATTTTCTTCATTAACTCTATTCTGTAAAAGAAAATTCTATTTAACATGAAGATTTCAGACAATTTGTAATTATATTTATCAGTGTTACTGTCAAAGGTTGCTTTTCACTACAGAGCATGTGACAGAAAATGCTGTAGCTCATAATTTTTTTTTCCCCCAGCATTAATTAACAATAAACATAGCTGTTCAACTAGGAGGGGCAGTCTGCTGTAGGGAGCAGTTTCAGTTAACAAGACTTGGATTAGCCTTGTGGCAACTGTTCTCATTTCCATCCGAGTATTACTCAAAAAACTATTTAAAGATGAGACTACCTTTGGGCCTAATTCTCTACCTGAACGATCCTGTGTCTGCTTAAAACAAACAGTAATATAGAGTAATATATAGTAAATAATGCAATTCATTTTCACAGCTAAGATTAATAAAAAACTACTGGAAAAAAAAAAGTAAAAGTTTTATTTATGTACTTAAAAAAAAATATTCTGGCATGTGTTCCTGCCTTATGTTTTATACTTCTTTTATCTATTTTTTTAAATGTAAAGATAAGAAACAAAATACTTTGATGCAGATTGAGTTGTTTGTTGTAATCAAAGCCATTTTTATCCAAATCTTTACCTTGTTCAGAATCTGGAAGCAGTTTGAAATAATGAAGCAGTTTCAGACACCGAACCAATAGTAAATTAATGGCATAACCCTGATGTGATTAGGATGGTCAATACAAACATATAGAGCTACATAAATGTGAAATGTGTTTGCTTACGGTTCAAAACACCAATAAAGTGGTCTTGAAACACATGTTTCTTCTTATTAAATAAATCAGTGACACATTTAAGCTGCTTATTTAATTCATCCACATCGGGACAATCAGTCTCTTCTTGAAGCAATGTCACATGGTGTTCTTGTTGCAGAATTTTCTGGTGTATCTCCTAAAGTTGTGGGGGAAAAAAAAAAAGGTAAGATAAAAAAGAAAATTTTCAAACACAAGCAGAAGTCCACTGTACAGAGCAGCTTTAGTACAAACTAGAGTATTTCAGAAGAGTTTAGTCCTGCTTGGGTGTCAGAATAATTTCTTAATGTGCATTGTTAATAAAGCAATCAACAGGTAGATATAAGCACTAAACTCTCCTTGAGCAGTGTGTATATATCTGTATGCATAAACAATCACACATACATACATACATTCACTCATAGAATCACAGAATCACTATGACTGGAAAAGATGTTTAAGATCATCAACACCAACCATTATCTAACTCTACCAGAGCCACCACTACACTGTATATCTAGATGACCTTTAAACACCTTCAGGGATGGTTATTCAACCACTTTCCTGGGCAGCCTGTTCCAGTCTTTGATAATCCTTTTGGTATAGAAGTTTTTCCTAATGTCGAACCTAAACCACCCCTGGAACAACTTGATGCCATTTCCTCTTGTCCTATCAGTTGTGATTTGTGAGAAGAGACCAACACCCACCTCTCTACAACCTAGAGGAACCAGAGAGGAAGATGGTCTCCCCTCAGCCTCCTTTTCTTCAGACTAAACAACCCCAGCTCCCTCAGCCACTCCTCATAAGACTTACTTTCAAGACCCTAAGACCCAAGATTCACGCAAATTTTGGCACCACACAGAACAGACACGTGAAGCACACAGTAATCTAGTATGCTCTAGAGCATATAATACCTAGAAGCTATAATGCCTTAGCTGCCATAGGCACTATTCCACCCCTAAATGCCTTACTCTATATGTCAACTCACTGTGGGTTGCAAGATAATTTAGAGGGAGCTGGGAGAATTAATTAATAGCTGCATCTTTATTCTGTGATTTCTCTGCCCCAAACACTAGTGACCTGACACCCAAAATATGCATAATCCATTCAGTGCTCCAAAGGAGGTTTAAATCTTGCCAGCTTTGAACCTCCAAGCAGGAAGCAGCTCTTTCTTCACCTCTCTCCATGGTGCAAAGACAATGGAAAGCTGGATGAGACTGGATACTGAGAGCTCCCCTTGCAGGCATCTCTCAGGTGGCTCAAAGACAACCTCTGTATATTACCCAGTCTTGAAAAAAAGACACAGCCCAATACCTGCTCTACTGCTTCAACACATCTTCAGTGTATACTGGTGTTGTGCTCACCACTAACCATTTCCAATAGCCACGAGGATTAACTAATTACATCTGATAATATCCAGTGAACAGGGCTTTTTTTCATGTCCCCAACAGCTTCAGGTAATGTTGAAGCCAGGCTCTTCACTTGAATTACTCTAACAGTTTTCAACATATACAGGAGAAACACTTAAAAAGACTTGGTCAGGAGAGAAATAATGAATAAAATTGTAAAAGAGGAGTAATTTGTGGCACACTACCTCTAATTTAGTAAAGATCTCTAGAGTGTCAGAAGGAGATAAAGCTTTTAAAAGTGATTCAGTCATTCCAATCTGTGTCTTTGCCAGATCAAGGTCCCCTTTTAGCTCTGCTGTATTCATGCTGAGTTCACTGGTCCCCTGCTTCGTTGATAAGAGCTCTTTTATTAGCTCCATCTTTTGCACAACAGATGATCTGATGACCTTAAAATTGGAAATAAATACATATAAGAAATTATACTAGATTGATTTCCTAGACTATTACAGAACCCCATGACAGGTATAAAAAGCAATGAAATGATCTGAACTCCAGACGTTTTCAATCACAGTTTGTTCCAGCTTCTTTCCCTCCCACTCCACAACTTGAAAAATAATAGTATTTAAGCCCCGCTTTTCTGAGGAGGAATGATCTCTATTCACCTTTATTAGTGATGCATTTACTGGTGCTGCTTTACTAACAAATTTATTTGTCAGTCTGCTCCAAAGTCTGCTCAGCTGGATAAAGGCCTTACATGCTCAACAGCTACCATGAAAAAAGAGGGTGCCAGCTCTCTCTGTAACAAACCTCCCTGCAGTGTTCCCACCAGGGCAAATTCCCCACACTGATCCCCACACAAAACCAGGCGAGGACAGCAGAGAGGTGGGGAGCTCTGAGGCTAGTCACCAAAGAGCAACAGGCCCTTAACCTTATCCTTAAGACAGATTTGCATGAGACAGCAACTCGTGGGATCATGGCCACTTGCTGAAACAGCACCCCAGGGGCATCTGGTGCTCCCAAGGAGCGTAGTGTGCACAGTATAAGGTTGTAGAGTCCTTTCTTAAGATCCTTAGATCACACCGTGAAACTCCTCTGAGTTCACTGCCTGGTAAGGATAAACACACAAATAGCCAAACTGGGTCAAGCTCAAGGTGCATCTGAGAGTCACTGGGACCAGATGCTTAGGGAACTGGTGCAGAATCAAGGTAGGATAACATGATCTGAAGCAGTGGAGAAGGATTTATTCTTTGCTGTGTTAACACAAAAAGATGAATATTTGCCCCTGATATCCCAAAGGAAAACAGCACAAGTAAGCATCACTTGGTACAAATAGCTGCATACTCCCAAGCTGCATAAAGCCATATATATCCAGGTAAGGGTACAGTTTAAAATAGACAGCATGCTGGGTGGCTGGAATCCCCAAAGGCATGATGAGGGTCACTGTGCCTTGTTCTTGGCCGATAGCTAAAAGCCAGATATCGTTGATACTGGCTTCTTTCATCAGGCCTGCAAAACAATTGTCCAACTCCCTAAAAGGCAGAGGACAGAGAGGTCTTTGTGTTTAAAATGACAGGTTTGGTTCCAACAGCTTGAGAATGACAACAAATGAAATGTCACTGCTAACAGCTAACAAAATCCCTCCAGTTCTCTTCAGGCAGATTTAAGTGAAACCGAGAAATGGTTGTGGCAAACACGAATACTGGTAAGCTAGATATAAAAACTTCATACCTGTAGCTCCAGCGGAGATTCATTACTATTCAGAAGTTCTTCTATCTCAGCCACTGTGCTGTCAAACTTCTGCAGTTTCTGCTCCTGGACTCTTAAGCATGCCTAAAGGAGGAAAAAACACATCTGTACCTGTGTTTGCCACCAAAGTAGATTTTCATGTTTCTGTTTGAAAATTCTATTACTAATATTCTGATTCACATTTTGGCATGTAGAGCTCCTGTAACTGGCCTGTCTCCTGGTCTTCATGTTAGCAATTTAGGCTTTTTTTGAATTAGCAACACTCTGTGTTTCTCAGGTAAATGTTGGTGCAAACGCAGCATAAATTTGACACTTGATTATTTTATTTCTATATAAACCCAAGTGAATTTGCAAGAAAAAACATCTTAATTTTGTATTCATTTCTTGCTGTTTCTGTTAAAAAGACATATTCTCAGATGTTATAGACTTGATGTCAAGAACCAGCATCCTGCTGATACAGTTTGGTAGGGATGTGATAAAATACAACCCGTGCAGTAACCACTTTTTTAATGCAAATCATTTGTACATGACAAGACCTCTACTCATTTGAATGGATTTTGGAACAAGACAGTAATGGCAAAGTAAAATACCAACTTCTACTTATGAATCATAATATACCTAAAATAGTCATATTGTCTCATATTCCCAACTGATATTCCAAACTCCCTCAGGACAAAGTATTCCTTTGCAGTGTCTGTAGAAGGAATCATCAAAACCCATTCACATGCTGCAGCCCTTAAAAAGAGTTCCCATTTGCATACTGGCTTCAGGAGAGAGCAGAACTTGTCATAGTAGTTATACTGAAATAATCCTTATATTTATAAATATACAGTCAAATAATTCATTTTGTGACAGGCTTCTTGAAAGCAAATACACCAGTGCTCTGCTGGGCAGTCACAAAGGAACCTGGGTTTAGACCCCATGGGGTTTTTTGTAATAAACATTAATGTAGAGAAGTTTCAGGGGCAACAACAAAAGAAATAGTAAGAAATTGATAATTTAATCTGACACCTTTTGCACTACAAATAATTTTACAAAAACACCAATGCACTGAGTTTGGTTTTCTCTCTTCTATTCTGCCTTTATAACAGCTCATGGGCAATATTGTTTCTCTCTCCCCTGCCCTCTTCTCTTTTGGGAATTACCCTCTCACATGGGAGCAGTGGAATAACCTTAGCACAGCCACCTCTATCTAGCACAGCCCTTCACAAGCACCAGTAGAGGCACACTGGGGGAATGGTCACATCATGCTGGGCTTGAGCAATTTCTAGATAACAAAATGGCTCTTAAAATGCAGTTGCCAGCTGGTATATTTTTACTGGAGCCCTAAGGGACTCGAATTACCCCAGGTAAATTTTAACAATGTAATGGTAAAGGCAGTAATAACGTGACAAAATATCCACCTCTGCACAGCGTGGGTACTAGTTTCACTGAGGAGATCTATATACAGAGAGCTCCTTTTACTGCTCTGTGAATTAAAACAAACTAGCAGCACTAACAGCAGCAGTAATGCTGCAAATAAGCTTAGTAAGAGACAGGGCATTTGTAGCATGTAAACACTGAAGAAAAAAAAAATCACCTGCATATTTTCAAACTAGCAGATAGGGGATATATTTGTCTCAACACCACTCAAGCAGAGGAATTACTTTGTTTAGCAGATGATGGCTATAACCCAGCAAAGCAGCACAGCTGGTCAGTTACGGCCCTGATGTCAGAAATTAAAATATTTACCCTGTCATGCGAGGGTCTTCAAAGGCACAGAGCTAGTGTGAGTGCTCTTACACACAACTGCACCTCGATACCAAGAGTTAATGCTACAGTCTGTGCCAAGGGGCACGGGCAGCCCAGGCTCTGCTGGTGTTTGCCCACGTGCAGCCCCTGGCGACCCTTAGCAGCCAGCCACCGATACAGCTGCATTAAGTGACACTGGGGAGTGCAGCAGGACAAGCAGCAAATAGGCCACCTCTGTCACCTCTTCTTGACCTGCGTGTTGCCCAGCCTTTTCTGAAGCTCCAGTATCTTCACTGATAGGCAATTTCTAACTAGAAAACAAAACTAATCATTGGCCTATACACACACTCTGTTCCCTTTCTTCTTTAGGCATAAGAACGTATGTACACCACTGTACTCTAGACTACAAGCTTCCAAGCCTTCTATTTGATGTATGTTTGTACAGAACAAAAGGAATGAAGAGGCTTTTGTAGCCCAAAGCAGCATTTGCAGTGTGGAATTAATTTAAAACAACGTAGTATATGCATATGTTATGTATTAGTTTCCCAGACCTGTATCCCCAACACCTTGTGCAGTATCTTCTCTGAAACCATCCATGCAGACACGACTGCAAATGTTACAACTTCCTCTGCTTTTGCAGTGCTGATATTTCTATGTGATATGCACATTTATGGTCTGAACTCTGTATCACTACAGCATAAGTTAAGGGTAGAAAGTTTCCATTCAAATTACCTTCAACTGAGTACGGTCTTCTTCAGTCAGACAACGCTCTTCTGCGTTCTTAAGTTCGGCATTTGCCCAAGCGTCGATTGTGCCAGATAAACTAAGAAGTTTGTCCCACAAAGCCTGAGCTCTTCCCAAATTATCACAGTAGTTTTCAGTCTTTTCATTGATCTACCATGAGATTTATATACAGAAAACAGATTTCAGAAAATGCTGAGTTATATTCTAAAAGCAAATACAGCACAATAAAATCTGAGCAAGATGAAACCACCCACAAAAACAAGTGCTGCAAGAGAAAAAAAAATCTCATGTGTCTTCACAGTGAGCTGGTCATGAAGAAGATATTTAAATCCCTGCCACACTTGTCACCAAACATAGCAATCACAATGGCAGCTTGACAGTTTTAAGGCAGGTTTAGGAAGGAACCTTACTCATTAAGGTTTATCTACTCTCAGTAAATACCATCTAATCTCAGTATTGATGCACTGCTTGGATGGGCAGTGGCAAACATTTCTCACCAAAAGCACCAGCAATGTAATTTTCCAGATTGTCTCCAAAGTCTAAATCCACAGGAGTTGTTATGGAAGCTTACAGACTTGTGCAGAAAGCACAAATATTGCCTTTCTGCATTTCCTGAAATTATTTACCGTCAAGGAGCATCCGTGACAAACTAGCTGAGAGATCAGAAACATTTTGTCAACAGACACCCTGCAAGCTATGCTCTGGTAAACACTTGGATTTGTCTCTTAAGAATCTTTGCCATATTGCATTTAATTTACTCCAAATATTACACACGTGTCAGAATCAATTACTATAATGCATAACAGATAAGACCACCCTGATAATTTACTTTTTACATACATCCAGCCATCTGTCCACAATAATGTTAGCCTCATTCTCGAATGGAGGCTCCTCAAAGCTTCTCATTTTATTGAGCTGGAATTGAAGGTTTTTGCAAATCTGATTTATTTTGTCTACATCTTCAGAGTGATCACTAAATTCCTCTTTTGCCTCTTCAATCTGCAAAAAAGACCAAATGGGTATTAATGAGCATGTTTACTTAGGACTGCTTATTCAACAAAACATCTTTAACTGAAATGCTGTTCTTTTTATTTTAGAGAAACAACAGCGTTACACAAAATCATCTGTTTTATATAATATGATGAGACTAGGAAGCTATCCTGTGTTGTCATACCCCTGTCATGCTGATTGGAACATTTCCCTGTTGAAATTCATATCTATCTGTTATTGGCTGCAAAACAGCTGAGAGGGAACTATGGATAATATATTTCTAAGACAGCCAGAGCCACAGCCTGCTTTAAATCTCATAACTGCAGGATCCGAGGGGACTGTGAATCTATACACAGAATCTCGGCCATGGAAATAAACAATCTGAGATACTGTAACAGCTCTGAAAAATATAACCTGGCATTCTGATCCCCAGGTCTTCAACTACTTTGAAAAAAACCCCAAACAAACAAACAAACAAACAAGCTTAAATCCTACTTACACATAGCCACTGTCAAATATGCCACTGCCAGAAACTGAAATTTCCCTTCTTCCTACTTTCTATTTAAACACTAGACTGCTTCTTTGTGCTTAATTGCCATGTCGGTGTTTACAAACATGGAAGCTCTCTGGAAAAGAAACACTGACCTCTAGTGTTACGCAAAAAACTGCTCTCCTGATTTCCCAGAGACAAGCTTGGCATCTCCTGTAGATAACTGTCAGCCACTGAGATAAGGGGAAGGATGGCAGCGCAGCCCTCGCAGACCAGAGAATCTTGTCTGTTATTATTTATAGCTATAAATAACAAACCACCAGCACTCAAGGACATGCCTGCGCTGGGCTGCAGCTTTGCAGCCTGCAGTTCTGGCAGTGGGAGTTGTAACAGGTAACCTGAGGAGGAAGGGTTGTTAACAGAGCAAGGGGTCTCCATCTAAGCAGGGTCCAGGGTGTGCAGACGTCCCCTGCAGCAGGAGCCTGAAGGATATGAGGTGCCACTGGAGAAACCAAGACCCTGCCTCAGCTGAAGGGGTGGTGACACTACACATTCCCATTGCCTGAGGGAAGAAACTGGTTACGTTCCTTCTCAAATATAACCAGCCCAGGCTCTGGCTGAGAGCAAATGTTCTTGAATGATATGGGCGATGTCTTATCAGAAGGTCTAAAATGGGATCTTAATAACCAGTTACATAACCCAGCTGAGAAATGTGAAACCTGTGCAGTAAAAGGGTCATGACAGACATGCTGCTGTTTATTAATACATCAGTCATGGACAAACATGTCCAGTGGTTGTATTCATTTAGACAAGAAGACTGTAGCTGGCTGTCTAATTTTTGTCTGAAAAAGTGAACAAACTTTTTAAAAGAGGGCTAAGAAAAGCTAGACTCAAACCAAAACCAAGGTATGGTCCCTAAATGCACTTTGGAAGCCAAAGTGAAGCAAGATCTTAACATTTGCCCTGAAGACCTAGTGTACAAGGGCAGCTCTACACACGAACGCTCCCAGTAAAGGCTCTTCCTTCCTTTCCAGTAAGTTCTTATTACTCACCTTTGTGATTAGCCTGTTCAAATTCTCCTTTCCCATGTATGAAGCTTGCTGTGAAAGCACTATCTCCTGTTTCTGGATGATGCTAGTCAGACTAGTTTTGCAGCTTTGATATTGCTTGAGGAGCTCCAGAGCCCTTGCACATTGTTCCTGGCTATTAAAAAGAGAAGTATTATTTATGGCCTAAGCATAAAACAGCAGCACCAACCTCATCTGCTTCCTTCTCCCATAATCAAACATGGAGACTTTGACTACTATGTTTGGAAGAAAGAGGAGATAAAGTGTACCAGTCATAAACCCTGCAATACTGTGTGATAGCTGGTGTGGAATTTGGACAGATTTTGGAATCAGAAATGCCCTTCACCATCCTATGCCTCTGATTCACATTTAACTGTGATGTGACCTGAACAGTTCTATTTATGATACTCTCCACCTGAAAGGTAGTTCAGTTACCAGTAAACTGAAATACAATGTGCAGTAGATAGCACAACAGCTTGGATGGTAGACAGTGGGAAATAACAACCACCTCAACCCAGCCTTCAGTGGAATATGAAAACAGCCACTCCCACTGACACTAGTGCAAGCTGTGAGGATTAGCCAGTACAGATGCCCTGGGTGATCAGTCATAGCCTTTCCCAGTCCTCAGTCTCACAGACAAAGATGGTTTGAACCATCTTTAGTCTTTTCCTGCATAGGAGACTGTTTTCCCAGCTGCCCTCTTCCATTTATTTTTCTTTTATTTTTTCCTTCCATTTTTCTTTTTGAATGTGCTGGAATAAAGTTCACATTAAGTATAGAAGGCACATCATTCCCAGAAGCAGACAGGTTTTTCTCTTGGATCCCAACTAAGTCCAACTCCTCAATTCATACCTTCTAAATGATGGGACTGCGATCTCAAAAGTACAGAAAACTCATGAGCTTTAGCTGCAAACGTCTATGTGCAGTTCTTGGCTTTATGATACTTTATATCATCAAAACAGCAACATAAGCTACTAGATCAGTATTTCATTTACGGTCTAAAGCTTTTTTGCTGTTTCTTCTTACAAGCAAGCTTCTCACTTGTACAATGCTGCTTTAAAAGGTAGCTTTTCTCCTTACCATTCAGCAAGCAAGAGCTTTGTATCCTCCCATAAGCCCTCTGTAACTCTGCACTGTTCATTTGCTTCTTCTGCTTTTTCCTCTTTGATCTGCTGGAGCTTATTAGCAATTTCTCGCATAGGTTTAATTTCAACAGCAGCACAATCCAGATCCTTTTCCAATTCTGTTAATGATTTTACCCTTTATTAGAAAAAAATGAAATACAGCCTTGTATTAAAGTAAGCCTTTGATTTTTTTTCCTCAATGTAATTATTAAGTTCCCTAGAAATTCATCCTGAGCTGCACATGCTGACTATATTAAATGACATCATAAAAAGTCTAATTTGATCTTCAGCTCATGTAATTTGACACAGTCCTTCAGATGAGTTATGCTGAGGAAGCCCTTGGAGGAAGTAATCCAAAATCCTAGACCAAGGGGGTCTGTATTAACATAAAGAATTATTTTGTATTAAAAGGTAAGTGTATTCCATCTGTCTTAAATATTGTCTGTGAAAGGAAGCTATGACATAGCATGGGATTTCACAGCTTAAAAAACTGCCAGAGTTTATGAGCTCCTTTTCCCTCCCTTTTCCCGTCCACATAAACAGCAGTGAATTGTTTATTCATCCTTTGCAAGGCTGCAGTATGTAGCTCCTCTGAAACAGTACTGGAGGCATACAAATCCCATTAGTGGCTCTCTTGGGGTAGAGTAAAATAATACAAGGCTTTACATTGCAGAGTTTCACACCACATGCATCAGTGCTCAGCAAGAGGACCCGTCTAGCACAGTTTTCTTACTGTAAACTAAGATTGTAATAATCAGCCTTCTTCTATTTTCTCTTCATCAATGCTGCTTCAAACTTGTACACAGAAGTTTAAAAGGAAAGAAAAAGAAGGAGGCTGCCTTACTTAAGCTGTGACAGAACAAATAAAACTTAAGTTCACAGTTTCTGTGAACTTCTGTGAAGTATTAACAGATACTTCCAAGACACATTCAGGTTTCGTGTTCTACTGTGAAGTGGCCAAAGGCCCTCTGAGTTCACTGGAATTATGAATTAAAAGAGCTTTAAAAAAATAATTCACCTCTGTTGAATAGCTGGAATTGTTGCATCCTTCAAACCTAGTTTGCTAATTCTGTCACGTAGATCCTGAATGTTTTTAAGGAGTTCGCCATTTTTTGTGGAAAAAATCTTGCATAAGTCTTCTTCCTCTGTAAGCATCAGTTCACTTGAGGGAGTGTGAGTCGCATTTAGCTCTTCAGATAGAGTCAGAACAAGGTTTTCACAGCAAGTCTTTTTCCCACATTCAGCATCTTCTAAACAGATATCAACTGATTTCAAGCGTTCATCCAAACTTTTAGCCTCTTCTGCCATATGAGAAACTTCTTGTGCAGCTTCTTGTAGTGTTTTTCCCTGTATTTCAGGTTGGCATGGAGGATCTGCAAGACATTTGATGGAAGACTGAATCTTCCTCAATGAGGCCATAAAAGCCTCCAGATCTTTAAGGACTGTTTCACGGATCTGCATTTTATGGCTCATTTCTTCAAGCTGGTTTTGATAGTAAATGGTAATTTTACTTGCAGCTTGCAGATCTACTGGATTAAATTCATCTCTTGCTGAACTATCTAGGTGTTCCAATTGTTTGCACACTTCAATCTGATTTAGTATGGATCTCTGTAGCCCCTGAAATTGAGAGAACAACCAACAGTGTTAGCAAGTGAAAGAAAACCTGCATCCTGCACTCAGGCTGAAACTACGACTGAAAACCAAATTATACTAGCAATAAAAAAAGTTTGCTGAACAGGGTGGTTAAGAAAGAAAAACTCTTTTTTCATAATCTGGACTTTGGTGGAAGGAAAGAAGGAAAAAGAAGAAAAATCAAATAAAATGGTATTCCATACACCAGTAACCTGGTCAGCACTCTAGAGAGCCCAAACCTCTCCAAAAATCAGAAAAAAAAAAGGAGAGAAAGATGATGAGTGTCCTGGGACTGAAACCAGAAGGCTTTTGCAGAGAGAGATCACTCAGAGCACAGGCAGGTGCAGAGATCTTTGTTACTCTGACATCTTTTAAGTCCTTTATGCTATACATTTTGAGAAGAGTTCCACCCATTTAAAAGTCTCCTGGTGTAGGCTGCACACTGTCTGGTTACAGCCCTCAGACAACAGTAGTCTGTCAGTGTTGTGAAATGCCAAAAGTGCAGAGAGCTGGGAAAAAATTCAGGCTCAGTCCAGCCAAGAAGTGTCTTCTCAGGCACAGAGAGTGCACATGCTCTCTGCCCTACAGCTCAAGAGACCTAAACTCTACTTCACTTGAGAGCCAAAGAGAGACAAATGCAAACTTTCCGTTCTGCAGAGCTGTCAGTGCATTCAGCTTGGAGTCCATGTCAAAAACAAAACAATATTCAGCCTGGCCAGACAGGCCAGAGCCTAGCCATAAGGTATGGACAGCAGATGAACAAGATACTGCATTATGTGCAGAGCTTCCAAAACCATCCTGAGATGTGCTCAGACACCTCAGCAGATGTGACACAGACAGCTTCACCTAGCTCACAAATTAACACCGCATTATGTGTATGACTCCACAAAGTGATATAAAACCAGGTGGCAACACTGTAAATATGAATCAAAGGGGAGTCCTAACCCAAGGTAAAATGCTCACAACCGTTCTTTTTACCATAGAGCCTACTGAGGGTCCCTGGCTGGCTTCACAGGAACAATAACATTTAAGGCAAAAGGAGTAAACCAGAATTTGAATATTTGGAAAGTCTTGTAAGGAGTCCCAAACTCCTGAGTGAAAATCCCATAAAGTTTTCTAGTTCCTAGACATATTGAAAACTATTCTGCTAGAGTATGGTCTCTGCATTTTCCCTTACCTTTAGCTCCCTATAGGCAAGATCACTATTCATCAGATTAAACTGCTGGATGTCCTTTTTCTTCAGCCGCTGATCTAATTCACGTAGAAGAATGGATTCATTTTCTATTGGCAAAACAATTTCCAAAGCAGTCCTTAAAGAGTTTGTTCTAAAAGAAAGGTAACAAAACATGAACAGGGAAAGCAAGCAAGAAAAGGCACTCAATATTTTATAGCATAAAAAGCCATAAAGATAACACAATTGACTAACACATTGAATCCTCCTTTTCCTTAGGTCAAAGGAGTTTTTCCATTGATTAAGAAGAAAATCAGTGTGAATTCCAGTGAATTTAACTAAAATGTTGAGGGAAGTAACAGTAAATTTGGGAATGCTGCACAGTGGTGTTACAAAGATCTGGCTCTGTGCTCAGAGAAATTCAGCCTATCTGCAATGTGTACATGAACCAAATATAACTAAGATAGTTTTATGCAATAAAAAAAAAAAAGATTTAAAATGTGGAGGTACTTTCTGTAACACATACTATTCCCCTCACAATACCCACATTCATTACAGTGACCTATCCCTTAGCTAACATCATGAGTGTTATTTTATACCTGGTACTTATGTTATCCTGAAGCGCTTTCCATTCTTCTTTTAGTTTGCTTCTCGTCTCAGACACAGCAGCCTGCTGCACTTCATCCACAAGATTTTCTAAGGTAGATGAGATGTTTTCCAATTGTGTCCAAACAGAATTTGTTTCATTTTCTATCACCTAAAAGATACACAGTGCTAATTGCATTAATATGATACTGTAATTCTCGGGGGACTGAACAGTTCATAAAATTACTCACAAAAGTCTCTACAGAAACAACAAAAACATCAGCTGGAAGTAAGAGTAGCTATTGCTTTCTCCAAGACTCCATTTTTAGCTGCACACAAATCTCTGCCAAGACTTTATGATGAAAATCTCCATGTCATATATATGCCTTGGCTACATTTTATCATGGTTCAATAAATGTGGTTCAGCCATTTTTGCTACAAGAACGAAAATATCTCAACTTAGCTTTGTTTGAAAGAACAAAGAACAAACATAGAACTGAACCAAGTTCTGAGATGCTAAATAAACTTTATAATTCTTTCAAGCAAGAACTTGAAAAATGGCAGTATAAATTCTCCAACATCAATTATGTGATTATGTGTCTTTTATCATCCCCTTACGGTTCTCAAAAACCTAATCAAGTTCTAAGTCCTGGAACAGTTTAAGTCTGCATGTGCACCACTGTCATTTGATAGTTAAACTCTAAGTAGACTCCTCCAGTCCTAACCATGGTCCATCATTTGCAATTCCTGCTGACAAAAAAAATGTTACTTTCCACAGTTGTTTTTTTTCCATTAGACCTATTTTAGCCTGTAGATCACAGACTGAGAGCCACTAACTTCTTCTGAATGCTAAACCCTTGGTTTACCTTCTACTTCTAATAAACTGGGTTGCAAGGATGCTCATTTTCCCTTGGCAATACACCTAATACAGAGAGGCAAGTGCTCTACGTGAGAAAATAATTATTTAAGCACCAAGTACGTTTTTGAAAGGTGAATGCTTACCTGAAGTTCAAGCAGCTTATTCTGCAGGCATGATGTACCTTTTATTTCATCAGTGAAGCCAGATGCTACCTTATGTCTACTGACTTGTAAAAGTTCCTCCAGGTTACTTCTTTGTGTGTTATAGCTAAAGAAAGATGCAATCACTTTCAGAGGCAATATTACTTCTAATTTAATGGAACATGGCAAGGTAGGGGACTTGATGACCAACAGATCACCGCATAAAAAAAGCACAGTCGACTGCAAATGCACATTTTTACATTTAAAGTCCCAAATGAATGGGCATAAATGAGCAACACATAAAAGAGCTGAAAAATGCTCACCTGGCTGAATTTCCAGTATGCATGTCTGCCTGCATTCTCGGAATTGAGTTTTATGAATCAAAAATGTCACTTCTTTAAAAACTTGACACTTTTTTTTATTGCACAATATTCGAAGTTATTAGTAAGGCAGATTTTTATGGCCCAAGAAAAGACCAGAAGAAAAAGTTTTATAGCTCTAAGTGTTCTTGCTGCAAAATCCTAATGTTTGAAGCATTTAGCACTAGAGCGCTTCCTTATAAGTACAGGGCTTTATTAATTGAAATGTGGTAGAACAAGAATGTAGCAAAGCAGAAGTGCACACTATGTTCAGTACATTCAATCTCTGAATGTCTAGCATAGCATCATCTCAAAACACACATGCATTTTATCCTTTCAAAATTACCTCTCTAATAGAGCTGGCATGGACAAATCACTGTCCTCTTTAAATTTCTTTACACAGCTTTCTCCATTGTGATGTTTCACATCTGGTTCCAAAACTATATCTGCAGCAGGTCTTGAAGTCTATGTAAAAATAAAAAAGGTAACAGTGAGCTCTGCCTCATGCTGGGTCAGTGCATAATGAAGTCTAGCAGACATCTTAGAACTCCTGAAAGAAGCAATTCCTTCATGTGTCCCAAAGGAAATGAGAAATACCATTTATGAACACAAGATATGTTTAAACTCAATCATGAGCCAAAAGAGCAAATTTTTGAACACTTGCAGCCAGGTCATTCATTCCTTCCACAGATATTGGGTCTGTGGCAAGTACAATCTACTTCTGCACATTTTTGCTGCAGCTTTGTTGACATCCTTAGGCAACCAAAAGGCACCGTCCTCTGCAGCTTTTGTCAGGCTGCTTATACTAGATGCCTTTGCATGTCTCTCACCCTTGATTCCAGGATACATTCTACTCCTCGGTTTGAGGCTGACTGATGTTAGTTATTATAATTCATGCTTTGTTTATCCAGAAGAGAACAGATATTTCATTGTTGTATCATGGGCAATATTAATAACCTTATGAGAGATCTTCCTTCATAACAGATAATTCCCAAATGTCTTCAAACTTCATGTAGGTGCAATGGATCTCTTCCCATGAACCACCAGTCTGGAGGCTGACTGATGAGCTGTCTGCAGCCTTACTTGCATGAGTGTTTACTGTACACAAGACATCTTCTGTGGCATCCAAATGATGAACCACAGTATCCCGTCTCTCCAAAATTATTTCTAAGAAGATACATGTGTTCTGGCTTTCCCTGTATTTTCTGAAACAAATCCCTCCAACTCATTACCGTTTTTCATCTCTCCATGCTCTAAAATTTGTCCAAATTACTGGGACACTATGCAGGATTTGCAATGTTGGAGAATAACATCTCCTTAGAATGCCTAGTACTGTTCCTTGCATGTTCCTTTTTAATATTTGCATATAACCCAAGCACAATGGGCTTTTGATGTCTGACCAGAGGCCTGAGGTCCTACCACTAAAAGAACAGCAACAGAAAAAACAGTTTTTCTTTTTGCCAGTGATCTCCCCTAGACAGAGCACTGTTTTCTGACAGTAAGTATGACTTCTTACCTCCTGTACCAAATGGGTATCAATTTGTTGAGAAGAACCAGGCTTTTGTCCATTCTCAGAAGGAACAATGGAGCTCCTGCAGTTTAAAAGAAATTTCATCTCAAAACCAAAATATGAAATATAAATTAAAAAAAAAAGTAATCCTGGGTAATGACTAAAAGCAGTGCAGCTGTACTGAAGGGCAATTAAACATTGTACTTGCTAGTTTATGCAACTTAATATTAAAAATATAAAAGCACAGTTGCTCACCATAACGTACACAGTAACACAGTAACGTAATTGGTAGTACATTTACAATATCACAAAATGTATGTCTGGTTTCTATGAAGCAACAACACATGATGCAGCCAGTCACCCACTCTTTCTTAGCTGACTGTCCTTTTCCAGCATGAGACAGCAGAGCAGTGTAAGTATCTGCCACAATTTGCTGAAGCTTTTCTAGCTTTTGTTCACAGTCCGCAGTCAGTGTCTGTATGCCTGGGATGGTTTCTTCTGATAGTCTTCCCAATGTTTTAAGGTCTTCTAATGACTTGCTAAGTTCCCTCAGGATGCCTTCTCGTGAAAAAAAGGCCTAAACAAAGAAAAACAATACATTAAAAATCAAAGTCATGAGGATTTACAATTCTCATACATTTTTTTCTATTTCCACTGCTTTCTTGGATGAGTGCCCTTAAAAGCACAAGCTGTCAAACCAGGAGAGAAATATTTTTTCTTCCCTTGATTCTTTTAAAAATAGAGCCAGGAAAGAAATTAGGATTTCTGGCAACACATTCTCCCACTGCACTTGCAAGATACTTGCTTGATTTTGAAACTCATTATGTTACTACAATTCTAGCTGCTTTGGTCACAAGTCCTCATCACACTAACACCAGACACACGTGTCCCACTGACTACAGAAAAAGGAGAATAATATATATATATTAATATTTCCCATCAATAAGTTTACTTTCTCGGGTGAAAGCAAGATATATCAAAAATCTAACAAAAACATGAGCATAAGGAATGCACCCAAGAATGCTTTTTTTCTCTTTACTCTTGCATATCTAATACTTGCTGAACATGGATCCAAGAAGAAAACACAAAGCATTCACAAAGAGACATAGGTGAGGAGAAAAGGAGTGTTGCAGGTACCTCATGTTCCTTGATGAGCCCTTTGGTTTTATCCATATTTAGGAGTTTCTTCTCTTTACCTAATTGCTTATTGATTTTTTTTAAAGTTGCATTAAATTTCTTCTTTTCCCTTTCTACTATGAGCTGGACATAGGATATAATTTCATTACGAACTGCCTGCAAAATTCAAAACACATTGTCCCTGTGAGATGGCAAGACAATATTACAAACTAAATAATAGCTTCAGAACATATTGTGACAAAAAAAATTGGTTTTAAAAGATGCCAGGCCTAATGAGAACAGACAGTGGATTCTCCTTCCTGTATTGTCTCACCTCCCATCTTTTACGAACGTCTTTACTCTTTTCTTCCACTACCAGCTTTTCATTATCAGATGAAATATTTTTCAGTTGTTCAGCTGCTTTCAAAAATTTGTCAAGAACTTTATTGTCCAGAGCATTAAAAGCTTCCTGCAAGAAAAGCATCATAATGAAAAATAAACAGAACTGAACGTAGCTTATTTACCACACAGAATTACACCAGTAGCATATAAACCATGCATAAAGCATAAACATGTTACACAGATGGGCTGTGATGGCCCTTGCAAGGTGAGATTGGAAAAAAAGAGAAGACTCAGTATTGATAGTCATGCTTTAAAAACTAGTCCAAGAATGCAGGTATCTGAATCTTGATTGCAATCTTAATTATTAAGCAGGCAAAAAATGGCTGTAGTTCAGAACATGAGTTCTAATGGGATGATGGGGTAATTTCAGTTGACAGAGCACTGAATAAGCTGCCATACAGATTTACATTTCTTCATTCAAGCTGTTTGCCAAGTTAATATACGCTAACAGTGCTGAATCAAAAAGCTGAGACGAGCATTAACAGCTACCAAAACAAACAAAAAGAATCTGATATTTTTCTCTCACTGTGGTAGCTCAGCCTTTTTTGGCTCAGAAAACAAACTCACCTCGTATCTTGAAATACATTCTTCGGGACTTAATTTTTGACTGATAAGTTGCACAGCCCTTGAAATAGAGGCCTCAAGTTCTTTCTGGGATTCTTCAAAACTGAGCAAAGCCTCCATCTCTGAGGGTGTCTTCTCAGATTTGGACAAGATGTTGTTCATGTCAGCCATGACAGCCTTGGAAGAAAGAGACTCTTCAGAACACACCTGAGTGTCAGTAATTACATAAAGGTGTTGCTTCATAACATCACTCAAGGTTTTTGAGTTGAGATACTGATTATTAAAATGTTCTAGGTTTTGTCCTGGCAAGAGTCTGGGAGACTGATTCCAATAGTATAAAACCTTTTCTATTTTGCATGAATGACAAGGAGTCTTCCTCATCACAACGTGCTAAAATTAGAGATGTCTGTGTTTATAAAATACAGTAACAATGAAAAAGAAATACCTCTATTTTGTCCCTGGCTTCTTTAATTCGTGCCTGCAGACCACTGGTGTGAGAATGTTGTTGGGACATCTGACTTGCAACATTTTGCATCAGGGATTGCACTAACTCTTCTGCTGCCACAACTTGTTCTTGGCACGAGGTTCCCCTTGCAGCCAAGCTCTGGTTGAATGAAAAGCATTAGAAGCCTCTACAGTATTTATGTGGTTTGTCTTTTTTTAAAGGAACTGAGTGAAAAAGGCAGCATTGCTCATGGATGGTCACTATTTGGTCAAGGAAAAACCTTACATTCCAATTATGGTCAGTGTATTCACTGAAAAAAAATCTCTGCGTACAGAGAAAGAAATCTGCTGCCATCCACAGGGGACTCTGTTTGCTGAAACAGTCTTTCTGTCAAAAAGGTGACACCTCCCATGTCTTTGCCTCAGAGCCACTTAGAAGTTACTTTTGAAACATGCTCTCCTATCCAGACAGCTTTCCAAATGAATGGACAAACCACGTATTTGGATCTGCATGAAGTCATCCAAAATCAAGCACGTATCAAGGCTCAGGTTTTCTTGCAGTATTCAGTACTAAAGGGCAGGAAGCAGCTGAGCATTTTGCATGCACAAGTAGTGCACTGTTATTTGAATATTTATCATGAAATGTCATTATGAGAGCTGGTTTGATCTATGAATATTCAACATGTTTTCCTGTTTGAAGTTGACAATTAGCATTCTTCTAATGATAATCAGTGCTTTATTCTGGATCTCAACCTATTGTACGGCAGGTAACAAGCGACCTGATCTCTTCTGTTCACAGACATGGAGATACAATGCCAGTCACATTTTGGAGGCTGTATTTCAGGGTGTCTTTTGTTACTCCATTGTTAGCAACAACCTAGTGTCACACCACAAAATAAGGCTTGTTTTATAAACATATGCCCACAATTACAAAAAGGTAGATTCTTTTCATAGCTCATACTCCTAATTCTGTCAACTAAACACAGTACTAGGCAGCACAGAAGTAAACTAATGCTCATTTTGATTCACAGTTAATGTTGGATTTAATGTATCCACAGTGGGTGGATTTAATGTATCACAGAAGATCTCTGTTTACTNAATTTTGATTCACAGTTAATGTGGGTGGATTTAATATATCACAGAAGATCTCTGTTTACTTTTATCTTTTAAGTAGAAGAGCTTCAATGACACCTTATTCTGGTGGTCACCTTCCTACCATTAGATTATAGTGGCCCTGTTGCAGAAATAGTAAAAGGTACCATATGATAGTGCTTCAGCTTCTCCAGTTCAAAGCTTGGCATCTTTGTTTAGGCTCACCTTCACTGGCAGGTGAAGAAATAAATCAGACTTTCTACTGAAGCTGCTTAGATACATACACCTTTCCACCTGCCATCTGCTGGGGGAGGAAACACTAATCCCTGGCAGAGAGACACGGGAGACAATCTAGACCAGTGGAAGTAACAAGAAATATGTTAGTGCTCACTGTGGATATTTAGAGCAGCTGCCTATAACAGGAGATGCCAAAATTACCCAGCATGCTGCTGAAAATACTTCAAGTATCCCAGGTTTTTGAGAGTAAGCCTTGAACAAAGATAAACTGTCCCAAACCTCCTCTCTGCACTAGCAGGTAGATGACAGAAAGCACCCTATGACCAGGGGGAATTCTCAGCTCAGCACCTTGCCAAGTTTTAGTAAGCTGTAAATGCTGTGCTGGACAGGGAGTAATTACTGTAATTCAAGAACAAGCTACTGATCAGCAACACCAACAGCACTTCATTGGCATGTGCTTGTATCTGGACACACTGATGTTGGAAGATTCATTTACAGCTCATCTGGGAGTGACCCTGGGAAATGGCATCAAAACACTAACATTGCCTTGACTTTTTACCAGTGTTATGGCACAAAATTCACATTCATTTCTGCTTCATTGAGGACAGCTCATTTTACCCCCACCACAAATCCATGATGAAAGATGAGAATCTGATGAACAGGCATTTTAAGCAGGATATTTGCATTTTCACCTGCAACCGTTCCTCCATCTCAGGTTCCATGTGACTCTTGTGACCAATTCCACCAAGCAGGCGTGAGGTCTCTGCTGCCCAGCTCTCCACCCCTCCAAGGACCTCTTCAATTTTCTCCAGGCTCTGTGGATGTTCCCCGGTCTTTTCAGCAGCATCTGTATTCTCTTCACCAAGCTATAAACAAAGAGCACGGCAAAATGTTAATTCCCATCATTGGTTCCTGGGTCTCTTCATAACCCTCCTGCAAAACACAGTCACCACTTGGGTTACTTCCCAGCTTTTGCACACAACAGGGATTGAATGAGAAGATTGAAGAGTGTGCTAACAGTTTAATGGTACTGGCAGTCACAGACCAGAGCTCAAGCATCTGACCTTGCCTTTTTATATACAAAAATTAATCTTTATTATAGCTATAGTGTCCAAAGCAATGCCAGAAAAGTAACTCCTGAAGTCTTTAAGCCCTTGTAAGGGTGCAAAGAGGCCCTTTATCTCTGCTTTCTGAATGTATTTCCTAAAAACATCTCTTAGTAAGGGTTTGGGTTTTTTTTCAGAAACTGGACTTCCCTCACCATTGCAAACATATTTACTTTAATTTTCTTGTATTCTGACTAAGCTTGTCTCTTACAACAATGCTATTTTTTGCCACAGTTTACGTCACAGCAATCTTTAATAAATGTCAAAGGCTCAGCTTAGAAAATTAGGAGCTCTAATATTCCAAGGCAGAATGAAAATGACATTCTCATGAAAGCATTCTAGGAAATGTAGTTAGGAAATGTAGAGAGACAGCAATTAAGGAGATCATATAGGAATTTACAGCAGCCTAAAAACCTACCAAGTGAGCTGATGTAAAGTTGCACAACCCTAGAATTATCTATGCAGCAAGAATTACTTTCACCAGCTGAGGCAGAGATTACAGAATTTAACTTGTAACAAACTGATTACCCCTATCTCTAAAACTGAATAAAGAACTTTATTCTGTAATATTTCCTTTTATAAGTGGTTTTAAAATTTCCATTTAAAAAATTGAGTATGTTTCATCATGTCATAAAGAACATTTAACTGAGTCACAAAGACTTAAAACCAGGATGCCTCTGTGTGTTCTCTGTTCCTCCCGTTTTAAACCTGGCAATTTTGACTTGACTGAGACATTGATTGCTTTCTGATTAGCAAGCTGATAAGGCTTCGAAGGCTGCATGGCAAAAGAGTCATGGGAGACTAGTAACTCACAAAGTGTGTTCTCTTGATGAACTTGGCCCATCTCCTGTTCAGTTTCTTCAGCTCTTTGGCAATATTTGACCCAACCTGCTCTTTGCTGACTTCGATGAGATAGTTTCCAGCTTCGTTTAAGGAACCATGAACCGAATTCCACTTTGCCAGGATCTCAGCAGGGATCTAGACAGAAGCATTGAATAATTTAAAGCAGAGCTCTGACAAAAGTTTCTTTCCAAAAAAAGGAAGAGAAAAGCAACAACAACCACCACCACTGGCATGTACAATGCTTTTCTTCCAGGAGGCTTCCAAGGATCTCTGTCTGTTGTTACAAAGAGAAATCCAACCACATACCTCTTTTGGATGCTCGTTTCGTTTTTCTTCCAACCATGTCTTCAGTAAATGGATGCTTTCTGTATAAGTTTTCCAGGAAGACAGGACTTTCTGTACAGTGGTATTTACATTGGAAATATATTCTCTGCACATAGAAATCTTTGACTCCACTGTCTTAAAAAGTTTGCTAATTTCTTGAGGATCTCCAGCTAGGACATCAAACAGGGAATATGATTATACATTTGAAAACAGAGAGGTTAATTACAAAGAAGCAGTATTTTACAGAAAACATAAGTGTAAGGGAATTAAAACTGGTGACAGTACATCAGTTCAAAATAAAGGTCTTCATATCAGTTTATGTGCACAAACTTACCTAAGTCAGGATTGTTTATGCTTTTGTTTTTCAAATCTTCACAGATGTGAGCAGCAGTTTCTAGTTGTGTTTCGAGTCTCTTTTCCTCAATGAAATTCTGCCCAGAGTGAAAAGTATTTGGCATGGGTAACACTAACATACACAAAACTAGGTAGCAAATGCAGCTTGGGATACATTTTTTTCAACATAAGCCTATAACCTGCAGGTCAAATATAAACTCAGCAAAGCCCATTCCACAATTCATCTGCACCTTTTAATCTGAAACAAACCTTTTTCTTCTTCTGCAGAGAGTAACTTAAATAGGGATAACAACTCCTGAATGCCATTGCCCTGCATGGGCCAGGACTCTTTATTTCAAAAAGTTAATGCCTTCGGGCAGTATTGAGAAATGGCAGCCAGAGCAAGTCAGGCAGAATTTAGTATGGAAGCCAAAGCAAGTGATGAAGGTGAAAGGTGGATTTCCAGGCACACACAGAAATATCAATATGCCTAGTTCCTGCTGCAGATCAAGATCCAAACTGGGGATAGAAAGGGTGAGAGAGGAAGAAACAGGAGCAGAGCAGGAGACCTGTTTGAATGTTCACACAGGGAATGAGAGAGTTGATCCTCAGCCCTCCTCCGAGCTGCATCTCACCCCAGAGCTTCCCACGCCTACAAATGTCCTACAAACATCCAGTCTAGCAGGCTACAAAACAAATCTGGGCCACTACACCACCACTCAGCCAGGACTGCATATCATGAGACCAGGAGAGACAGCAACAAGCCTCAAGCTCTTAGGGAAAGCTTTATACTGTCTCAGCTTGAGAAAGACCAGGAACCACAACCATAGAAATAACATGATAGTGTTTATGAAACCAACTGAATCAATAAACTCAGCAAAAAATTAATTCTTTACTCCCTTCTTACCACTGGGTAACGTTAATAGTGCTCAGGAAAACTGGTATTTTACACAAAATCTTTTTGCCACCTTCCACGGTGGTGGTGCTGGTGAAACCCCCACCAGTCTAACGAGGGATTTTCAGGTTAAAAGCAAATCTCCTTCTGAGTTTCTTCTGAAAAGCTTAGAAGAAACTCTTTAGAGAATCCACTAAGGTGAAATTCAGGGGAAATCCCATTAATGAGAGATGGGACAAAATTGATGGCATCTGCATTTTAATCTCTCTGCCTCTATTTTTGATGCTTCTTTGGCAGTATTGGGGGTAGGATAATCCGTCCCCTCCCACAGAACACTGGTAGAACACTGGAACAGGTTGCCCAGGGAGGTTGAGGCCTCATCCCTGGAGACATTCAAGGTGGAGCTTGACAGAGCTCTGAGCAACCTGCTCTAGTTGAGGCTGTCCCTGCACTCAGAAGGGAGGTAGGACCAGATGACCTCCAGAGGTCCCTTCCAACCCAAACATTTCTATGTTTCTATAGGCCTACAGATGGCATCATTTTCGTAACATGAGCCCAGAAGCTGAGCTAAGTACAAAATATAACAAAACAAATCATATTTACCACAAAGTGTAAGAAAATAAGGAAGCAGGAAGAGGCAACAGCAAAAGGCAGCATTAGCCAGCACTGTGGGAAATGGTTGGTTTTGGACAGCAACTACTGAACTACCCAAGAGGGTTTCAGTTAGGGAAAGGCTGCTACTACTGGCCCTACAAAAAGTCTAGGAAAAAAGAAGTCTTCCAAGTAAGGAATAAAAAAGGGCAGAGAGAAAATTACAGTTGCAGTTCCCTCTATTTCTTCTAACTGAAGAAAGAACTGTCACTCAGAGGAAAATGGGAAGACACAGAGAAAGCTTCTATGGAAGTCCACCTGTCCTTCTTTGCCTGCATCCCAGATCTCACAAGTCTACCATGCTTCTACCAATGATCAAAGTATCTGCTGATGAGGACAGACACAAGGTTGAACCAAAGAGAGGTGGGGAAGAAGAATTATTGTCAGGGTGTGATACACATATTTTGAACTTACATTCCAATCTTCCAGCAGTGATTCCACAGACTCTTTTGTCCCGTATTTCATGTCCCAGATATTTAGTTTTAACATCACTGCTTTGGCAATAGCTGAGCACAGTCCATAGTGATATTCAAGAAAGGTGTTTGAATTTGTGAAATGAATATTGCTGAATCTGCAAACAGTGAAAGTTCCAAAAGTTGACTCAAAAATCATTGGCTATAGAAGGCATTAATGTATAAGGGTTTTAGCCTAAAAGCTCAAAATTACATTATTTTGTTTTGTTAGCAGTAAAATTTTAAGATAACATCATTTTTTTGAGTAGCAACAATTTTGAGTTAATATTGACTGCTCAATTTATGAAAAACTATAAATGCCCAGAAGAGGGGCATCTGCCATCATATGTCAGAGGGTCTCGTGTTACAGTCACAATTCACTGGTCATTTCTGTAAATATCCTCCAACAGAAATATGGGGTTGCACAACCTGTGCATCTCAGTGATTTTAAAGGTGGAATTTAAAAATTAGAGAATCCACATCCCCGGAGAAATTTTCACATTCAAAATACTCATGTTTCCTATACCTAGTGGCTGTTTCCTAGCCACACTAGCAAAGGGCACCTGAAAAGTTCCTTTTACTGAGCTCCAATTCGTAGCCATCATTAGACACTCATTGAACCAATGAGTGAACCTGCGTGCTTTGCACAACAGTCAAGCTGCACTTAGGTGGAAAATGCTTTTTCTGCAAGGCACAGATAAATTATGTGCTTTGTTCAGAATAGCAAAGGAATTCAATAGCAGAGTTAGAATACAACGTAGCCAAAGTAGAGGGAATTTGAGGATCACAACCTTCTTTTCATTTCCTCTAACTTTTCAGTCAAGACTAGTGGCATATTATTCTCATCTTCATTCTTAAATGATTGAAGGGTGTCAAAGTGAGAATCAAAACAATCCATCAAGCCCTGGGGAGAAAAAGACATAGTAAGGCATTCATTTTCATTCAAGACTATTTCACCTGGGAATCTGCGCATCACTTGCCATTAGGTGAGAATCATTAAGAACTAGTCAGCACAAGACAATCTTACACTCATTAAAGTGTAATGAAAGTATCTCATCACCTTCCAAAGTGCATAGTTAGTGCAGGACTGCCTGATTTCTCCTACCACTATGCATCTAGTTAAATATAAGCAACATGAATCTACACTAGCCAAGCTATCATTTTTTTCTGCACTTTCACTCTCACCTTTAGGACAAAGAAAGTGTTATTTTAACAGTTTCAGATTATTAAGTTGCTCTTTGATATGTGTTAGCAAAGACCGATAGCAAAACCTGTTGAATAAACCTATTACTATCAAACTTGCTTAGTACTTCATTTGACTGCTCAATAAATTTCCATCCAATACCACGCTGATAGAATATTACATGAACCCTCTGAGGGCCTGTATCACACCATTAGGGAGTACTTCACAAGCATGTGTCTCAGTACCAAATTTCTCATGTAAAAATAAAACATAAAATGCATTGCACAGAATATAAACACATTTATAAATGGCATATAAAGAAAGATGCTAAAAGTTCATTTCCATGTCATAAAACCTGTTACACAGCATGTTAATAGCAATGGCTAACTCCTGGGGAAGCCCTCAGCTCAAAACCAGTGGTTTTTAAACACAAGATTTTTAAACACTTGATTTTGTAACCTTAACACTACTCCAGCTGGACAGTTAAGAGCATTAGTGGGTATTTTCCTGGATCTTAAGAGAAAGTGAAATTTCCATTTTAAGGCATCACCTTGGCTATAAGATCCCTACATGAGACATACCAGAAGTACTGACTAGAGGAAGGAGGGGGAGGCCCATTCTCAGCAGAATGTCTTCCCATCAGGAAAAGTGGATTTGGCAGAAATTAAGTATCTTGGATTTCTTCTCCTGTAAGGAACTTAATGGCTTTATCTACATATTCAATGGAAAAAAAGAGCCCCCTAAACCAACAACATCTCTCTGTCTCATTCTTTGAAACAGTTTAACTACTTAGGCTGAACAACAGAAATCAGAGACCAAATGGCAAAGCTGTTAGCAGACGAAAAGCCATCTCATATCAGGAACTGACTAGCAACAGTACAAAAAAGTGGTGTTGTCAAGCCACTCACAGAACCTCTATTTCTCATTCTTTCAGATTTCTTTGAGGACATATCACAAAAACATCCAACTTCCTCCTTGTTCATAAAAAAACCCCAAGTACAGCATTATGGAGATCAACCAGGCATCAACACACCTAGCTCTTTTCAAAGTCTTCAATCTTGAAAGGGCATTTGAAATATTATCAGTGCAATTATCAGTGCATGGTATCAAGGTACCAAAATGCCTCCCATTGCTTTAAATGGAATTACAGGGTGATTCAGCAAATACTTAACTTTAAACACACAAGCTTCTTGAACTCACTGGAATGTAACCCTGAGCCCAAGTGCTTTTCTGAATAGGTATGCATTAACCATAGATTTAAAGATAAGGATGCAATTACTCTGGGTTATTACTTAACAAACAAACAAGCTGCAGGAGCCACATAAAAAGAATATCATAATTTCCTCATTCAGATAATACTCATATTTAATCTCATTCTAATGAAGTCAGAAACCTTCCTTATAGTCACATGCCGTTATTTAATTAAACTCATCACTGTTCAAAGGTATGTTCAGAAGAGCTTTTCATCTTCAGAAGATAAACATATCCACATCACTTCCCGAAATGTCAAATACCAATTCCATAAGAAGTGCTTTGCTAGGTCAGACTGAAATAGAATGCTCCTTTGTGATCAGCATACCTTAAATATTACAATTATTTCTCTGAAGACAAACATTGCTTTAAATGGGTCCTGTAAATCAGGCAAATCTTCTGCCTGCAGATGTTCTACCTCCTGAAGCCAAGCCTCGATGGTATCCAGGGGGGAGGGCAACATCTGGTCCAGCTTCGCTTTCCTTTCATTAATCTTAAAAAGGAAAACAAGTGATTAAATTTCTCCCTGTTATTTTCTTGCCAGCCCTAAGATGCTGATATAAGCTCCAGAAGCTGATGCTCTAGACATCCCCCCAAAAAAGAAAAACCATAACAGATGTCACCACTCGGAAAAGAAGCTTCCAGTGAAGTCAGCTGCAAATCAGCTTTGTTTACCTGAGACCCAGGTTTGCTCCCCAGTCTGTAATCTCTGCAACACTACAGAGAATTTGGCAGTTACTCTCCTTGGCTGGTGACAATCCTAAGGCCCAGCAATGGAGAAATTTATAGTAAATGTTGCAAAATAGAAGTGAAATGGATGCTCCGGACAGCTTTCCATCATGAAGCTGACAGGGGGACTATCTCTTCCATAAAGAGCAATTGCCAGCAAGGCCCAGTACATCCCCACTTGCAGCAGAGGGCGACAACACAGCCAACCTCATGGCAAAGCACTGACCAATTACATCTCACTACATCACTATCTGTGCCACAGGAAAGAATATATTAAACACACTTTTCCCAGCTGCATCATTATCTGAGCCATAATTATGTCCCAAAAGAACCTTTTAAGCATAAACAGGACATAAACTTTGATCAGAAGAGTGCTCAAAGATAATCAGATGGAGAATGTTTTTTGTAGACATCTCACAGTCCTGAGGCTCAGGAGGCAGAAGGGCAACACACAGGCACCTTCTACCTCCTGTTGGGCACTGTACACTACTCAGTTTGTCTGGACTACAGGTTCAGGGTCAGTATCTCTTTTATAAATTCAAATAAAGCACCACCTCCCCACTTTTCCCTGTGCAAGTTCCCGGGGAAGACTTAAGCTTCTTCATCAAACACACACTGGTACATGAGGTGAGCTACAAACTCCTCTGACCTGAGAGATCATTTTATCCCACTCTTCTCTCATCTGCTGCTGTCCTTCGCTCAGCTCAGCTTCACTTCTTTTTGATGACAACAAAGGCAGAAAGGGTTTTTTTTCTTGGTTAAATGCTTCCAAAAATGACATCATTTCCTAGGGGTAAAAGGAAGAATAATTCATAGAAGGAGACTTCAGATGGAAGCTCACGGAGCCAAGTACTGCCTTTGAAAACATTGGTATGACTTCCATTAGCTTCAAAGGGTGTGATGCATGGAAAGACAAGATAGCAGGAAAGATGCATACTTGTCTCCAGGCAGTATTTGGGTTTGAAATTATAGGAGCCATTCACTAGCAAAATCTGTATGTAATATAATGTCAGTGCAGTGAGGACTTGATTCTTACCTCCCAGCAAGAGAAAGGGAAAAATCCTCCCCTCACAGTCCACCATGGGCCATTCTATGACAAACTCTGGCTAAATTTAAACTAAAGGAAATTTTACTTCAGCACAATCTATAGCCAACATTTCAAACACACCTCTACAACTTTAGATGGGTAAAACCTACTGCAACTATTATCACAGAAATGGCAAAGATAATGCTATAAGGGGGTTAGGTGCTTAAATCTTGTCAAAGTCTTCAGCTATTTTAGTTAACTAAAAGACACAACTTTACTCTCCTCAAGAAAAAAATAAATCTTGCTCTGCTCAGAAACTAAGCAACATACATCTTTTTCCTAAGTGAATTTTATCCTACCCTTCTCTCAATCCCATGAGGGCACTTACCAAATTCATCGTCAGATTTCCAGCTCCCATTTAAAAGTTTATTTAACATTTCAGTTTAGGCAATATTAAAAATATTCCCAGAAACACAGCTTCTTTTCACAGAAGATGTTAAATATGAAATGCAACTTACTTTGTACTTCTGATAATATGTTTCATTCTCTGTGTCAATCAGCAACTTTGCTAACTTCTTCTCCTGTGCAGCCAACCAGTTCCTGGCCTCCCTTACTTTTTCCTGGTAATTAGAGCAGAAAATTTCATTTTTCCATTTTGCAAGCCTTGTTTTTAATTTACATTGTGCCGTAAAATAACACACATTGAGCATAGGACAAGCCCTGTTCAAAGCTATTAAAAATACCCAAATAATAATTCCTGGGGACTCCAATGAATTTTTGGGTCAGGCACTATTACAGAACTAGGCGAAAGTTTTTAAACCTGGTGCCTGGAATATAAGAAGGCATCTTAAAAGAGGAGTCTGAATACAGTCTGCCTCAATGGAGATTATCAGTATGAAGATATGTGAATGACCAATTAATACATAGAGTCTCATAGGAGAATATAGAGAAGAGAAAACTCGGTTTCCCAAGCAGTGCAATCTGTGAGTGATAACTTCTGCACACTTTACCCGTGAGCTACTGAATTTAAAGCTGGTTGTTCTTCACATTTGCAAATCTGTCTGCCTTTAACCCAGTGTTTACATACAGACTTCAGAGCACCTATGAAGACAACCAGGCTTGAAAATGTTCTCTGTTATAGCTGAATGAAAAAAACCAGACAAGCTACCCAGCAATTCCATCTGTATCATCAAAAATCTATCACATTGAGACTTGACTACCACATGGGAGCATCAGAAGGTTCAAGTCAATTCAGTCCCATCAACAACTGAATTGGGGGCCTACTAT
The DNA here is from genome assembly GCA_013399075.1 of Chloroceryle aenea. Taxonomy (NCBI): domain Eukaryota; kingdom Metazoa; phylum Chordata; class Aves; order Coraciiformes; family Cerylidae; genus Chloroceryle; species Chloroceryle aenea. Next base: position 953,123 of record VWZY01009511.1, read on the forward strand.
CTAACTGTTATTGAGCCAGGTTACAAACTAGGCAAATAAAGTACTGATATTCTTGGTATTCATGATGCAGATTCATTTAAAAATGCCTCAGTGATAAATCACGTGCCATACCTGTATGCCATCTTCAGACTCATGCAAGTTCCTGGAGTATTGCAAAAACTGAGCCACATAAGTCATGATTGATTTTTCATCTGGATTCATAATGTCAACATCTACAAGAGCCAATACACCATTTACATAATTATGCAGCCTTCTAGGCCTGATCACATAATTACACACTATACTGCAGTTATTAAAACACATTACCATAAACATGTTTATTTTGCAGCAACTCAGTTAACATAGCATTGACAGAAATTAATATGTAATTATTTTTTTATTTTCCTTGGGAATATTTTAATATAACATGATTAAGCAACAAAAAAGTTTCTCCCAGGAATGGGAAAGTATCATATCCTTTCATTTGTATATTGTTCTTGCATTTGCTGCTAAGTCAAAAATCCTACAAATCCTAAGTACAGTCAGTGTTATAGAATAAAAACCTAAGGTTTGAGCATTACTGTAAAGATCAATGTTCCATTTCAAACTTAAGCACAGTTTTACTTTTTCCTGTATTACAAATCAACACATATAGAATTATATTAATCTCACTCCTGATAACAAAAACAAAAAAACCCAAACAAACAAAGAACCAAACCAACAAACAAAAAAAATCATTTACCTTCAGGTTCAAGAAGCCGTGGAATATTCAGCTCCAGTTCTGCAATTCTGAAAGCCTCTTTCAGGTTTTCTTTATTGCTTCGAGCTTTTGCCTTCTCCAAATCTACTAGACCTGGTCGTAAGGTTTGAATGATGGCTAAAAAGGGCAATCCACTTCGCCAGCTCGACTTGAAATCAGACACATGGATAGAGCCATGCCTATCCCCAACATGAGTAGAAATGAAACATTACAGCCTGCTTCCTCTGATGGCCACAGTACAAACTTAGAAATAGCATTCAGTAAAATGTAGTATGAATAAAATCCAAGGAGTTATGGAGAACCTTGCCACTGAACCTTTGCAGAAGCTGGGTCAGACAGCAATACAGCCAATACTACCAATCGCTACAATTATAGAGATATATTTATACTATTTTTGCAAAATGACTCAATGTTTTTATTTTATGCTGCATTCTTAAGATAAAGCCTCGCTTGATCCAGTATCCTTTCTGAACATCACCTCTGGGCTCACTATCTGTGTATTAAAACACAGAAAAACCCTGAAGACTGTGTAGGTATTTGTAAACAAACAGAGAGAGCATCAGAATCACCCCTGGAATTTTAGAAAATCCAGACCTTAGAAGTGATTTGTTACTGCAGGAAAAGTATTTCTTTTTCTCTTATTTACCTGAGTGTCTTTAAAACAACTATTAGGCATCATCTGGACAGTGCTGTAAGGTGCCCAGCTCTGCAAACCACAATGAATTCTGAACAATGTTTCAGAAACTGCTGTATATTACGCTATGTTCTGGCATGAAAAAGATGTGGGGTTTCAGGTGATCTAATTCAGTTACAAAACAATGGGTCAGGACTTACAAGATTTGTTCTTTTACTAAAAGGACTGACTGACAACAAAATAATTCAATGTAATTATAGTTCAGAAAAATGCTACAAACCAGACAGCAATGCTGCTGAAAATGAAAAATAAGCAAAAGAAAGAGGAAGATTACATGGACACAGAGCTGGTTTCTACATACCAATCAATCTTGTTTTGATAAAACAAAGCTAAAAGGGAAATTTCAGTGCCTGCAGACATTCTCCCAACAGAAAGTGTCTGATTCACTGATGAAGGCCATTACCTCCCACTAACAACAAGGATTATTAGTAGGATGTTACAAGAACATAAAGCAACAGAAGAGCTGAAGAGAAAGGGCTAACATTATCATAAAACATATTTGAAATGTCCTGGAGTGAAGCAGTAGCTCTTCAAGAAAATGTAAAGCCTATCCCTCACAAGAAAGAACTCTGTCTGCTCTAGACTGTGCACTATGAATGCTCTCACTGACATCAGCAGACCTATCTGCACATCAAGCATGAGCAAACTTCTTGTTAGATTTTGGGACCAGAACCTCTAGGACTAGGCTCCTTTTTGGGGATCACATGGTGTTTTGACAGGAAAAAACAAGATGCAAGAATCCTAGAAATCCTACATTCTCCATTAAAAAAAAAAGAAAAAAAAACAACCAAACCAACCCCCCCCAACTATTGAAACTTTGTCAACCAGTGCCATCCATGAAGATTAACACTAGCAAATCATGTAAACAATCCACTAGACTTACCACACAAAAGCTCCTAATAGAGAAAAGCCAAACATGTCCATTAATATTGTGGTACTTTATTAGTAGGATTAGCTTCATATAATTATATTTAAAGGGCTCATGTCAAAGCATTTAAGGCCTGATTGGTGCTAAGAGTAACAACATCTGAAATCTGAAGGATTTTCTGCTAAACTATCACTAAGTAATGTTAAAAAACCAGGAGATAATATCATCACATTTAGAGGAAAGCAGTAAATACACTGTGTTAACATACTATTCATAAGTTTTGTATGGAACTTACAGTGAACACTGTTCTTTTGCCCACAACAAAAGAGCCTTTGTAGCAGAAATCTTCCATCGTTCCTTAATTTTAGCAGTTTTATGAGCTGATTGGCTTGCTTTTGCAGAGGAGTCAACAGCACTTGAACAATCAAGTGAAGGCTGAGTGTAAGTACAAGCAAGTGTCCTGGCAAGTTCTTCAATCTATCAGACATGATGGTAGAGTCAATCAGGCTTCAGTGAAAAATTACCAAGACATCAATGGCAGAAATCCACAGAGAATTAGGACTGAATGACAGCTTTAACAGCAGTTCCCTGCCCGCTGAGATCAAATCTGTTTAACCTGAACTATTTCATCCTCAATTCCCATGCCTTAGACAGGCAAAGTTTAACCTATTTTTTATCAGTTAAAAAAAATTATCTGAATATCTTTCCTTCCTACCATTTGCAGCTAGATCCTGTTCGTCAGGCTGCAATGCAACCACTGCATTGGTGAAGAAGCTCAGACGCAGGAAAGATGAGCTGATGCATCTCCTCCCTGAGCCATGACTTCCAGGTGCCAGAAAATAATGTTCTGTTTTGTACTAATTCATTTCATTTGGCAGTCAAATAAGTCTGCACACTTTTATGCTTTCTTCCCTCTACTAAAACTCTCTCTCATCACTGAAATACTTACATGAAAATGAAATATAATTGTCCAAATTAGGCCAAGCACAATGGAAGGTTTTCCTTCAATAATGTCAGCAACATGAATATTTATGAGCTTAAGCTAGGGGGGGAAGGAAAGGAAAAAAAAAAAAAAAGAGATCATTGTTAACAAAGAAAATGTTCCACCAGCTCAAATGGCTTTAGCTGTGAATTTCAAAGTTAATACTCACTGATCTGCTCTTTAAAAATGTCAAAGCATTTTCTATGTTACTTCTGCACTGGAAGGTATTAAATCCTTTTTCCCGTGGCTGTGAAGCAAAGAGAACAGGTTGCATCCCCAGCTGTAAAAGTTAATTCTATTCTATTTTGATAAGGAAAGTCCTGAAAAGATTCACATATTACTTTGAATCAACTTACTTCACTGTGTTTCAGGGTCAGTGGTGTAAAGAGTAAGTTACTTGCAAACAGGTCTATGACTCCAGAGGGATCATTCATATGGTTAAAGTTAAGCATATCCAGAAACATCTGCTGGATTTGACAAGGGACTGAGGTAGTATTTTTATTACTCTCTCTTACCAGATGTTGACCTGAAAGTACTTCCAACAGATCCAAAAGCAAATGTCCTTGCTGGATGTCTGTATACAGGTCTGAGATAACATAAGGAGGTGTATGCTGCAAAATAAATTTCAATACTTGTCACACTATCTTTTGTCATTTTAAATTCAGCACGCTACAGAACATCACAGATTACTTCATCGTTAAAAAAAAATGTTTAACATCCTTTATTTTTTTAATAAGCTGAAATATAAATCCTGCATCTGATCAGCCACAACCTGCTTCTTCTAACCCATTAGTATGTTTGTCTCTTACTTCCTCTTGCCCTGCCTCTGTGTTTTAAGTGTTATTTTAGGCCTCATTTTCATGTATTTATACTTTCCAAAGAGGCATGTGGCAAAAGAGTCTAAAACTCTGAAAAAGGGAAAGTTAGGAAAAGTAATTAATTCATATTTTGACATCTTAATCAATGTACTCCAAGTACAAGTTTGACTGTAAAGCTGAATAACTGAACCCTCATTCTTTTCACCTACTTGTGAACAACAGAAACCTACCATAAACTCAGCAGCTTCTGTTTAAGAAGGGACCAAAACCAGGGCTTTTTTGGGGTTTTTTTCAACCTGAACAAGTCAAAACACCAGCACATGCTGCATGAATTGCTTCATGAAAGGTTAAAGAGCACATAAGCTGCTACGGGGTTTGTCTTAATACTTAGCACTTGGGTCACCCCATTGTTCTCATAATGGAGATGATGGCGTAACAGAGTAATACCTAAACACAGTAAAATAATCATAAATACAGAAACTCATGGAAGCTGAAGACGTGTGCCAATATTAATTTTGTTTCATCCTAAAAATTTTAATCTCCATACAGCACATCCAAATCAAACAAAGTTAAAGGCGTGTCTTTCCTAAGAATCCCCTTCTTACCTTTGCCAATATTGAATTTATCCAGCTAGTAAAGGTTTTCTTCTGTGTAGACTCTCGCTGCACTGAGGAGAAAAAAAAAAGTAAAAATGGTCAATGGAAAAAATTATCTGGTTTTATTTCTCTTTCTTCGAAAGATTTGTGACATCCATTTCAAACCCAAGGTCCACACTTTCAGATATTAAGTTACTGCTACTTTTTCTCAACTCTTACTTTAGAGCTGATGTTTTCTTACTTGCAGAGATGATACTGCAGGGACCTCTAAAACCAACAAGTATGCTACTGGATGCAGCAAAGAGCAACCAATGAAGGTTTTCTCAAAAGCTCAGCAAATGCAAGCGGCACTGTGAACACATCATTCTCCAGAGCAATAACATCCAGAATAACTCCACCCATTCCCAAGAGACAACATCAGTGCAAGATCCATCTTGAAATTTGGGAAAAGCTATGTGCATGGACATGGGTGATGAGACCAGGATGGATGCTGGGGTTAGGCAGTAAATGCAAATCTGTAGGTGAAGGCCCACAGTGGGCTGTCTTGGCTAACTGAAGGGCTGGGGAGAGTACTAGGTGGTGATCAGGGAATACACCCAGGAAGTATACATTCTGTTGCACCAGAGTAGAGATCAAGAGAGTGAAAGCCTTTCTCAACAGCTTGTGGGTAGCAGAGATTAAGAACAGTCTAGTTCTAGTTCCCCCAAGAGAGTTGAAGCACAGCCTGAGCAGCAGAGTCAGACAGGATCACCTCCCCAGTCCTGTCCTTGGTCACGGCCAGCGGATCATGCGACTCCCTGCCCCACTCTCCCTTCCAGAAGTTCACCCCACTCCCACGACACATCAACACCAAAACCATACATCCCTGCTGGAGTTCTGTATATGGGTTTGAGGTAGCAGCAGATGTTGGCCACTGAGATCATGGCGTTTCAGGCCTCACCACTGCACAGGTACTGTCACCAGCAGCCACCCCACCAACTCGTGGGAGCAGCTGTGAACACAAACTCCTTTTTCTCTCCCTTTCCACATCAGCTTTGACTGTTTGGGTTGGCTTCCCACAAAACAGGCCAAAGAGAAGTATCATCCCCCCAGGGGGCCTATCTGAAGCTGCGGAAGGGAGGTCATCCCCTTCTTCCCTATTTGAATAAAAACCCAAAAGGCTGCCCCGGCTTTTCATAGCCCAGCCTTTACAGATCAGGTCAGAGGAGGGCAAGATTATGCAGTTCAGAGAGTTGATGTTTTGGTCACTCAAACCACCACCTTCGGCCTGTGCCAGCCGCACAGCTTTCCCACCCAACTCATCTGAGGGCCGAGGGGGGTGATGGCCCCTCCGTGCATGGCCACTGCAGCAGCCCCCAAGGTTGGCTTGCAGTGCTCCCCACCTCTCACAGCAGGCAGCGGAGTAGCAAAGCCTGGGAGGCAGGAGAGGTGCAGAGCAGAAGAAAAGAGCAAGCTCCTCTCCCCCTTATGCCAGGCGGATGGAGGGGTTGCATCAGGCAGCCCAGAGCAGAGGACAAGGTCATGGAGACACAGAGGCTTGGAGCTCCTGCATACAAGGTGGTAGATGGGCTGTTGAATGCCAACCCACTGACCAGACACTGACCAGACCATCAGCTTGCAAGAAGAAACACAGCTGGAGAGATAGGGTGGGAGTGGATGACCTCTTCTGCCTCTGAAGGCATGCTGTTGCACAAAAGATTAATGTGAAAGCAAGTATGACATCATATGGCAAGTCCAAGACTACTCAGCAATAGACATGTATGTTTTTGTAGGCTGGGTGGCATGAAAGATGCTAGATACATCAAGCCCTTGGGGAAAACAAACAAACAAACAAACAGAAACAAAAAAAAACCAAAAATTTAACAAAGATCCTGACTGCGCTGCCCATTAAAATGAAAATTCCACTCAGAGGAAAATGTCTCTCACTTCATTATGCTCTGGGAATTTGGCAAACACCAACCCCAGTCTTGGGTTGCTTTTCATCCTGCAAGACAAACTGAAGGGCTTGCTGCATAGAGCTTCATCAGCTCATGAAGCAGAGCAAGCCACTTAAGGACAACACAACCTCCTGCTCCTAACCCCACCATCTGACCCACCTCCCTCTGCTTCACTGATGGGTGAGTGGTGAGAAAAACATTCCTGCACTACGTACGTTGAGGGCTGTTTTGCATCCTGTAGCCAACACGTCTTTCAACAGTCATCCTCTAATCTGCAATACTACAGTCCTGTCGGAGCATGAAACAATCCACTTCCCCTTCTTGCTGGATTGTTTTATCCTTTTCAAAAGTATCACAGAAATCATGATAAACAGTAAGAAAATGGCAGTCTTAAAGACATGGATAAAAATGCAATCTCAAAATTCTGCTTGTTTTGAAAAGAGAAAATAAGCACAAACATGCCACACAGCCCAAACAACATCCCAACTCATATATGGAGGACAAAAATAGCAGGGAGATATTGGCTTCATGTTAGCACAGGACCCAGCCACACCCTTGGGTTGAATACCCGTGTGGGAGCCATTCCAATTACCTAACGAGAGATTAATGAGTAGCCGCGCTGAATTTTATCAGGCAAGCAAGGCTGATATTGTTGGCACTTGAAAAGGGGCAGAAAGCAAATATTAACTACGCTGCCTGACGCCAGCAACTCTTCAGCTATAGCTCTTGCCAAACACACACTACTACTACTGATCTGGAGAACTTGCTTTTGGGGTCAGCTACAGAAAAGCGGTCAGGATAGGGACATTCGGTCTTGTTTCGGTCGAATCTCTCCATATGAGTGTGCAGAAGCATTATGTGATGTGGGCCAGATACTGCAAGTGTTGATTCACGTGGGCAGCTCTCAGGCAGACGTCCCACCAGGGAAAAGTACAGGGTGGTTATTTCAGTGCAAAGCATACCTTACACCCTCCCCAAGCTACAGCTGCTACCTAGAGCAACCCACCCAGCTGCCTTCCAAGCAGTCGCAGCCTCAGCTGCAATGTGGCTTATTTTCCTATCCAAAAAAATAGTATTAAAAAAAAAAAA